>OZ005651.1:166903078-167503078 GCA_963930645.1 Salticus scenicus
GGTATTAAATAATTAAAAACTTTTTAAAAATTCCACAGTCAAAATAATTTTAGGTAATTGCGTTATGATGTTTTTTCAGAGCATCCCGATTTCAGAGCAATACCTCTCCCGATGCAGAGGTATTGAATTTCTGATATCGATGATATCGATGATATCGGTCGGAATCTGTCGATACTTCTTGCTGCTCCAGCGGGGCATGAAATATCGACGATTTTCTTTAATTTTTTGTATTATTGAAAAACCGCAATTATTTACGAGAAATTTATATTCAAAATTGTTCTGTCTGTTTAGCTTTAAATCGTTTTTATAATCAGCATACTAATTATGATGATTTAAAAATACATTTTTTATTATCGCTATTGAATTCTCCAAATTGTATTACAATAATAATAATAATCATTATTATTATTGTAAAAGTTTTCGTAGGTTTCTTGTTAGTAAATCAAAAGAATTTAAAATTTTCATTTATATATTTTGCATTTGTTTTATTAATTTATAAAATAAAAATGCTTGTTATAAATCTTCTCTCGTATTTAAAATGATGGTAAAGAATCATCATTCTTTTTATCGAATAAAAAACAAGAAAAGGGTTTAGCAATTTTTTCTTATTAATCTGGAGCTCATAATTCCGATTATGAATATTTAGATTGCTAAACCCTATACATTCTCATGTTTATAGTAATCCTTGCTGGTCGAAACTTGAATGGTTTCTGGATAACTTCGTCGTTACAATTTAATTTAATGAACAAAAATGAATCCTATAAATATACTAACTTTAATTCCGGATGGTACGTCGTAACTATAGTCCCTGTCTGTTTTTTGTATATACAGTATGGTTATACAATTATCTTTTAAAGCGTGTTGAAATATAATAAATTAAAAATTGATCTTGCTAATTTTGCATAAAATATAAATTTTTACTGATTTTTTAATAACGTTAAATTGCGTGTTAGATTATTTTTTTCACAGTGCTGGCCAATTGTTGCACCTGTTTCTATTTTGGAATTAGTAGGCGTTTCATGGGGTAGAGTTTTTACTTATTTATTAACGGTATTTCTATGATCTTGATTACTTTAATATGTATGCCGTTAATGAAATTTTTGAAGACAGGGCATCGGCGCAATCGCTTTTTTTAAAACTAGTTCTTTAACAGAAATATTAATAATTTATTCGCAGCATTTTTCTTCGATTGAATATCGCGAAGATTTTATATATATATATATATATACTAGCTGACCCGACAAACGTTGTTTTGTCATATAAATTATTTCTAGAGAATGTATTGCTAGAAACAAATAACTAACTTATTGTAAGTGTGTAAGGATGTGGTATATAAGTGAAACAGGTATGGAGCGCTGTGAACGGTGACTGTGAATTCCGATTATAACGTAAAAGACATAATTACCGAAATTTTTGGCTACTTGCTTCTTGCTACTTGGTACTTTCTACTTGCTACTTGTTATTTAAAATATCCGCTGAATGTCGAACAGCACAAAATTTTATTTCATATGGCAAATATTTCAATTTATGAGAGAATCTCTGATAGCAACGAATTTCACATAAAAATTCCGTCTTTTTTGAATAAGCTGTAACAATCTGGACCGATTTGATGAAAATTTTTATCAAAAAGTTATTACAATATCTAACATCATTACATGTACATTTATCACAATTCAATCAATCGATGCATGTGAGTATGTGTATAGTATGAGCGAAGTGAAATGTAAAGTTCGTATTAATTAAAAACTTAAACTCGTTTTAATTAAAGGTGAAAAAGTTGAAACTCAATTTATTTTATAACAGGTATATTTTTTTAATCTACAAAAACTTAATTTATCGTAATGCCATTGGATGTACAATATTTTTGGTTAATCCTTGAGGAGTATACACAAACAAATTCGAAGGTTTTCCAACCCTGGAACACGCAACATATAATTGGCCGTGAGAAAAGCACGGATTTTCTAAATCTAAGCCACAAATTGGGACCCCTTTGGTGACTTTAAATATTTTAAGCCATTTTTGCGATGAATTGAAATGGCTATCTCAATTGTGGAACTAAAGATCTTGGCGAGAAGCGTCCGAACTACTTCGGTGCCAAATTTCAAATTTTGCCAAAGGGATCCGATACTAAAGGTGTTCCATACAAAAAATAAATAAATAAAATATCAGTGACATACACACGCACAAAAGTATGGGACCCCTTTGGTGACTTTAAATATTTTAAGCCATTTTTGCGATGAATTGAAATGGCTATCTCAATTGTGGAACTAAAGATCTTGGCGAGAAGCATCCGAGCTACTTCGGTGCCAAATTTCAAATTTTGCCAAAGGGATCCGATACTAAAAGTGTTTCATACAAAAAATAAATAAATAAAATATAATAAATTATCTACACAAATAAATTTGTAGGTTAGGGTGGTTGTTAATCACCGCGCGTGTAAATTTGATAGAAAATTATATAAAATACTCACTCCAATTCCGCACTAAATTTGCAAAATGTATAGTTTTTTATGCACACTTCAAAACTCTTCAAACACTAATTACATCTTGTGTAATATTTCAATTAGGACACAATTTTTTGTATAACAATAATAACACGAAGTTACAAAATATTTTCTTGAATTTGATCGCAGCACCAACTGTCAGGACAAACTGGAATAACAATAGAATATACGCAAGCGAAGTGTGACGTCACTGACCGTCAGTGGATGCAAGAAAAAGATTCCCTATGTTAATCTCCCATTGGATTTTTTATAAAAAATTATTAAATATCGAGGAAAATTATTTCTCGATTTTAATCCCCGTATTTGGGTATAGATATGTATTAGTTATCGTATGCATGTGTTAGATTGAGTTATTTTGCTCTCAAATTGACAAAATTTTAATTTTAAATTTCAAAACTCTGTCTTTCATGGCGTTTTTTGTATTTGACGATCAAAAATGTAATACGAAAATATACATGCCAGATGTATATTTTCGTAATATGTATTGTACGAAATTGTTTCATATTATTCATTACTCTCTTAATATAAGTTGTTGAAATAACCATTATTTTTGAAAGAAATTAAATATGTTCGCCGGATGATATGGCGATATTTTTTTTTCCGCCAAGGATGACAGAGTTTTGAGATTAAAAATTCAAATTTTATCAATTTTACAGCAAAAACAACTCAATCTAACGCATGCACATGGTAACTAATACATATCTATACCCAAATATGGGGATTAAAATCGGGAAATAATTTTCCTCGATATTTAGTAATTTTTTACAAAAAATCCAATGGGCGATTAACATAGGAAATATTTTTCTTGCATCCACGGACGGCCAGTGACGTCATCACTTCGCTTGCGTATTATTGAATCGATACTACGATCGTAGCGCAGTCTGCCAGATCCAATGTGAAACATTCCAAAATCAAAAACAATTTATAAGTGATAAATTAATTAAATAAACAATTTAAATTGAACTGAATTGTAAATTTAAACCATTCTCGAATCCACCTGAAGACACACAAAAAATTTCATTAAACTCGGTCCAGCCGTTTAGGAGGAGTTCAGTGACATACACACGCACAAACGAAATATATATGATAAATACAAAGGCACAGCTTTAGTATAGACATCCCCCCCCCCTTGTCGAATTTAAATATTTTTGGCCATTTTTGCGATGAATTAACATGGCTATCTCAATTACGTAACTGACGATCTTGGTGAGAAATGTCCGTACTACTTCGGTGCCAAATTTCAAATTTTTCCAAACTAAAGCTGTTCCATACAAAAAAAAAAAAAAAAAAAAAAAAACTGTTTTATGATATATACAAAATAAAAATAAAAAATTCTAATAAATTCGAAATTATTACTATTTACAATTAAGGTGAAAACATAAAAGAACCTTTATAAGTTACATATTATCAATTAAAACGAAAAATTTTGTTTTACTGTAGAAAAGAAAAGTACTACTAAATTAAATAAAAATTTTAAGCTAATACCAAGTATCTCTATGAAAATATTTATTTACACGCGAATATTTTCATAGTATATTAATTTTTTTTCTAATTTTTATTGTTTATCACGCGAAATAAAAAATATTTTATTTCCGGAAAAAAATAAATAAACGTGAATTTTGTTTATTTTGGCATCAAATATATATTTCTTTTTAATCCTTTTAAAGTTAAAATGGAGTTTTTATTTAATATCTTTTGATCCAATTATCCGATTGAACTGAATTGTAAATCTAAACCATTCTCGAATCCACCTGAAGACACACAAAAAATTTCATTAAACTCGGTCCAGCCGTTTAGGAGGATTTCAGTGACATACACACGCACAAAAGAAATATATCACTGCACCAATCCAGGAAAACACATTTTGAGAAAATGCTTTGTACTTCTTTCTGATTACACAGAATTAAATGCATTAAAATTTAATTCCTTAACAATTAAATTTTGATGGTTAAAAGATCATTTTCTACCTAAAACTCATTAAAATATCGATAGTGATATTCTAATTATTACTAATTTATGAAAAATAATTTTTAATCAAGATAATTTTTTAATAAAAATTCTTCGATTGAATATTGCGTAGATTTTTTTTATACATAAATAGTGTTAGAATACACTGCACCAATCCAGGGAAACACTTGCTTTGTACTTCCTTCTGATGATACAGAATTAAATGCATTAAAATTTAGTTCCTTAACAATTAAATTTTGATGGTTAAAAGAACATTTTCTACATAAAACTCATTAAAATATCGATAGTGATTTTCCTTCTTTGTGCATGTGTGTTTGTTACTTTTTGAATTCAAGTATGAGATACCGATTTGATTTTACTTAGAGTAATGAAGGCTTGCTCTTACCATGTTCTTTTTGCAGACTGTTGCGCATATAGAATATAACGAAATGTTTGAAACACAAAGCATTCCATTTCATTCCTAAATTAGTATAGCCCAACAGCGGCCGTGCGGTTCTGCGCTCAGAGCTGGTAGACGTGAGGTGCTGGGTTCGATCCCATGTCACGCTCGTCGGCCTAACCGTTCGGAGTTTTCCGTGGCTTTCTCCTAAACTTGCTTAAATATGGGCTAGGACCCCTTAGAAAGACCCCCACGGAGGGCACTCCTCCTCAGGCCTAGGACACTAGATTAGTCAGTCGGCCTTACTTCCAAAGCACACACCTAAATTAATATAATGGGATTTCGAATACATAATTTGAATTACATAATTTAAATTATGTGTTAAAACATACTTAAATGTAGAAAAAGTTTCGAATTCGTTTGATTACAGTGCGTATCGAAATGATAGGTCCACCCGTAATTTTCAAAATTTCGACTCTTAATTGAGAATAAGAATCACTGTTTTGGTAGAGATAATTAATCAGTAACTGTTATACCTATTTATGAAGAAATTTCTTAAAAATAAATAATTCCTTTTTATTTTATGCAAATTTTCATTTTCAGACCGTTTCAAAAAGATAGGTCCGCCTTCAGAAATTCTGCACCAATCACGTTTATTTCCAAAAAATTTACATAAATATCGTTGCTTAGTCTTACTGCGGGATTATGCTGGCTGCTGTGGAGGTATTTAAACAGATTTGAACATCACGTTGTAATCAAATGAAATGGGTCGCCGTTGCAGTCTTTCGCTGGTTGAGAAGGGGGAAATTGATGCATTTAAAACGTGTGGAAAATCGAATAGAGAAATAGGAAAACCTTTAAACAGATCACATAATGTTTTAAACAATTATTTGCGACTTAGAAATGCTTATGGCAGGGAAAAATCATCTGGCTGCCCATCAAATGTGACATCCCGACAAAGAAAGATTATCGTAAAGGAGTTAAAATCTGGAAATATGAGCTTATCCACTGTGACCAGACAACAAAACCCTCCAATATCAAAATCTATAGTCCATAGAGTGGTAAAGAAGTTCGGCAATATAGTTTACGTGAAGAGGAAAGCGGCTCAGAAATTGACTAAAAAGCACAAAGAAAAGAGATTGAGTTTCGCTAATGAAGTGATGTCCTGGAAACAAGATTGGCATCGTGTGATATTCAGTGATGAAAATAAATTCAACCTGGATGGTCCAGATGGCTGGCAGTACTACTGGCACGAATGCGTAACGATAGACAGATATTCTCGAAGAGGCAAGCTGGTGGTGGTTCCGTTACGGTATGGGACGGATCCGGAGGTTCAGGAAAAACTGATATAGCATTTGTAGACAATCGTTTTAATGCTGCAGGCTACCAACAGCTGCTTGAACAATATTTTCTTCCACAAGCAGAGCACATTCGGGGCCCATTCTTCATGTTCCAACAGGACAATGCTCATGTGCACACTGCAAAGTCCACTTTCGAATGGTTTCTGGATAATGGTGTACATGTTATCGATTGGCCACCTTGCAGCCCCGACCTGAATCTGGTAGAAAGCATGTGGGGTATACTCGCAAGAGCGGTGTATGCAGGCGGAAGGCAATACAACAGTACTGCAGACTTGAAAAAGGCTATTTCCTCCGAATGGTCAAAAATAGAGAAAACGTATTTGCAAAAACTTGTAGAAACCATGCCGAATAGGATTTATGAGCTTATTCTGTAACAAGGTGGAAAAATTGTCTTATAAATCTTATTAATTTAACATTAATTTGATGCTTGGTTCAGTGGACCTATCTTTTTGAAACAGCTTTTTCATGTAATTTTTGTTTTCCTTATTATTCCTATTATTTGTATATTATTCATGTATTATTTTACATTGAATGAAGTAATGTAGTTTATAAAATAGTACTTTGTACACAATAAAACCTTTTTTACCAACATAACTTTCGTTTTTACTGGTGGACCTATCATTTCGACACGCACTGTATGTTGAAGATCGTATGCATATATGAAATGATGCTGTCTAATTCACGATACCTTAAAATATCAAACGTAAGGATTGTAAATAAAGCTACTACAATAATTGCCTATTTTTTTACAACTATACAGAAATGCATTTTAAATCATATTAGTGGAAAAAAACTTTTAACAATTTGTATTTATAACATAAAGTTTATAAATTGGTCTCAATTATCGCAAATTTCAGGAAAAAAAAAAAAAAATGTTCTTTGAATTCCGTAAGAGGTTTGCTTCCGTCTGTCAAAAGCTACCTAATTATCTCAATAAAAGAAAGCTTTACGTATTGTTTGTAGCAACAATAATTTTCACATTGTAATATCAGAATCAGTGGGAACAGCAAATATCAAAGTATTGCTTTCTTATCTAAATATCGTATTTTGTAACTACTGAAGCAAATTTTAAATTTTGCATTTATTTTAACAGAGAGGGCGAGCCCACCAGCGGCCGAGCGGTTCTGCGCTCAAAGCTGGTAGATGGGAGGTGCCGGGTTCGATCCCAGGTCGCGCTCATCGACCTAGCCGTTCGGAGTTTTCCGTGGTTTCCTCCGAAACTCGCGTAAATACGGGTTAGGCCTCTTAGAAAGACCCCCACGGAGGGCATTCCCCCTCTAGGCCTAGGACACATCAGGAGTCAATCGGCCTTAAATCCTACAACCAACCAGAGAGGGCGAATTCCTAAATGGATAATAATAATAAATAATAATAATAAAATCTAATGCATTATCATATGACGTAAAAATGAATGAATGGTACCCTTCATTTTCCTTTTGAACAAATAATACTTCTATTGCAATAAGGAACAATTTTCAACTGCTTTTTATCAAATTAACATCACAGTAGAAACAGGATTCTACAGATTTCTCTTTCCTTTTTCATGTTAATCATATTGATCTAAATACTACAACACAATTTCTTTTCCAAAAATGTAAACAGAATTCTAGAAATATTATTTTTTTTTTCTTTTTACAAAATGTGTTTAACTTAGTTTTTAAAAAATAAACATTAAAAGCAAATACTGAGTATATGATTGATCTGAAATATAATAATAAAAGCATTAACATTTTGCTCAAAATCTTTTTTTTTTTTTTTTTTTTTTTTTTTTAATAAAGAGGGGGTGTACGTGACTCATGTAAATGGAAGTCTAAAGCATCTCCTTCCAAGCATTTTGTTCGTTTGCTTTTGAAAGAAAATTTGTATCTTTGTTTAGAAAATAGATTAGTACAATAAAAATTTTACAATAGAGGAATAGTGATAAATATTCATCTTACGCCTTCTCTTACCTAAATATTTTTTTACCAAATAAAAACAATGGGATATAAAAATGTAAACAGGAATTAAGGTAATCGATTAGTTTTAATTTTTATTCGTAATGCAGTTTGAAACTCTAATTAATCTTACAACATATCTAATTTTTCAAGACAGAAAAATAAGTTTTAAAATGAAAATTACCAATAGTTTTAGATGAAATTGAAAGAAAACCATTTTATTTTCTATTATTATATATTACAAGGGGTTAAATACTTTTGTCGCCAAGTGATATTTCCACATCATTCTAAAGCAAAAGAACCTTCAGTCACAGAAGTTTCCAAATAGTTTTGAATTTTAATATATTATCTGAGAAACTTCATGCATCTTTATATACATTTCTGAAAAAATTTAAACGTAATCTTATATATATATATATAACGCTTTCAGTTACGTTTCGGAAAATCATCTTCATATAATTTGATGCAAAAGAAAAAGTAAAGTTTATTTGAAATCCACCAGGTTGTAAACTATTAAACTTCTTGACCTAAGATACTTTTTTATAAAAACGCAACCCTTAAATGTCCGTAAATATTAAATTCAAAGATTTATGTATCAGTTATTATGTTTATCCATAAAGTATTATGTGTTACAAATAATCATGACTGTAATAAGGTTTATGATGATGTATACTGCTGCAAAAAAAAAAAAGAATGTTATGAAATAACTGTCACTGTTATTATTTTGTATATAACTTCGTTTCGCAACACAAAAAGCGATCTAATTTTAAGTAGATGTATGACGGTTAATTTTTGTCGTACAAGAATGGGATATATATATATATATTTTTTTTTTTTTTTTTTTTTTTTTTTACACTATTATGAAGAAACTTCTATTAAATAAAACGTATGAAATTGAGTGAAAGTGTAAATAATTTCTTAATTTTTAAGAACACTTTTTTTTTTATTAACTCTTTCTTAAATTAATTTTACAGGGAGTCGCTGCATCTTATATTTTGAAGAAAAGTATTTTTTACAGTTTTTTTCTCATTATATATTCGCAGAATTTCAACAATTAATTAAAGCGTACTTAAAAAAATAGTGGTACTCAAACAGTACAGGACGCTGCGAACCCTGAATAGCTGTGGAAACAGCTGTTGCAGTTCGATAGCACAGAGCCTCTGTATATATATATATATATATATATATATATCTATATATAGATAGATAGATAGATAGATAGATAGATAGATATACCCTTTATATTACTCTCATTATTTTGATAATCAGCATTGCTATATGAGAAATATCTATTGCAGCTGAAAGATATTGCTATCTTTAATTTTTTTATATATATAATTATTATAATTATATATTAATTATATTGTTTCATTACTTTAAATTATTATTATTAAAATAAAACTTTTTTTGTAATTGAAATTTTTAAGGTTATTTATTTATTTATTTATTTATTTATTAATCTATGAATTTAAAAATGTAAGTGTTTAATATATTTTATAAAAATTTGGTGTATAGAAACAATTCGTATGGTCATCAAAATGTCCAATAAAATAATATTTTAGCTTTGATAATTATGAAAGACAAAAGTTCTGTACCAACACTAGAATTAAACATGGAATTAAAGTTCTTGAGTTCTGAGCTAAGTGAGTTAACATGGTTTTCTGGATCACTGTTATTATTTTTTTTTCCCCCTCACAGGTTAAATATTTCGCCAAAGAATTTTGTTCCACTTTTAAGATATTATAATGAATGGTTTAACTAAAATCGGTATAAAATCACTGAAAACTTTTGTTGCCATTGACCTGTTAACAAACACACAAAAAAACTGCATCACAATAATTAACTATAATGGTTTTTTCACTCATTCTGATTAGTATCATACATGTTTTATACCTTTGCTATATACCTTTACCTATGCTTAGTCATACCCTTACTTTAACTATCTTGCAACTATAATTATTGAAGAATATCTCGCCCACTATTTTAATTATATATCTAGAACTGCATATAATTATTCAGAAATCATTATTTTTTAACTAAAGAACTTCAGTTTTCTGTTTTTTTTATTAAAATCTCGCATACATGCTAAAGAGTAAAAAATAAAACCACTTTATGAAGGTCTGATATAGCTCACTAATACAAAAGAATCAGGTTAAAAAAATATTCTGCTTACTTTCTAAGAAAATAACGTTTAATTATAGTGTTTGCTTCTACTGCAAAAAAATATCCGTTGTTTAAATGTAGGAAATTTCATAATATCAAACTTTTAACTTTCAGTTATTGGAATGTGGCATTGCTTTGCAAAAATACAATAATTTTTATAATTGATTTTATTTAAAAAGGGTCACTTTTTAGGAAATACAAAATCAAATAAAAATGGAGCAATACATTGAGAAATTTCGAAAAACATATTAAAGCAATACGGAAACTGAAAACTTGTGAAAGTAATAAAGAAAATAGATAGCCAAAAATTTTACAAAATATTTTTTATTTTAATGCGGTCGAAATTTATGGGTGGATCGCAAGTAGTTTTGAACGTTCTAAATTCCATTACATACAGTAAAAAATAATTTATTCTTATTTCACAAAAAAAAAAAAAAAAAAAAAAAATGTCCACTTAAAAACGACGTATATATTTAAAATTTAGGATGTGAAAAAAATTCTTTTAAAATTGGCGTATGTGAAAGGTAAATTGCACTTCAAAGCAGTATATTTTAAATATTTTACATATATATATGTCATGCATTAGGTGCATTCAAAAAATCTATAAATTTCTATTGAAATTTTTACAATAATCAAAAAACAAACAATAAAATACAAAAAAATATATTTTAAAAGCCTGTATTTTGAGTTTATACATAAACATGTCGCAAAAAGAAAAGAAAATTGCATTGTAAAAATGCAGATCGAAGTAACATATAATTTTTAAAAAAGCAAGTAATAATACAAGGAATACACGTCGCTGATTTAGAAATTTAAAAATTTAAATATCTTTAGAAATTTAATTTCAGCAATAAAATTTCGCCTAAGATATTTCGAAAGTAAAGTGTAATCAATATGCGAACATTTTTTCGGAGTTGCCTGTCCCATAACATCCTCCACCACTATTTATAAAAAGCAACTTTTTGTAATATGTTTGTATAATTCAGTACCGTAAAAAAAACTTTAGAAAAATAGTAGTGGAGAAAGTTAAGAACAATGGTTATTTTTCATTACAGTTTACAAAAGAATCAGGTTAAAAAAATATTCTGTTTACTTTCTAAGAAAATAACGTTTAATTATAGTGTTGTTTTCTACTGCAAAAAAATATCCGTTGTTTAAATGTAGGAAATTCATAATGTCAAACTTTTAACTTACAGTTATTGGAATGTGGCATTGTTTTGCAAAAATACAATAATTTTTATAATTGTTTTTATTTAAAAAGGGTCACTTTTTAGGAAATACAAAATCAAATAAAAATGGAGCAATACATTGAGAAATTTCGAAAAACATATTAAAGCAATACGGAAACTGAAAACTTGTAAAAGTAATAAAGAAAATAGATAGCTAAAAATTTTACAAAATATTTTTTATTTTAATGCGGTCGAAATTTATGGGTGGATCGAAAGTAGTTTTGAACGTTCTAAATTCCATTACATACAGTAAAAAATAATTTATTCTTATTTCACAAAAAAAAAAAAAAAAAAAAAAATTCCACTTAAAAACGACGTATATATTTAAAATTTAGGATGTGAAAAAAATTCTTTTAAAATTGGCGTATGTGAAAGGTAAATTGCACTTCAAAGCAGTATATTTTAAATACTTTTTTTATATATGTCATGCATTAGGTGCATTCAAAAAATCTATAAATTTCTACTGAAATTTTTACAATAATCAAAAAATAAACAATAAAATATTAAAAAATATATTTTAAAAGCCTGTATTTTGAGTTTATACATAAATATGTCGCAAAAAGAAAAGAAAATTGCATTGTAAAAATGCAGATCGAAGTGACATATAATTTTTTAAAAAGCAAGTAGTAATACAAGGAATACACGTCGCTGATTTAGAAATTTAAAAATTTAAATATTTTTAGAAATTTAATTTCAGCAATAAAATTTCGCCTAAGATATTTCGAAAGTAAAGTTTAATCAATATGCGAACATTTTTTCGGAGATGCCTGTCCCATAACATCCTCCACCACTATTTATAAAAAGCAACTTTTTGTAATATGTTTGTATAATTCAGTACCGTAAAAAGAACTTTAGAAAAATAGTAGTGGAGAACGTTAAGAACAATGGTTATTTTTCATTACAGTTTATGCCTTTCTGTATGTCATTTTTATATTTTTAAAAATGTTAAATTCAATAACATATATATAATCTTATAGTATATTATTTTGTAAGAAGTATAAATTTATATATTTGTCTTTTGTAAAATTAAACAACCTTTTTCCTTTACATAATTAGAAAAAAAAACTTTCACAGATTTTTACAATCTAAAACATGATATTTTATAAATAATAAAGAAAAATCTATTAAATTAATAAAATGTCATTAAAATGCTATGTTGATTATGAAAGTCAATATAAATAAATATATAGAGAGATAGATTGTGAAATAGAAAATACAGAAAGACTACCTTTAATTTTGTTTTACCTAAATTAACGATAAGTTTCAGGAAAAATTAAGAAAACATTTGTAAATAATTTACTAAGAGCGGAAAATTATGGCCTTTAGTTAAGGGGGGAAATGTGTTTTTGTAATTGTGCAATTGACCCAAACAATAGAATTCTGAAACACTTTTAACATTTTTATGTTTATCTACATGAACGAAAAATTTATAGAATCAAACCTGTAAATTTAATCCTGTGGTCGTTTAAAAAAACTTCGCAGTTTTTTTTTTTTTTTTTAACAGCATGTATAATTATTTATTCTTTCTCATACACAGTCAGTATATATATATATATATAAAGGATTTTCATATATATAACTCACTTACATACACACACATGTTTAAAAAAAGATAGAAGAAAGGAAAAAATTTCATCCATGTTTTATAAATTCTAATTATGTACTAAAGGGCTTTTTTACCTTTGAAGAATAACGTAAAATAAACTATACTTTTTTTTAATTATAATTTAATTAAAAACTTAAACATTTGAGAATATAAATATTACTATTTTTACATATATCGTAAGACTTATTGTAATGTTTTGATAGAAAAGAGTAATATTTGTCTATTTCCGAGGAGCTAATTTGAAAATCTAAATTGAAGCAAGACTTGTTTTTCCCATCCTCAGTCACGTGCTGCACCTGATATGGAAAACAATTCTTTGAGAATATTGCCTTCCTTACAATTACAAAACAGTTACTCTCTAGATGCGTTGTTAGGAGTCAGTCTCCTAATAGACAGAATGTTCTTTTTCTTTTGTTTTCTTTTTCTTTCGTTTTATGTGGGCCACATATTCCTATCGTGTGTGGGTCAAAACACGCCGGCGGGAGGAAAGCAGTGTTATTTGCTCGACAGAACAGGTCCATATACCTATCTTAGGTCAGATGGACATTCTTCAAAGAGTGAAAAAAACTCTCTTCCTTGAAATTACAGATTGATATTACACAAAACAAACATTTATATTAATTAATAACTCAGTAATCTGAAATTAGTCATAGATTTTTTTCTAGTACTCGATATATCAAGTAGATTCGTATCAATTAATAATTTGCATAATTAATTGGCAAAATAAGGAAATGGGTTTTAAAGTAGAGATGAAAACTACAAACAATGCTTACTACAATGACATTAATTAAAGTTGATTTAGGGTTAAGCTTTGATTCCTTCTCTAATTGCCCTTCATTATAATGAAAATATCTAAGCTTGCTTAATTAATTTATTTGTTCTAAGTATGTCTCTTTCTTTGTTTTACCTACTAATCCCTTTTGCCAAAGTTTTGCTTTTGTAATTTAATACTGAACAAATGAAAACGAGTAAAACAATAAAACTAATTCGATAGAAAAATTGAAGTACGTTTAAAAACTTTTCAAAAAAGCATAAAGAATAACTGCCTTTCTCAATTATTTATAATTTAAATTTGTGAGAAATGCTAGAAAAGGATTTTATTAAGTTACAACATGAAAATTGTTTCACAGTATATAATTTCCAAAGAACAAAAATAATGTCTGGTTTAAAAAAAGAAAAGAAAAGAAACTTAATATATACATGTGATTTAATAGAATATTTCGTTTTCATTAAAAAAAAGAAATACTTAAGATTAGTAGAAATTCACGAATTTTGTAACTGATGTCACATTTTGCTTTTAAATTTATGAGAACAGATTAAAAAGAAAAAATTTACTTCGAATGGATTATGGTTCGTTTATTGCGTGTGAAAGAAAGTCAAAAGAATGAAAGAGAAATTGAATATAAAAAGTACAAAAGACAGTTGTAACACTAAATTTGTAAAAATTAAAAGTTCACGTTTTTCAACAAAACTTTGCACGCTTTGTAGCTTATAAATATTCACTTTTACTATGATTTTGTTTTTGTTTAGCAAAAACCATTGAATATATTACGAAATTGTTTAATCAGTATTTGTTAATTTTGTAAGAGTTATTGAAAGACTGCAGGAGATTTTCATTTACATTTCAATAGATTTTTTCAATTAAAACCCTCTAATGTTTTCAATTTAAAAAACATTTAATCAGGATATGCCTAGTTCAATTAAAAATTTATACATTAAAATAAAAAAAATTACAATAAAAATATATGCTGAATACTTTAATATATGTTTATAAACTTATTAGATATATAACAAAAAATTAATTAAACATTAAAAACATAACATGAAAAAAAAAATCATATATTTCAAGCAAAATGCATAAAGTTTTAAAATATGGTGCAAATTTACATACAATAAGTCGTTGAGAAGTTCTTTTTGGAATACGAAAAAATCCCAATTGCTATCTGAGCTTTAGCAATACAAATAAAAATAGCCGCTTTATACAGTATTTTTTGTGCTGAATTTAGATATGCAAATAAAAGATTTTGTATTATTTTTTTTTTTTAAATCTTCCTTTGAAAATCAATATTTTATCTAATTAGGAAGTATTTTTTCATTTTTTTATAAGTCTATTATAATTGAAAATAGTTCCCTGTGCTACATTTACTATTTGTATTAAGTTACATTTCGATATTTGGTTCATGAAGAATATTGAACAACTACATATCTATTTGCAAAAAGTGGTTATAAACTTTATAAAAAAATAGTATATTTAATTACTTCCTTGTTTTTAAATGCGAAAATACCTGTAAAATTCTCTGAAACCAAATTGTTATGAATTATAATAAAATATCTGTCACTCAGTTATATAGATTTAACAGATACTTTAATGTCGAGGAATATCTCCATTTTTAATTAATATTTAATAATACTCACAGCTTGCTCCAAAATTTACGAAAGGGTTAACTGAAATATAAGATATCTTTGTTTAAGAATGTATCCCTAGAAAATCACTATATGGAAGAAATGAAAATTAAGAATCTTCAAATGTATCTCTTTAGACACTCTTTATTTCATACAATTTACCAAAAGTTCCTTATGCGCTTGGGAAAAACTGAAAGTGATACAGACAGTTCAAAGACAGTAAAAAAAAAAAAGTTTTATTGTTGAATACAATGTACTTTTTTTTATTAAATGGTCTGAAGAAAATGTGGGCGCATGCCAAACAAAGACTTAAATGCTAAACAATAGCTAAAATGTAATTCATTTCAATGTATGCCTGGTTTTGATTTTTGTTACTTTTATATTTTAAATTGAAATTAAATTTTAAGGATCATAGACGAGATTCGGTTGTTTCTAAAAATTTGGGTAGTTTTCATTTAGGAGGGAAAAAAAAAATAATCCTAAAAGATTGTCAAATTATATATATATATCTATATATATATATGTATATGTATGTATGTATGTATGTATGTATATATAAAATTGCTAAAAATTGTAAAATATACATAATTACTTTAAAAACGGCTTAAGTATTAAGTATTATTTAAAAATAGTATGTTTGTTTCTTATAATACATAGAATAAAACAAAATTTTAATTTTTCAAGGCTTCTTTATTACATAGCAAAATATTCAAGGGAAAAAATTAAATGTTAGAAAATTTATCGGAAAATACTTTAGAAATAGATCATAAAATATTTACGAATTTCTTTTTCTCTCTCTCTCTTTTTTTTTTTTCTTTTTTTTTTTTTTTTTTTCGGGGGGGGGGGGGGTTAGGGTTTTTTTAAATGTGAGGGTTGGGGGCTAAACCCCCTCTGAAATTTCGCAAATTTGTCGAAAATTTTTGAGTTATACTTCATTTTTAACATTCAACATTATGTTCTAAAGTTTAAACCCCCGCCCTAAAATTTTTCCTGGTTACTTGCTTGTATAGATTTTCTACAACAATTAAATAAAATAATTTTTAATAAATAGGAAAAACTTTTAATATTTAAATAAGCATGTATCTATCTAGAGAAAAAAAAATGTTTAAAAAAGTCTCTTTAAACTGTTTAGAAATAAACTGTAAAATGTTTCTTCGTTGTCCCAATTTTAAGCACATTCCTTTATATGTAAACAATGTTTAAATATATTAAAAATAATCAACAGCATTTAAGTTATAGCTAAGTTTAAAACAAAATTTCATGTATTTACATAAAACGTTTTAAAAATATGTGAAAAATCTGTAAATTTGTTTTATTTTTAAATATTCATTACAACTATTTGTAAATCACTGTATATCTATAGATACAGAAACTTTCCATGAGGCTTTGTAGTAAATTAGAAGCTGTATGAGAGTTTGAAAGTTTATTATAATAGTTTAAAAAATGTTGTTAATTTATTTAATATCTTACTATTAACATTTTTAAAAACTTTTCATTGCTTTTCTTTTCTACATTTTTCTTTATTTATTTTTCTTTTATTTTAACAGAAAATATTGCAATATATCAAGTTTTGTAACAAATTTTAATTTATACCTATTTTAATTTGTAAGTTTTAAGAAAAAAAAAAAAAAAAAAAAAAAGAGTATACATATTTTTTTATTGACATAATTTATAAAATAATAATAGTAAAAATAGTAATAAACAATTTTGAACCTCAGCATATTTTTAAACATATATCTTCTATTTTTACATTTTTTTCTTTTCTTTGTTTCTTTTTAAATTTCTTTTTAAATTGCTATTGTTAATTTATGTTTTACTTCTAAACTTTTATTATTTTTGAGAAATGCATTTTTAAAAATATTTTGTTTGTATATATTAACAATAAAGATATGATTTATCTCCAAAAAAAAAAGTTTTTGTTGGTCATTTTAAAAAATTAACTGAATATTCTTATTAATTTGTGGTTTTTCATTTAAATTTATTATATATGTATATATATATATATATACAGTTCTCGCCGCTTATTAAAATAACATTCGTTCTGAGCAAAAGTGATTTTATAAAGCGACTGATTTTTATATGTAACAAACGTTCCTGCACTCTAAAAAAAGGGTATTACTTCCCTAGATTTGGAAAGAAATTTCAAAATGTAATGAAAGTAATAAACAATATTAATTAATTTTTGATACACAATTAATTAATTGTTCCTTCAAAGTAAGCACATTCCAAGTTTTGATACGCTTTCTTTTGGGAAAAATCACTATTACTTTGCCGAAATTTCATGCATTTTTTTTTCTCCCTATTTTTAGCTTAAAATCTTTCCTTTTGGATCTTTTGCTTATTAGTTATTTCAGAATAAGAACTAGAAATTGTCTTTTAATAATAATAAAAAAAAATATATATATATATATCACTTGCCAACCAAATCAAATTTGTAGCTCATTACCGCGCTTTAAAATATATATTTCTTGAAACTGTTACTAACCCTAACAACACACTTGTCCATAATATATCCTGAAAATATCCATAGGATGTTCACAGATGTCCTTTTCAGCCATAGGACATCCTGAGGATGTTATTTGGAGAAAGTGTGCTGTTAGGGAAGACATGTAATGGGCACCTTTAATTTGTAAATATGCTTTAAATGTAAAATTTTTGACAAAGAGTGATAAAGGAGGAATTACTGTATCTTCTTTTCTTTTTTATTTAAAAAAATAAGAAATCACAGTGAACATAAAAATTTGTTTAGTGTTCATAAATGACATTTTTGCTGCTGAAGAGAAACTTTTTGAGTTTATTAACCGCCGATGTTGATTTTATTAAGCGACGGTTTTATAATTGCTTTGAATTCATTTGATTCGGTCGAACTGAGCGGCTGATTTTATTAACCAGTGAATTTATTAAGCAGCGTCTACTGTATATATATATATATATTAATCTAAAAGTTCTGGAAAGTTTTATTACCTGTTATCATTTTAAATTACGCATACCTTCTTGAATTTTAAAATAAATAAATATTACACAAATAAATATTATCAAAAATTACTTGACACCATACATTATCTATAAATTTAATTTCTGTTTTCAGTACCTTCTACGGTAAATTATTAAAATTACAAATAAATGGTTTTTTGTGAGGTACTATGATTTTTTTTTCTTTTTTAATTCAATATTTTTTTCTTGGAATTTTAAGATTATTTGGAATTAAACGCATTAAAAATTTTCAAAGTATCTTATATATTTTTGGATAATTTTTGAAAAGCATCAAAATGTGTTGTTGTGAATATTTTTTTTAAAGTAAAATATAACATGTTTAATCAGTTTAATGCTTTGAAAAAATAAATTTAAATCTAATTTGTAATAAGAAAGAAATTATTTTATATGCATTTTTAACAATGCTGTACATTTTTAAAGGTGGCATTAAATAAAATTAAATTTTAACTTATTTTTCATGTTACATAAATGTAAGACTAAAATTTGATATTATTATTATTATTATTATTAAAAATTATACTTAAAAATTTTGCTTCCTTATGAAAGTCACACAAATTAAAAAAGTTTTAAAAGAAAAATAGGAAAAAAAGTGCTTATTTATTTTATTTGTTTAATATTTATTATTTTATTTTAAATTGTTTTATTTTTATTTTTATTCAATTTCATTTTTTATCTATTTATTTATTAAATGCAATAATGAAACCCTATTATTTTACCAAAAACGATTTTTATTAAGTGAAAACTTATGGCAGTGCAGAACAATTTTTCCCCACTTTTAAAACTTTGTTTAACTAAACATGTAAGATTTTTTTTTTTTTTTTTTTTTTTTTTTTTTTTTAATATATGACATAAGATTTCTTATACATCGTAGTTTACTGCCATTTATGAAAACTAGGGTATTTTTATAAGGCTGGATATATTTTTTTCTATTAATATATAAATCTGCTTTTTTTTTTTTTTTTTAATATTTAAAAAATTTCAAACTTACCCTTTCTTTCGCTCTCCCGGCATGTTTTTGCACGCTTTTTGTAAGTGAACCGCCCCTATGGTCACTGGACATCCTGATGTTCCTCCAGGTACCGTAGGGTTTTGCATGCGGGGCTGGAGCCAGGTTGGATTCGGTGTTAGAACTTCACAAAAGATATTTCTTCGCTGCCGTCGACTCGACAGCTCGCTCTGCTAACTTGGATCGCAAATGCACGTGAGATCGCCAATTGAAGTATTCGCCACCTTTCCCCACGCCAATACGGACACAGACGCCAAGCAGGTAGATTCTCTGAGAAAGCATCCTCCACTCTAGGTGATCCCAAACCACGTTTTCGCCTCTTCCGTGATAGTTATTCGGTTCATTCAGATGTCTCTACCATCTTCCGAAGATGAACTTTGATCCGTTGGAGCACTGAACTGCATTACAAACGAAGTCATTTTCTCACTCCGTTCAAATGTTTCAGCATCTATTTTTACACGTAAAAGTTTGCTCTCGAAAATACACGATTTTTTTTTTTTTTTTACTTTTTTATTACTTACTTAGTTAATTTTCCTGCCTTTCACACTCAAAATAAGGCATTTAATTATTGTTTACATCAGAATTATCATTTTTAATCTCCTTATTTATGTAGCTTAAACACTGTAAAAACAGTACTTAAAATTTTTATTTGTTACAGGAAAAAAATGTTTAATTTCTTTCTAATTAGATAACAAATGGTTCTTAAAAAATACATAATGTAAATGATTTGCGACATAATTGATAAAAATTTGCATTAAAAAAATATATGTATATTGAACATCAACTGTCGTAATAAAAAAGTGTAATAATGATAATTATTTAAGCTAGTAATCTCTTTTTATTATTATTATTATTATTATTATTATTATTATTATTATTATTTTATTTTAATTTAGCAACAAGGAAAATATTGCACCATATTAATTTCAAATTATACTTAACTA
The DNA here is from genome assembly GCA_963930645.1 of Salticus scenicus. Taxonomy (NCBI): domain Eukaryota; kingdom Metazoa; phylum Arthropoda; class Arachnida; order Araneae; family Salticidae; genus Salticus; species Salticus scenicus. Next base: position 166,923,569 of record OZ005651.1, read on the forward strand.
ATGCACAGAATAACAAGCAGTTGCTCAAATTTAAAATTTATTGCGAAAGTAACTGATTTATGTGGGAAAATATCATTTTTAGAAGGGAAAGGAAAACTGATAATAGTATCAATTTTCCTCGAGGGAAAAAAATATCTCAAATAAAGATATAAAGATTAATGCTGCATAAGACTGTAAGAGAGAGAAAATATAGTGAAAAAATAAATAACTTTTTTCCGATATATGAAATAAAGTACTGGAATAAAATCTTCAACAATGGTAGTAAATACTCTTAAAGAGAGAACTCTACTTACAGGTAAGTTTTACTTTAAAATAAATTGCACATTTTTTATAAAAATTTCATTTTAAAAAGGGGGAAAACAATTGCTTTCTCTATAAAAAGTATAACAAATATTCAAAAATTACCTCCTAACCATATTCATAACTACCAGCATAAAAATAAATAAATAAATAAATAAATAAATAAAATAAAATAAAATAAAAATAAATAAATGAATAAAAATAAATAAGTAAAATAAAATAAAATAAATAATTAAAATAAAATAAATTTTATACAGTCGTACAGAAAAATGTTTGCATAAGAAAAAGAATTTGAATAAATCATAAGAATATAAAAATAAATAGTTGTAATTTTAGAGTATGAACTTCTCCAAAGCTATTAGTTAAAAAAAGCAAAAAAATTGTTCCTGATCGAAATAATTACGCACGACCCTTCATCAGACGAAAAATAATAGACAAGAGTTCAACTTGCTGCTTTCATATCACATTCGAATCTGTTGTTTTTTACCTGGTGAAATATTGCATTTAATTATTTCGATCCAAAACAACTGTTGCTTGTTTTTGTAATTTTTATTTGCTTACAAAATTTTTAGCCATCACTCTTCAACATTAGTATATCGGAGCATATTCCTGCTCTCTACATATTCATTAATAAAATGTATCGACTACACACAACTTTTCACAATTACAAGAACAATTGGAGCCTTTTTTTTTTTTTTTTTTTCAATGTATAATAAAAAGTAACTGTGAAAAAGAATATGCAATACACAATTAATGTGCCTATTCTAAAAATCTCAATTGTTATTTTTATTTTATTTTTTATTTTTTATTTATTTTTTTTTATTTTTTTTAATATAAAAACTAATACAAAATAAATTTTTTCCTGTTTTTATATATTCTTCATTATAAAGACAATCACAATTTTGCGGTTTCTATTTAACTTACGAACGAAATAATTACAGATCGGTATGCAAATTTGTTAACCACTGGTCTAACTTCATACATATATGAGATTTAAATTTCTATGGAGTGGACATTCGTTAAAATTATTTGATGAAAATTACTTACATAAAATAAAATGTGAAAAGGTGTTTTATAATTAGATAAGGAATTTCAATTCACCGTATAACTAAAGAAATTTGAAATCTGAAACAAATAATATGATCAGACGTGGAACAGTGAAACTGGGCATAGAAAAACAGATCTGTTGAAAAAAAAAAAAAAAAAGAGCTGTCTTACTGAGATCGAAGAAACATAAGCCGTCTTACTGCCCGTAATTTTGAGGTAAAAGTTACGGAATCAAAATTTACACGTATTCTAAATAATTTGCATTTCCGCAAAATATGTTGAAAGGAATAAAAAAAAAAAATTGAATAATAACCGGCAAACATTTAACGATAAGAACAGAGATTGTTTCAGTTGATTATAGACAAAATGGGCTGGTAAAATGTTTTATGAGAAACACGTTCTATTTGTTATTGAGCGAATGATTTTAACCATAGCGACCAAGTATTACGATTTTTATGTACCGGTATTATTTTATAGAAATTTCCACTTTATTTAATCATAGAAAACTGCTGCAAACGCTTATAAAAATTTTCAAAGAAAAAAAAAAAAAAAAAAAAACACCGGAATCCAAAAATCATAACACTTGGCCGCTATGATTTTAACTATTATTTAGCATGATTTAATTCTGAAATCATGCAAAGTAATAGCTAAAATTATGATAATAGTTAAAATGCATGTTAAATCATGATAATAGTTAAAATACATGTTAAATCATGATATTAGTTAAAATACATTAATATTTAACGATAATCGTTAATGATAATGATGATCATTAATATTTAAAGATAATCGTTAATGATAATGATGATCATTAATATTTAAAGATAACCGTTAATGATTCGTTATAATAGTTAATGACAGATATGATAATAGTTCATGATAATAGTTAAAATATCTGTTAAATCATGAAAACAGTTAAAATACATTAATATTTAAAGTTAAAATTATGATAGTAGTAAAAATAATAGTTAAAATCATGACTCTCGACAGAGGTGCCTGTCGACAGTCACTTCTTGCACTTTAAGGTTCATTAGACTGGGACTTATAGCTTACAGTGGATTCCGAAACACTATAAACACCCATGTCTGAACCAGGATTCGAACCTGGCACTTGGCAACTAAAGGCCAAAGCATGATTTCATAATAGCAAAAGACATTAAGTGAAACAGGCTTTTAAAAGGAAGATTTTTAATGTTATAGGGAGTAATTTTAGTCAAAGACCTATGGATTTAACTAACGGCTTCACAAATTTAGTGGTTAAGCTTACCTTTATCAGCATCAAGAGAGCGTCTAAAAATTGTTGAACTTATCATATTTGAAAGGTGTCCGAAAGTGGAAAGCAGTATAGTTCATTTGAAGGGCTTGAGAATAACATCAATGTAGAATTGGATGGTATTAATCCGGAATACTCGAAAACACTTGTCAAAACTATGAAAGACAGAATGGATATTTTTTTCATTATAAAAAGAGGTCCCACAAAATATTAACTCAAGGAATAAAAGAGGAATAATCTAACTAACCTTTTAATTATAAACGCTTGAAAGAATTATTTTTTGACTGTACTTTTATTTTTTCGAATAAAACATAATAAAACATTGGAAATATTGTCTATAAATGTACTCTCAATTAATAAAAATCATTTTATTTCAATAATATTTTTCAGTGTTAGGTTGATGTAAAAGATTTGTTAACCTTATGAGATCTAATGTAGCAGCCCCCCTCAGAAGAAAAAAAAAAAATGACAGAAAGAAAAGAAAAAGAAAGAAGAAAAGAAGAAAGAAAAGGAATGAAGAAAAGAAAAAGAAAAAATGGTGCTGCTGTATTTTAATCTGCAATTTTAGACTATTGTGTTTAATTTAATTTTATTATCATTTTGAATATTTAATTTTTCAGACCGTGCACTTAATAACAATATATTTTCATTCAAACATTTTTAAGTGGGAAGCTCCAAGCTCTGCCCGACGATTCATACGCCTCAACTCGTTCTACCTACTTCACGATGCAATTACCGTTTACTAATATCTTTTTTTTTTTTTTTCTTTGACCGCTGTCGAAGGATTATTTCCGTTTTTCGTTTTTGTGATTGTTTTTCCTTTCTTTCTTTCTTCTTCTTCTTCTTTTTTTTTCTTCCAAGTTTTTTCTGAATTTGTTACTCTTTCCCCCAGTTATCTCCTATGCCAATGCGATGGACGCTACCACATTTTCATAGAAAAAAGAGAAATGCAGAAAATTGCAGAAAGAAAAAACCAATTTAACCACAAGTGTGAGAAAAAACTGACATCCTAATAAAAATGCATGAAAATTAGTTAAATCAAATACATCGAGGAGCCTGTGCGTAGGGACCGTCCCGTCCTACAGTGCTTTCTGTCTTATACAAGCTTAATAAAAGTAATAGATGATATTGTTAAGATACCTAATCATTACTAAAATATTCTTTAAACGGAACGTGAATATTTTAAATAATGATAATAATAATACTATTTATTATAACAGCAATTTTTGTATATTTTGTAAATATTCAGCTTATGTCTTAAAATCTTTCATTTTATTTATTTATTTATTCAGCTATACATTTGAATGCTGCTTCATCTTATAAAAAATTAACTGTTTGGTTCGAAATATTAAACAAATATCATTGATTTAACATTTTTTAAACGTATGATAAGCTATTTATTTTATTTTTATTATGTTTATATATTTATTTTTTATTTAAGGGTTTTTTTTTTTTTTTTTTTTTTTTTTTTTTTTTATATATATATATATAGTCCGGTCGATTTATGGACTTTTTTTTTTTTTTTTCAATAATCTATTTGTTGTCGGGGAAATAAGAGATTTTATATATACGGTTCATAAGATAAATACATTTTGATATTATAAAGTTTGAAATTTATTTAACTTTAATGTTAGTGCTTTATTTAGTAACAAAAATGTATGAACCACAGAATTTTTTTTAACTTATTTATTATGGATTTTAGGATGACAATATCCAAATAAGAAATAATTTACTTTATTTTTTAAATGTTTTTATCATTTACATTCATTTTGAAATTACTAACGTCAATTATATACAAAATTGTATATTTATGACACGAGATTTATATTTATATTTATATTTTATTTTATTATTATTATTTATATATTTTATGTACTTTTTTATTTTGCTGTTTTCATAGTTTTATACTGTTTATTTCTGAATCTTTTTAACCTTTTATCATCTTACATCTGGTTTTGGAGGCATTATAATTTAAAAATTTCTTGAAATGATATACGCCATAAAAGTTCACTATAATGTATTTGTAATTGAACGTAATGTATATAGCAATACTGGTTTATACACATGAATTCAAAAAATAAATCGAATACGTTACAGTCTATGAGGAGTAATTCTTTTAAACATATTTTTATATCTTTGTACTAAATAAAACATTACAAAATGAATATGGATTATTCAGAATTGCAAAAGCATGTGTTTCGTAGAATATGATACAATTAGCATTAATAATTGGTTTACATGGAATACTTAAATATAGGTTCATGATATATCGGGAACTATTTCATCCTGATACATAGCACTTCTTTATTTTCTTTCTTAAACGAAGTACAGTATTTTTCTAAATATTAGTAACAGAAAATAAGACTCCATATCAAAATTAAATTTTATACTTGTATATGTGTACTGTCCATTGTACAAAATGTGTCACATATGAAAAATACTCTTAATTTAAACCAATTTTTTTAATTGGAAGTATATTTCTATAACTCTTGGTTTAAAAGAAATCTTTGTATTATATTGATTGTTGTGGATGTTAATACAGCATACTACTTTATATATTTATATATAAAGATATCAATATCATTCCGTAGACATGTTAACCACTTTTAACAAGCTAGTCCCTTATTAAAAAAAGTCCCATTATTTTCTGATTATTATAACTTTACATTCTTAGTCGTTTTCAAATTTTTAAAGCATCGAATTACATTGAATAATTCGACACTCTAATTTCATTATAATTTAGTAAGATAATTCTCGAATACATATTATATATAAATACACCTTTTAAGAGAAATATTTTTTTCGTATAAATATCAGACAATTCAACATCATAATCCATTAATCATAAAAACCAAAATATATATTCATTGTGTACGAGGAAATCTTCAATCTTTCTAAATGTAATAGCATAATATTGAGGAAGAGAGTCGGCCGTTTGACATCGTTTCTTTTCCGTAGTTCTTTTACTTTCTTTCGTTGGCTATTTTTGGAGCGAGTAAACTTCGAAGATCGGAACAGCATAAGTTTAAATCCCATCATAGAAAAAAAAACCGTAAACAACAACATGGTGAAAGAAAACTGTAAGCAGAAAAGACAGTTATTCCTGTTAACACAGAGCCATGCATGATAGTGATCAAAAAGTTCTCTTTCACCTGAATGTAGAGGCAGCAGAATGGGAGAAATATTAAAAATGCATTTTAATGTACTTTATATATATAAGATATCAAAATATGTTTTTAATCATACAAAATATTGAAAATATGAAACACTTATTGTATATATATACAAGTGGGAAATTATTCTATAAAAACTCTGTATATTGTAAATAAAAAACATGTTGATTTTTTTTTTTTAAGTTTTAAAATAAATGCCTATATCTCCGTTATTTAGTAAGCTATCGTCACACAAATTCATCCACAGATTTAACCGGGTCTATATTAACTTATCCTAAAGTTACAGTTAATTTCGTTCACTCAACGATACAGGGGGATCACAAATATTATTGATTTTCCTCAATTTGTTAGCTTCCCCCCTAAATGTTGTCTTGAACCAATCTTCATTGAAAAACATGAGGAAGACCCAGTTCTTTAAATACCTTATGTTAGAAAATATTTCATTGAGAGATAAGTTTTTAAATTGAAAAAAAAAAAAAAAAAAAAAAAAAACAGATAGTTTGCAAATCTCGCTAAACTTTTGAGCAGGAGTATATAAATACACAAAAGGACAAAAAAAAAAAGCCGCACTTGGATATTTTCCATTTCTTATTCGCCAATTTTATTGTTTTTAAAGTAAATTTTCGAACAGATTTTATTACATTGTGTTCCACGTACAATTTAGGATTGAGCCAAGTATTAAAAACAATACGCAATTGCTCGAAAAATTGTAATTTTAGAAAGTATTTCAAAAATGGCAAGAATAAGGCAATTAACGATACCACAAAAAATATTAATTTTAGAGTAAAAATAAAAAAATATTTTAATACGCGAGATGTCAAAATGATTAAATATTAACGAAATATTGGTAAGCTGGTTTTTAGAAAGATATAAATTTTTTTGGCTGTTTAAACTGGAAATTTGTCTCTAGGCGACCACGTTGCTCATCCAGTCGAGATGGCCGCAAGTTAAAAAGCCAGTGCCTGAAAAATCAGTTTGTATTACATTTAGAACATACAAAGAATTCAGAAAAAGTGTTTAGTAACATAATTTCTTTAAGTACAGTGCAGCAACAAATAAAAATAAAACAAGTTTAAGTGCCAGAAAATCTTTAAAAAAAAAAAAAAAAAAAAAAAAATCCATTTCTAACGAAAATAATTAGGAAATCAGACTTCAGAGAGTTAGAAAAATTAAAAAATGATCAGTTAATTATTGGGCTGAAGTGGTTCTCTCTGACGAAGCATGTTTAATTTATTTTGAGCTGACAGAAACAAGCAGTTCTGATGACGAAAATGGGATCGACTTAATGAAAATCGCACTATTGAAACAGTGACACATTCTCCGTAGATTATGATACGAAAGTGCATAATTTTTCAATGAGTCGGGCAGATTTTCATGCTCAAGGGACCATTTAACCCGAAATAAAACTCGACCATTAAAAATTTGATGCCTGACCGACTATTTTGGAGGTATTTCAGACTTTTCCACAGTTAGCATTTTTAGATGATAATGCACCTTGTTGCATGGCGCCTGTGGTACGTTTATTGATTCAAGTTGTTAAAATTACCTATCCATTCCCATGAGCATCTATAATTTTGTCAGCTACCATAACTTTTTGTACTTAAAGTTAAATCCCAGAAAGAATAGAGTAGAGTTTCTTCTTTACTAGACCTGAAAATGGTCCTAATTTCAATCCGCTCGAAAATGTTTAGTCCATAAAAAAGGGTGGAGGTTTGAAATTTGTAGCCTACAACTTTGCAAGAACTAGAAAAAAATATTTATGATATTTGGCACTGTGAAATTTCTGAGTTTCATGTTAAAAAACTGTAAAGTACTATGTCATTGCGCATTAAAGCAGTAATTCCATATAAAGGTGGAATTATCCAATGCCGGGTGCATATTTTTATTAAGTAGTTGTTTAGATCTAATAAATAAATAGTTTAATTCATACATTAAAATATAACGTGTTTATTTCATATAATAAATCATAATAAAATACAAAGTATATGTAACAAAGCGAATTATTAAATCAAAAATGTGCATAGGTATCATGCTATGACTTCCGTATTATACAAACATAACAGTTTTATTCGTTTCAATCATTAGTTTTTAAGTTATTACAAACACAAAAGGTATAAGTCAATTTTTCTGCAGTGCGGCTTTTTTTTTTTTTTTTTTTTTTTTTTTTTTTGTCCCTTAGTGTATATACAGGGTGATCAGTTTAAAAGAGTACCCGTTGGTTTTTCGTATTACCCTTAAATCTGACGGATGTGGCAACTATTCTAATACTGAAGTATAATTGTTTGAACCTTGTTTAAGTGTGGGAGACAATTTCCAACACTGTTGGACTGTCTGTCACAACTTTATTTGTGAGGTAAAACAGAAATGGAGACGCACAATATTTTTAATCCTGTGATAATTTTATTTTTGAAAAACATAATTTAATTCAAATTTTTTGCATTATCATTCATTACAGAAAATGTTGAAAATGTTCACCACCATTTTGAATGCAAACATGAACACGTTGAACCAAGTTTTTTGATACACTTCGCAGCATTTTTGGTGTTATTGACGAGATTTCTTCAGTTATCTGTTTTAATTCATCGATGTTTACAGGACGTCCCTGGAAAACCCTATGAAATGGTAATGTAAAAATGATAATGATACTGTAAATGTAATGTAGGAATGATAATGTAAAAAATTTGAATTGAATTTTGTTTTTCATAAATAAAATTATCACAGGATTAAATGTCATTGTGCGTCTCCATTTCTGTTTTACCTCACAAACAAAGTTGTAACAGTCCAACAGTGTTGGAAATTGTCTCCCACACTTAAACAAAGTTCAAACAATTATACTTCAGTCTTAGAATAGTTGCTACATCCGTCATATTTATGGGTACTAAGAAAAACCATCGGGTACTCTTTTAAATTGATCACCCTGTATATATATATATATATATAAATTGAAGAATTTAATTTCGTTATAAAATTTAGCAATTAATAGATAATACCAACAACATACACATAAAAGTGATTTATATATATATAGGGTAAGTGCACCAGTGATTGACACTTTTAGAGCAATCTCTGATGTTTTTAATGTTCTAGTCATCAGAAAATATTTTTAGAAATCTTAAGTTAATTTTTTTAATGAATTTTTATTTGACACCCACTCACTGTTCCAGTAATTGACACTGCCAGTTTTTCATTTTATCAGTAATTGGCCCCATATGTTTCAGCGTCTGACACTGCCAGTTATTCCTTTTACCAGTTATTAGCACCCTATGCTCCAGTGTTTGACATAAAATGTTAAAATTGCTATATGTAAGATATATTATTTTATTATTTTTCTTATTTATTAATTATTTCGGGATAGGTGTCAATTACTGGAGCATGCCAATCACTGGAGCACATACCCTATCACATTTATTTACTGTAAAAATATATTTACATTTTCTTTTTCAATTATTGCACTGAGAAAAAAAAAATATATATATATATATATATATATATATATACCGCCTTCATCGAGAACGAATAAGTAGTCATTTTCTGAATCACAAAACTAGAAAGATAGGTTTCCCATTTAAACATAAAAACGTCTTTACACACCATAAAATAAAGGGAAGCACTGCCGATTTCGAAAAGACATGGCCTTTCTTCTTCGTGTGCAAAAAACACGTGCTACTACCTTGGAGGAAAAAGCAAGACTAAAAGACAGGAAGAAACGTAATGGAGAGGAGCAACACGTCAATAGGATAGCTGCATGCGACAACCAAAAAGAAGGGGAAACAAACATTGGAGACAAAAGAAACAAACATTATAGAAGATTTTTTTTTTAACTAATAATTTATATTTAACTTTTTTTTTAAATATATATATATATTATTTTATTTTATTTTATTTATTTATTTTATTTTATTTATTTTATTTTTATATTACAATTTAAAATTTTATTACTTTAACAAAAAGAAAGAAAATTATTTAATAGAACTAAACAAGTTTTTCCAAGTTGTACACTGTAAAAAATATGTCCTATTTGCTACCAGAACTTGTCTGTAATTTGAGAAAATACGTTCTGACAACGCAATTTTTTTGTAAATTACGCGTATTTTCTCAAATTACAGACAATTTCTGGCAGCAAATAGGACATATTTATTACAGTGTAGACAGCAAAGTGGAATAAAAATTTTCCTTAATATTTTATCACGATTAAGATAAATAGCTTACTTTTCCAGGAAATTTAACTCAGAAACGCCGCGTTTGGCATTAAAGATAATTTTGGCTTGCTGAAAATTAAAACTGTGGGCAGATTCCCCCTAACAATTCTTCGCCTTTAATTTTTTAACTTTTTTAATTATTTTAATGCGTTGTAATTAAAGCATATGATTGGGGTTCTTCTTTTAATAATCTATATTCATTTGTATGAGAATAGCACTTATATTCATGCAGATAAAAAGGCTTCTTTATGCACATGCATTTAAAAATTTTTCGTTTGTATCGATTATATCTTTTTGAATTCTCACGCTATTTACTTGGATTTTTTTATGAGTTGAATTTCAGTTGCTCCTAAAAAGAAGAAAAACCATAAGAAAGTTTTATCTAAAACTTATGTTTAATTAATTAATAGTAATATAGTGTACGTTCATTCTGAATAAAAATATAAATAAAACTTATTACCAATTTGAAAGTTTTTAAAATTCAAATCTTCTATGGACACCTTTCGAAATTTTCATGATATTTCCTTGGGATTTCTGTAAAAGTGACTATACAATTTTCTTATAAATTGTGTAAAAGAAATTTTTTTATTTCAAGCATTATGTTTTACGGGGTGAAATATTTTTTCCCTAATTTATTGCTGTTCCTCTTTTTGCTTTCGTGACAAAACCTTCGTTCGGTATACAGTCGAACCTCGTTAACGTGAACATTATTAACGTGAATTACTCTTAACATGAACTGTTTCCATAATCCCCTTCAAAATGAAGATTAGTTTAGTTATATGAAGATTAGTTACTGATAGCATGAACTACAGATAACATGAACAAATTTTTATCCCCCTTGAGATTCACGTTAACGAGGTTTGACTGTAATATGTTCTTTGAAACTATAAAGTTCCAACAGAATCGATCAAATAATTCTTCAGATATTCGACTAAACGCCTAAATTCGAAAGTGTCCAAATACTTTTACCCATGCAGTATATTTGTATATGGATAGATAGGACATTTGTCTCGCGATTACTGCACTATTTATAAAATGATTTAGATTTAACTTCGCTTGCATATAAAACATAACGAGATATCGACTAAGCTCGTTGTATAGCCTTATATGCTAAGTGTTAATATTTGTTACAGACATATTGAATTAGTGCCGTGGTAGTTGGCAGAGCTCCGAGCTTGTGATCGTAGGTTTCGACACTGTAGCCGACCAAAGATCGTTGTGTAGATAAACGGGATGCTGGTAATATCAGTCGTGGCTGTAATATTCTCCATGTTCCGAAAAACTCATGCTACTACAGACACGGAGAAAGACAGATAATCTAGAGTGATGTCTCCGCCGGAAAAAACGAGAGGTTCAACTCTACTAGCCCTTTAATGCAAGCAAGAGGGTCAAAACAAAATGCTATTCCTATAGCCGCGAAACGGTATATTTTAGAGCGAGTGTTTTTCCTCGCTTTAATTATCTTGTAGTATAAAATAATGATTTATTTTTCATTAATAACTTTTAAATTAACTATATTGCATAATTCAAGTAGAATTTGATTATAAATATTATTAAAATACAGGCGATAGAGCATTTTAAAATACTTTATTTTGGAGTTTAAAAAAAAAGCTGTTATTTCCCTCTCTCGATTTCATTATGATTGTTTTCTTCTTTCAATAATTTACGTTTTCTAGAATTAAAAGAACTTCATATGTATGTAACAAAAGCTTTCCTTTAAAAAGTGTACATCATAAAGATACAGATTTTCTTTATTGAAAATTCTTTACATTATTATTATTCATTGTAACTGAAATATAATATACGTTTTAAATTGCATCTATTTAAGGTTCTTATAACTAAAATTAAGCCAATTTAATTTAGATTTTAACGTTATTTATTATTATTTAGTTAGTCATTTAAGTTTCATAGAGACTCGGTATTCTATTATATTTGCTGAAAATATTTTATCAGAATGATAATATAATGATTAAAAATAAAGGGGGGGGGGGGGGAGAAAGACTGTTGATTATTTTTTTTTTTTTTTTAACGTCGCACTAGTGCAGCGCAATGGGCAATAGGCGACGGTCTGGGACTCACCCCTAGGCATGGTCATGCCTAGGGACAATTGGACATGCCATCACAATTTTGACCCTACACGGAAAAGATGGCTCCCCCGCTTCGGTAGCCCCCAGAGGTATAATTTAAAGATTAAATAAAGAGAAATATAAAAGAAATAGGATAAATAATATTTCTTTATTAACTCTTTGCGGCGAAACGTAATTGGGATCATTTAAATTACACTGACACCGGAATTCATGAACAAAATTAAAAGAAAAGAAATTAACGACCTTTTCTGCTATGTTATAAAAGTAAAATTTTGCTAAAAAAAATTCCGGAATGAGTTTTTACAGCTGAAAATTAAAATTAGGTGATGCTGTAGTGGCATCACCGCCCCTGAAAGGGTTAAACAATTTTATTATAATTAATTTTATATCTTTTTGACCGAGACAAAGGCATGTTCTAATTTTATATCCTCATCCGTTCTGATTTTTTTTCTTTTTTTATTCTACGTAAGTGTTTAAAATTTCAATATTTTGTAATAATAATAATAATAATAATAATAATAATAATTAATTTAACAAACGAAAATACAAAACTGATTACACAAACTTTTTTTTTTTTTTTTTTTTTTTTATTTAGTAAAACTGATTTTTTTTTTCTTTCCTAAGTCTAAATTATTTGTATGTTATAATTAAGGTAATATTTAATAATAATTAGTACGAAAGAAAAGTAATGAAATGCTATTTTAGAATTTTAAAAAGCCGTATGTTCTCTCTCTCTCTCTCTCTCTTTTACAATATAAATTCTTTCCTCTTTTCATAATTTAAGTTTTCTGAGATAAGTTAAAGAAACTGTCTGTGTGTGAGAAACAAGACTTTCGTTAATAAATAACAAAAAGATAGAGATTTTATTCATAAAATGTATTTAAGAGCACAGATTCTTTAAAATTTTGTATAATTTATAACATAATTTAACATACATTTCAAACTGTATCTACTTAAAGTACTAATTAGTTAAATTAAATCAATTTAATTTATATAAAGTTTATTATAACCCACTCAACGTCAATCTCGAATGTATTGTATATTATTCATATATTTTTTATTTTTTATTATTTATATATTCACATTTATAAGATTGTACAAATTTTATCTAAATATGTTTTATAACACACAAATCTCAACCGATATTGTTTGCCAGCTTGATTTTCAACTTTTAATCAAAATACCCTTTATTTAAAAATTTAAAACTAAAAAAAAAAAAAAAAAAAAAAAGATTGGGAGGGAAACAAACAAACTTAATTTTATTTATTTATTTATTTATTTATTTTATTTTGTTTTTTATTTATTTATTTTATTTTATTTTTTATTTATTTTATTTTATTTAGTTATTTAGTTATTTTTATGTTTATTTATGTTTATTTTTATTTATTTATTTTATTTTATTTTATTTATTTATATATTTTTTTTTTTTTTTGAGGTCTTTTACAAATATTCCCAAGCATTTTTTCCCCCCTTACATGTATTTTAAATGGTAGTTAAAATAGGAAAATCTCTAGATTATGTGTCTAGTCATTCCCATTCAAATCGACAGCTAAGAATGACGTCAAACAAGACAAATGTACTTTCAAAGCTATACAAGTTACAACAATACGATTCAATAAAGACGAGTTTCAAAGTTTACAACAAAAATGCGTTTTTGCACCAAACTGCACTCATAGAAATATGCAAATTGGCTTTTTTCTCAACTGTAGAAATAATTCTCATATAACGTTCTGAAATGGGATCCACTATTGAACTTTGCTACCCAAACGAGCAATTCTTGATACTTTGCATTTTTTAAACTATGGTGTATTTCCCAGCATATGTATTTTCTAGCCTGCTATTTCCACTAAGCAAAACCAATAAACGTCATTAAATGTCAATAATAAAATATTCCAAAATTCTTATTAGCTTTGACACTGTATGTTACTTTTATGAGGTGAATATTATACTGTAAATTATTCTATGGAAAAGCTCATAAATTTATATAGTTTAACCAGTACTTCTATTTTATTTTTTTTTTATTTTTTATTATTATTAAACATTTTTTCGTAAAGATTATTCGATTTATAAAGACAATGCTTTTTTTTTTGTAATTGAGTACATTGTCTATTTGTAACGAGTGGCTAAACTTAGATTTTTACATTTATTTTGTTTTTAATGGCTGTCAGCAAAATTTGCTTTTGACATCAATACTTGTCAATAAACCTAAATATAAGAGATTAACTGTAAAAATTTAAATAAAAATTACATAATTCTATATTTGGTTCAAATTTTCATTATTTTTTGGTCGACGAAAAAGTTCGTAAATACATATTTTATTCAAAAGATAGATTTATTAAAGGTAGATTTATTAAAAGATAGATTTACTAAAAATACCCCCAAGATGAAGTATAAGGGTGAAAGCTTTAAAAATAAAATTTCAAATTAAATAGATATGGTTTATCTCTCTGGTTCACTCCGGACACACTTTTTAAAAATTTTTGGCAATAATTATTCTGTAAACAAAATTCTTATACCTATATGTAAATTACACGAGTGCTGTTTTGATTGATTTCCCAATGAATACTAAACCAATTGACTTGTGAACTAAAAATAAGTTGACAAATACATCAACAATTATTTAAAAATAAATTAGTAATTATTTTTTTTAACTTTATTTTTAGCATTAAAAATTTAAACCATTTGTTTGAAAAACAAATATAGATATATTCAGGTGAGGCACTGACACGACTTTCTCTCGTTCTGTGTTACAATAAAAACAGATTGCAGATGAATGGTTAAGATAACAAGAATTGTATACTAACATAATTCTGTGTGAGGGGTCTTAACCTCCCCCCCCCCCCCCACCGTTAGAATATAATAATTACATTTATTTAGAATTCAAAACTGTTAAGATATTTTAAGTTACGCTGATAACAAATATACACAAAGATCAACCGTTATAAAACTTTAATTTAGTATTCAGGGAACCTCTAAAGGCGTAATTATACAAAAATCAAACACTGAAAATTTAACTTAAAAACATATTTTAAAATTCTATGGGTATGAGAAATTAATTTTCATTCCTGAGCAGTTTTCTTGGACATGGTAAAATATAGTAAAACACTTCCATCGATTGCAATCAACAGAAAATAATGCTTTTGCTTAATTATTGGTAGACTTGTATATCATATATAAATTATGTAAACACTACATTGTGTACTTAAATATAGTCCCACATTAAAAACACACAGCACAATCAGGTAGCTATTTCTAGAAATTTCCAAGCGTATTCCCTCTATATTCTCGTTCTTTTGGGTAGTCCTGTGAACGAATGGTGAATGATTTTCATACCATATTCTATACGAAACGTGTTTTTACTAATATAAAAAAATATGTATATTCATTTCATTTGGTTTAGTGCAGTCTATAGATGTTAAACTGTATTTACCAAAAATTCCGTACATAGACGTAATGTGTTTAAATTCTCTTGGATGACCGTGTATATACGAACTATCAACTCGATCGCAACCAAAATTTAATGTAGCATCCCTATATGATGCAGATCTAGAATACCGAGTTTGGACTTTCTGCCTTAATTTCTTTGTGAGCTATGATGCTGATAAGACCAACTGCTAAAAACTTGATTTTCGGATTCAGGGTACCTCAAAACGTGTAAATATAACAAAATCTCAATTTAAAAAATTTGACCCAAAAATAATACTTTCTCTGCCATACATATGGGTAAGAGAAAAAAAAAGGGGGGGGGGAGGGGGAAGAAGGACATTAATATTTTGTATTTCATTTGAAATCTTAATTATGAGCATAAACAACCACGTAACTGGAAAACAATAACATGCTCATATCCCACCATCTAAAATCAAAATCATAATTTCATAAAAATATGTAATACAGATACCTCTTAAGTCTTATAAAACTTATTTCTATGTGCACCTTAATATTGTTATCGCCTCATCTCACTACGTTGTTTAGCTCAGAAAAAAATCTACATGACTTTTTTGCATGATAAATTCTAACGTAAAATTATAAATTTTAAAAGAATTAATAAACGGTAATGAAATATGTGTCTGATTGATATTATTAAAACTAATTACGAGCTGATATAAAAGTATTTTATTTATTTCAAAATAAATGGAAATGTTTTACATTTTCCATGATTTAGTAATTCTCAAATGTCTTTTTTTTTCTTTGAAATGCCTGGCTCATTTCTAAGTCAATAAGTAAATTATTCGACTTGTCAAAACTTAGCTTGAAATGCTTAATCTTTAGGTAATTCAAAATTACTTTAATTACTTAGATAAATAATTAAATTATTTCATGAAAGCTATTCTATAATAAAAGAACTCTTTTTAACATTATACTCTGGACTAAAAATAAATGCTATCTGAAGGTTGTTGAAATAATTTGAAATGCTAGCTGTACAAAATTAACCCATTTTATCCCACTGTCCTATCCGGAGGACAGCTGAAAAATAGCATGTGGAAATCAGTATTTGTTTGTTGCGAATATTTTATCAGCTGGAACATGTAGAGGTATGCCTAAGCTTCTGTTCGCGTGAGGTTCCAGCTGATAAAATATTCGCAACAAACAAATACTGATTTCCACATGCTATTTTTCAGCTGTCCTCCGGATAGGACAGTGGGATAAAATGGGTTAAACAAAACCTTTGGGAGTAGCCTGAACCAAAAATTGTACAACAAAACTTCATAGGAATGGAAGAATTTCTTAACAAATTGATTGGTTAGAATTTTATTTGGAGCATAAATAGCTACCAAAGGCATCACTATAAACACATTACACAAGGTGAAATATATTTTAAAAAACCCACTTACACTGGGATACTGCGGTTAACACATCCAACTGCTGATATGTTTCAACAACAATGTTTATGCAAGTTAGCGTTCTTCCATATGTCGCTCAATGTGTGATATAGGTGCTCCTCAGCAATTTTATAGACGACTCTATCATCAATCATAATTTTTCTAGGGCTTGGTTTGCCATATTATAAGAATTGAGTCTGCAAATTTTGGCTGAGGGTCTACCTCGAAGTCTTCTTCTACTGTGTAATTTCATAACATATCTCTACAACTTTAAAGACAGCATAACATGTCACGTAAGTATGACAGTATACGTTATATCTATTTTCAGTTGTTAAAAAATGCAATTTTGTTCTTCTAGATCAGTTGTTATAATGACACTGAATAACTTGTTAAGCATAGTTTGTCAACATGAGATTGGTAAATTTGTAGCTGTTTGTCACTTGTTGTAAAAAGCTATTATATGATATCTACTAATGTATCTACTCACTTAATTTGGCATACTGCGGTTAACACATCCAACTATCCAACTGTCGCATCCATAGATATAGTAATAAAACATAGATTGATCAATGAGGGGGGGAAAGTGATGCCTTTTCATTTGGAAAATGACGACCATTTTACTCTCTTATGGATATCTTTCCCCGAGTGAATATACACGGAAATAGACAAATATAATTTAGCAAATAAAATTTATGTACTAAAAGAGAATGAAAACCCTAGGTGCCCATTTTTCTTTCTTTCTTTCCTTTCTTTTTCCTTTCTCTCTCTCTCTCTCTCTCTCTTTTTTTTAACTATACTCTAGTATACTCATGTTTGCACAAAACTGACTTTCTTTCTTTCGGTATTTATTATTATGCTTCTTTGAGATAAAAATCGTCTGCATTCATCATGAAAAATAATTTCAATAAATTATAATTTAATAAATAATTTGTATTGCGTAAATTTGTATAGGATTATATATAGAAGAAAGTATTGTGGTGGTCACAACATACTAGTTATATATAAAACTTTCGCGACTGCTGACTATATTTAAAAGAATTTTGAGAATTCCATATTACTTACTAATATAAAATCTTAAGAAAAATTAAAATTTAAAAAAGCATTCCACTAAATATGAAGACAGTAATTGTTTCATAATACTAACAAAGCAACTGATTATAAAAATTATATTTTTCATAAATTACTTGAATATAACATGTTTATGAAAACTTATCCCATTTCTTTTCATATATTTATTAGAACACTTAAAAGCCACGCAATATTTCGGCATTTTCAAAATTCATTAACATTCCATTCTATTATTATTTTCGAGTTTTAACTCTCTAATGGCTGATGCCAAAAAACTTTTTCGGCATCAAAAATCTGTGCTCGTTAACATGGGGATGATAGATCTATATAAATTACTATATCTATGGTCGCATCAGAGAGCAAAAAAAGTACATAAATATCTGCGAGTCCTTTTGCACTTTTCGCATATATAGTTTGGTGTGTTATTGTCGCATTGATTCCTAGCTCACTTTTTAGTCTAGCGCCGCATGTCTTGAGAGGTGCTTCGACATCAGCCAATGCTAACAAGGGAAGTATGAATGAGTGAAATTCCGATTTAAACCAAATCAAGCTTAAATTAAAGAGCGTGGTCGAAAACATAGGATAGGTTCAAATTTGCTGCAACAACTCCCCAGGGGGCAAGAAATGACCCTTAAACTTTCAGATGCTTTTTATCAAAATTGAAAAAAGAAATACCCAGCTCGCAGAAGCGTGGTGCTGTGGCAAGGTCTTGGATTCGTGTTACCTAGTTCCTGCGTTCGAGCCCCGACGGAACGCTTACTTTTTTTTTTTTCCAAATATGCATATACAGATATATTATATGCATACTTTTTTTTAATAAAATAAAGGAAAAAAAATAAGGAAGATAATTATTAAATTTAATTAAAAAATATATTTAAAGGTTTAATTAAATTATTAAACCCTTTTTTTTTTTTTTTTTTTTTTTTTTCAACTGAAAAAAATATTTTTAATTTTTCTTTGTAATTTATATAAATGACGAGTTTAAGAGAAAATAAATTTTATTTACACATTTTTTTTTCTTTCCTAAAGTTTCAGTTTAATTTTTTTATCAATATTTTACGTCAAAGCCGCTAGTAGTAAATAATGATCGTCTGCTTTTAATTTTGTTATTCATCGTACATAAAAATGAATAGTATTAAAACATTTTATTTCAGGCGAAAAAATGTTATTATTATTTTTTTTTTCTAAATTAAATAAATTAATAATTCAAAGAAAAATATTACCTTTATTTATTTATTTATTTTTGCTTTATATAAATTCATAATTAATATTTTTTTCCAACGCTGCTAAAGCATAAAGCGCTTCCAAAAGCTGATCGTTTGCTTCTTTTAATTGAATTATTTTTCATGCGGAAAAAGAAAGAGCTTTTACTTATATAGTCATTATTGTGATAAATTTTCGTTTATACGTTGCGCTTATAAATTGAAAAATGCTTATGTTTTGATAATTTTTTTTTTATTTCTAATCATAGTCATTATTAACTTGACACTAAATTTGTAAATTTAAGCATATATATATATATATTCCCGTGAAGAGATAATTTTACCCTATATTTCTTAATAATATCTTTGTATAGAGTATATTTATTTTTAATTTCATAATTAAACTTCATAATTATTTTCTCTAAAATTATTCATTTATTTTAATATTTTGTTTTATTTCATTTATATATATTAATAATAATATTTAAAAAATAAATAAAAACGAGCAGTCGCCTGGGTTCGATCGCACGACCTTTCGCACTGGAATTGAATACTCTAACCACTATCACACACCATCTTACTAACAGAGTCTCTTTCGTAGATTTTTACAGAAACAACTAAAACTTTTAGGGTCGTTTTCTCGCTCCATAGGGGGTTGTTGCAGCAAATCTGTACGCTACCGTATGTTTTCGACCATGCTCTTTAATTTAAGCTCGGTTTTGTTTAAATCGGAATTTTACTCATTCATACTTCCCTTGTAAGTGTCATTATTAAAGTCACTAACTGATTCCTGCTCTGCATGCATTTCGATATGTTTCAACAACAATATTTATGCTAGCTAGCGTTCTTCGATATATAGCTCACTGTGTGAGCTATCTTATAGACGACAATCAGACATCATCAATCAAAATTTTTCTAGGTCTTAGTTTGCCGTATCCCAAGAATTGTGTCTGCAGTTTTCGACTGAGGGGCTACCTCAAAGTCTTCTTCTACTGTGATTTTATGACATATCTGTTCGATCCTAAAGAGAGCATAACACGTCATATGCGTGAAAATATACCGTATATTACTTTTAGCCTTTGAAAAAAACAATTTTACTCTTCTATTTGAGTTGTTAGTGATGCTAAATAACTTATTAAGCATATTTTGTCAACATGAATTTGATAAATTTTGTAGCTGTTTGTCATTTATTGTAAAAAGCTATTATATGATAGATACTAAATAGATTTTAGCTTTGAAACTAGCTTTTCAGTGCAGTATAAAATTTCCATTGCATCGTAATTTCCTTATCGTGAAATTCTGCTATGTAATTTTCGGTATGGACTGATCCCAAACATCATTTTTTTCTCATCCAATATATTCTACATTTATTAGACAATGTTCATGTTGGAAATTAATAATCTATGTTTTATTCAGAAGGTGTATAATTTTACAATTCAACCAGAATTTTTCTCCTTGTTTTTAGTTATAAAGAGAAATAAAATGTTGCGAACAAACGCTGATGGTAATCATGATAATTTGTTTAAATTATTTTACTTTTTTTTTTTTTTTTTTTTTTTTTAAAGGCTTCAAATGGCTGCTCAATCTTAAAAAATATTGTATTTATAAAGTATATGCTTTGCAAAGAAATTATGTAGTATACAATTGTAGTATGTATTTGTTGTCGTTTCCAAGCAAATGAAAGTTAGATGGAGTCAAAAGCGTTGAAAATGAGGGCCGCCAGGTCTGGAGCCCGGAGGCTATAAAGGATGTCTTGTGGTGGCTCACCAAGCTGAAAAAGAGGGGCAATAATGGCCTGGCAATCAAAAATATGGTCTGGTTTTAATTGGATGTCTGGACAATTTCTGCAGAAGGGGTAGGATCTTGAGTTGTCATCTGGTAGTTTCATGCCTATAAAATGTCCTGTACGGAGTCTTGCTGTAATAGATGACAGGTTTCTAGAGCAATTAAGATTTGGGATAGAAGGCTTTTAAAAAGTCTGATAAAAAAAATCTACGTTTGGCAACCACATTCGCACCTTCGGAAGTGACGGTAAAAGACTGATTTAAGTCCCGATCCTCCTTAGCAAGGATATCAGCGCACCCTCGATGCCTACGTGGGCAGGGATCCACTGGAGCGTACAAGGTTTGTTAATTTGGCTGAGAAGAGGATTAATGCCTTGGGTTAAGTTTGTTTCACCATTTCGTATGGCCTCAAGAGTAGATTTTTGAAGCTGAGAAGACAACCAGACCTTCTGCCAAATTGTCAGAATACCGAGAGAGGTAAAAGGAGAGGGCTTCTTTAATTGCAATCAATTCGCTAGTGAAATTTGAGGTAATATGGCCTGCAAGAATTTTGAGTTCAGTTTTAGCACCAGAAGGGTGGAGGAAAAGGATTGTCAAAAGAATTATCAGAGGAACCTCTATCAAAAGAATTATCAGAAGAGCCATCTGTAAAGATAATTACTTTATTGTCTTGGGAAAGCGAACGGATTGTGTCAATACCCTTCTGCAATAACACTTGGGTTAGTTCTTTCCTTGAGCAGGCTTCTAATAAGTTCAAAAGAATCTTGACATTAGCAGGTGGCTTGATGGAAAGAAGAGGCTCTTGAAGAAAGTCAAGAGAGGAATGATCAAGAAGGATCTGTCTTCTGATATCTCTGTCAAAATGAAGTGTGGATGATCTGTGAAGTCTTGCCAATCCAGTCCAAGCACTGAAAGCTCTGTTAGAGACGTGATCCTCATTGCAGATTCTAATCCTGTTGGTAAATTTAACCGTGGCATGTTTGTGTCTTCTTTCTAAGGAAATGAGTCCGCTTTCTAGTTCAGCTTTAAGGTTGTTTGTTGAGGACACAGCGCCAATTGTAATTTTTGACGCTCTATATTGAATAAAATCGATTTTGGCTTTAGCTGTTTCAGATGCAGGTGCTCATATTGGTGAAGAGTATTCAAGAATTGGCCTGATAACGATACAGTAGGTACTTTTTAACGTAGATGGTCTTGAGCACCAGTTTGTACCACATAACTTGCGGAGAATGTTTAGTTTTTTGAGGGCCTTATTTGCAGTGTTCTCAATATGTTTTGTAAAACGAAGTTCTGGGTCAAGAATGACTCACAGATATTTGGGGTGGTTGACACGTTCGAGAATGGAGTTATTGAGGCTAATTACTGAATCGAAGGTACCACAATGTTTTTTGTCAATTGAAAAAATGCAGTAATTAGATTTGCTGGGGTTTATAGTTAGTTTCAGATCTCTAGCCCAAGTTGCAATACCCTTTAGAGTAAGGTTAAGAGATTTTTTGGAGGTTTTAACGTTATGGCTTGAATTCCAGATGGCAATATCATCTGCATAGCAGGCAACTTTAGTATCAGGTTGGATGACAAATGGTATTAACTTTGAAAGTAAATCGCAACTTTTGAAGTCTGATTATATTGTTTTTCTTTTCCGTGAAAAATATACTTTTTCCCTAATATTTTCCCCTTTAAATTTAAAACAATTAGTCATAGAGAAGACATTTAAGACTATGAAAGAATTTTTTTTATCATATTTCCGTTTTCTATTTTTTTTTTTTTTTTTTTTTTTTTTTTTTGTAAAAAAGGGTTATTCCCCTACTACATCATCATTCATGTTTTACGCATTTTGTATTAAAAAGTAATAACTTTGGTATCCTCATAGGTTATTCATCTTCTTGGTTACACGGATGGCAAATGATATTAACTTTGAAAGTAAATCGCAACATTTGGAATTTGATTATATTGTTTTTCTTTTCCGTGAAAAATATGCTTTTTCCTAATATCTTCTCCTTTAAATTTAAAACAATTAGTCATAGAGAAGATATTTTTAAGACTATGAAAGAAATTTTTTTATCATATTTCCGTTTTCCATTTTTCTTTAAAAAAGGGTTTTTTCCTACTACATCAGCACTCGTGTTTTACGCATTTTGTATTAAAAAATAATAATAACTTCGGTATTTTCATAGGTTATTCATCTTCTTGGTTACACGGATGCCAAATGACATTAACTTTGAAAGTAAATCACAGCATTTAAAATCCTATATTGTTATTGTTACTTTTTTTCATGAAAAATCTACTTTTTTCCTAATATTTTCTCCTTTTAATGTAAAAATAATTAGTCATTGAGAAGGAATTTTTTAAGACTATAAAAGAAACACACTCAAATTCGAATAAAAATTGTCACGCACGAATATACACGTGGATTATTTTCACACAAAAAAATAATTTATTTTGTTTGTTTGTTTGTTTGTTTATTTATTTATTTATTTATTTATTTATTTATTATAAAAGAAAGTTTTCATTTAATTTTATGATACTTTTTGTGATCTTGTTTTTATTGTTGCGTAGATTTTAAATGTAAAACTTGTTCAGTTTCTCAGATTCATTTTATGGAATAGTCACTTTAAAATTGATTTTGCTGTTTGATTCTTCTGAGTGGTTTATACATCCAATGTAGTGGAATGTATCCGATTGTGTGCACAGTTTTGATTTTGGCTTATAACTTTTGATAAAGTAAATACTATGCAAACATGTGAAAACCAATAGAAAGCTAGAACCCTTAGATAACGTTTGGTAAAGTAACTGTATCGATTCCGTCAACCAGAAAAAATTTATCACCAATTTTGTGAAGTAGTCATTTTTGGCCAAAAAAAATTGTGTACTCGGTTGTGAGCACACTTGACAAATACGTTAAAAATGGGAATATAATAAGAAAAACCACCACAGATGCAGAAAATAACAAAATTCATTCATTTTGTAAGGATTCAGAGGCCAAAATAACAACGGTAAATGGCATTTTTTCAACTTTATTCGTCCTCCATATCAGAAGTGCAACGCTTGCAAGTAAAATAATTTGCATGTATATTGGCGCACTTCAAATGCACCAGACGATCACACTCGTTGCGTTTGATTGAGTTGGCTCTTGTTAGGCATGGTAGCAGGTGCTCCAAACAGATGATGCAGAAGTAGACATCATCATCAGATTGTGTATGTTCCTATTTTTAGCGCGCTTGGCCGGCTGTTTGACATATGGAGTTGCCTTACTTTATGAGGGAGATGGATGCTGCGAGTAAGTCCATATTCTCGGGTAGTCGATTTTATGGATTTCTTATCTACTAACCAATCCTAAATGGCTTTAACCAGCGCATTCAAATCCATTTCTTTTGAACCGGTTGACTTTTCCTGGGTTGACATGGTTGAAAATGCCTAAAAATAAATAAAAACACTAATAAAAATTTTATGTTGACATAAACGACCATATTTGATAATTTGTAAGTCAAACACACGCTTTAAATGAAAAAAAGAAAAAAAAAACATGTGTGCCCACAACCGGGAATTGCATGCCATTTTTATAATGACAAAAAAGCAATTTTCGGTCCACATTTTGGCTGAATTCGATATTGCATCTCAAAATATAACGAATATATTGCATGAATATACATTAGACTTACATTTTTTTAATTAATTCACTTCGATATATTGCATTATGAAAATATTCACAAATTACTTTTGTGTTTTTTTTTTTTTTTTTTTTTTTTTTTAAGATTTACTTTATTTATTTATTTATTTTTATTTATTATTATTTTATTTTATTTTTTTCAATGCATGCACTTACAGTCAAAAGCAAAATTATTCGAGCGCTAGCAATAATTCCTATGTAAAAAAAGTACACTTAATACTGCTTTGTTAAATAAATACTTGTCGAGTCATGTTCTTAGTCAGTCTAAGAACAAGATTCTAGTGAAATTTACACTTTAAAAATTTCATGCGTTAGAAAGAATTTTAAATCAAATTTTTGAAAATGAAAAGACTTACATTTATGAATATTATAGAGTAATAACTAATTATCTATCATTTGGATTTTTTCATTTTGAATATGTAATTACGAAAAAATTTTGGCGGTTCAAACACCACTTTTGCAGATTTGGATACATGTATACGAAAAATTGTGAAAGATTGCTTCACAAGGAATAAACAAAAGAAAATATGTTAATATCCTTAAGTTACACTAAATAAAGCGGTTGATTATAATATCTTTTTATTGATCTGGTACATAAGCGTTAATATACATGATTATTAAATAAATATTTTTATGCTCCTAAGATTCTTTAATTATAAAATAGCAACATTGACTTTCCTTGACACTATATTAATCAAAATATTTAAAAGTTTATTTTTTAATTTTATTAATGTAAAACTATTGAAAGTAAATTACATGTGTTTTATTTATTATTTAATACCTATCATCATTAAATTAACACTTGGAACATCTTGCCTTTAATTAGCCAAAATAAAATGCCGATGGCAAAATTATCATTAAAATGTACCTCTCCTGATTCCCAATACTCGTAATTAAATACAAATACATATACCTAAGCAATAGCCAATGATATCAAATTTTGCACTATTATGGTTTCCCAATTATAAAAAATTTCTAGGTGTTTCATATTTTTCAAATATTTTTGCTTTTCACTTGATTTAAGAATCAAGTGAAGCACACATGAAAATGTGTCGTTAATTAAAGGGGTTTTATGGGCTGCAGAGTCTATGTAATGCTATTAGTCATGCTTAATTTAAACATTCATTTGGTTTATTAACCCTACTTTGCATGATGATGGAAATTTCCATCGTAACATTTAGTGAACAAAAATTGTACTCAAAGCAGGTGTACTGTAAATTGGTTGTTGCTGGCAACTTTTTTTCACGACTATTACGTGATAAGAAACGTAGCTGTCAAAAAAAATCAAATGTCACAATCATTATAGCGGGTTTGAACTTGCCATTCCGCTGTTTGTTGTAGTTGGAAGAAACGTGCGATTTCTCGCATATTTTTTTATAATTAATCTGAGATTTTTTTTGCTAATAAAAGCGTATCTTTGCATAGTGATTTACATCACTATGCAAAGATACAAAGATATATTATTTTTATATATTTATTTTGTACTGAGCTTAACATGTAAATTTGCATGATGAGGGATATTTCCATCATACTGTTTTTTAATTATTTTATATTATATATTTATACTAGGATTTTTTTTAAACACTTTTCCTTTAATCTAGAGCATGAATTATACTACCCTGATTTATTTCCCAAAAAAAAAAAAAAAAGAAAAAATCATGCAAAGAAGGGTTAATATCTTTTTTATATATATAAAATTGAAAATTACATTCAAATTTTGCTTTATTGGTTTTCTGTGATTCTAAATTACCTTTGAAATTCAGATAAATTCATGATAAATTTCTGAATTAAGATAATTGATAAATTTTAATGTAATTTAAATTGTCATGCTGTATAAAGCTTATTTAGAATAATTTAGCTTCAACGTCACGAACTTCATTAGGGGAAATAATGAAAATATTAATACATATTAATGGAATAATGACTTGATATAATATTCCAAAACCTGGATTAAGTAA
Source organism: Salticus scenicus (assembly GCA_963930645.1). Lineage (NCBI taxonomy): Eukaryota > Metazoa > Arthropoda > Arachnida > Araneae > Salticidae > Salticus > Salticus scenicus. The sequence goes on from OZ005651.1 coordinate 166,950,146, forward strand.
TATTTAGTCGATTTTATTTAAGTCTTATGTATCAATAATGTACTAATATTAGCATTAATTAGTGCCCTAATATTAGTTTTTTTTTTAATATTACATATAATTATTATGTTTATTTGGCGGTAATTAGTGAAATTTGCTAAATTTAATAACTTACTGATCGGTAAAAATGTATACACATTCTGCTTACACTAATATATATATTTTTTACTTATGTATTTTAATTTTATAATATAAAGAGAACTTTAAAATTTGGTTAAGAATATACGTGCAGAAATCAAGGCCTCTTACATTGTGAATATCACTACTTTTTATAGTATTTCTTCTTTATTTAATTGCAGAAAATCGACGATAATTTAGGTACATTTTATTAAAGAAAAGTATTAATATTCTTAATATGGAAGGCTGCGATCCCTGTATGTGTTTACAATCCGTTAAGAAATGAAAACAAAACAAAATCATTTAAAATCATTAATAAGAATTTATGATGGAAATAATTTTATTCTGAAACATTTAGAAATATAAATAATTCTGATTTTATTCCTTTATTTACTTTTTTAAGTGAAAAAAGTACAGTGTGTGACCTAACATAATTTACTACAACTTTTAAACGTTATATTATATTTTAAAAAAATTTCAGATTAATTTTGTTTGTTTAGTGACTTTCATATTAAGCATTTGAATTGCAAAATATATATTGGGTTGGCGGAAAAGTTCTGTCGTGTTGAATTAAACAACTGGCACGAGAAATTTATCTTGACTGTTATCTATTATTTTAATTTAAGTGTGCATTTCACAAATGTTTCATTCAATTCAATGCATTAAATTCTACAATATTTTCTCAGTTATTTCAGATTTCTAGTGCTTTTATATTGTCATTTATGTAAAGTTGTAAAAGAGTCAAAAATATAAATTGTTATACGGATAAAAAACTTTATTATTCAAAATGTTTTTAATTTTAAAGGTTCGTTACGTCAGCATATACATAGTTGCCAACTTTTACTCTTTTTGTGTACCGGAAAATTTCAATAATATTCTTTTATGTATTTCTATAGCAGTTTTCATTGCCTAAATAAAATAAAAATACCCCTATAAAAATTTTTGGGCACCTTACAGCGTAAAAGTTAGAAACTGTGCATATATGAAACTATTACAATAGTTTTTTCGAGCATGCAATATCTAAAATAATTTGTATTTTTTGGACAGTTAGAAACCAATTGCGCAGATGAAATATCCATACAAATGAACCATAATGTAAATCCAAATATTTTGTAGATTTGAAATTTTTATCCCCCGAAACTAATATATTAACTTTCTAAATTTAATATACAGTTTTTAATTTTAATTTCATTAGATATATTTCAAAACCAACCTTATGAAATTTTCAAAAAAGTGATTTTTTTTTATTAGTTTTCCCTTTTTTTATTCAAAAATTAAATAAATTATTTGAATTTTAGGAATCTGAATAAAAATTAGTACCTATACTTTACACCACCACGACATAGCTTAGTGTAGAAAACAACATGACAAAACCTTGACATATACATGAGATAATAATAAAAAAAAAAAAAAAAAAATCAATCACCATCACAAATGGGAAAAACAGAAGAAACTCATACCAATAAAACTATGAAGAAAATTATAATTAAATAAATAGAAAATCTTATGAATGGTCAAATGAAATATCTTTTTTTAAGTATTATTTTGACATAGCAAGTTTAAATTTTTCTTGACAAATACAATTTGCTTAAAACGTTAGAAAACATGTTTTAAACAATTATAATAATATTAATTAGTATCGTCATAAGCACTCTTCCACATATCATTTCTTTTTCGAATAGTTTTAATCATAAAGTTTTTTTTTTTTTTTTTTTTTTTTTTTTTTATGTATAATATTTATAGGTGATGAGATCACATGAAACACTGTGCAATACATCGTCTTTTCCCCTATAATATACAGGTGAAATGAACTTTGAATAATCAGCGCAATATTCTTTGCAAAAGTATTTTGTAATTGATTGAAACAATATTTTTGAAAAGAATGTCAAAACATTCGCGTATTTTTTTTTTTTTTTTTTTTTTTTTTTTTTTTAATGGGGTAAACGTACATTTTAAATATACTTAAATGTTGTGCATACGCATAATACAAATATGCACGATTATTACTTATGAATCGTCTTGTGAAATACTAATATTTATCATTGAGAATCTTAAGACTTTTCAGATTTACGCATCTGCATGCATATGTATATATAATATTTCAAAATTTATTAATTTATTATTCATTTTATTCCATTCATTTTATTTATTTCATTTTTATTTTTATTTTATTTATTTATTTATTTTTATATCTGTTAGAACAAAGAAAAATGTTTATTTTGTATTTAATGTAATTGATTTATTGATCATAAAAGTTTTCTATTTAGACTTTCTATTTGGAAACAAAAAAAAAATATATATATATATATATATATATATATTTTTTTTTTTTTTTTTTTTTTTTTTTTTTTTTACACATCTGGTAGACATAGAGTATACGAATGAAAACTTTGTAAGCAAATAGCATAAGTTGCAAAATCATGTAACAATTGCTATAGGTTGAAATAAATAAGAACGACATTTCATCAGGCGAAAAACATTGTGTACACGAGTGCAGCATGTGAGCAGCAATGCGCCTCAAAGCATCTTCACTCGTGCTTACTTTTTCTCCTGATGAATGGTAGTGCTTAATTATTTTGGTCCAAAACAATTGCTGCTTGTTTTTGCGATTTAAGGTGTTTATTGATAAAATTATCATTTGTATTCATTCAACACCAATTTTATTACAAACAAGCACCACAGAACTAGCGTTTAAAAGTAATAAGTACAAATATTTGAATGAACACCATAAAATGCAAGAACTCGCAACGATTATTTCAGGTTGAAAAAAGACACGACCCTTCGTGAGGAGTACAAAGTAGACACGAGTGCTGCAAATAAAGCGACAAAGCACAAAACCGATTTAAGTGAAGAGCAAAAACAAATTAAGTCGAATGTAAATATAAATACTCGTGTGACCAGAATGATAAACGTGAAAGATGAAAATAAATAAATATATATTTAAAAAAGTTTAAAATTTTAAGGGATTCAAAACTGGGAACGAAAAACTAAGTTGCGTGAGTAATTACCAATCGTCAGACAGGAATGAAGTGGAAGAAATATCATTAATAAGATTTTTCAAATTTGTAAATTTGTAAAAAGCCTCATGGATATCCGAATGGGAAGAGGAGATGGGAGAAGAAATTATATTAGTTTCAGAAAAATCAAAACGATGGCCGTGAGCCCAGCAGTGGAAAGCAATAGAAAATTTGGAAATCTCTTCATTACGAACATTCCGACGGTGCTCATTTATTCTATATTTCAAACGCCTCCTAGTTTGACCAATATAACCTAAATTACACGAAGAACAAGGGATTAAATAAATGCTAGCTAAGCTTTTAGTAGGAATGGTATCTTTAAGAGAAGGTAATTTAATTTTGTTGAGGGGTTTGTAAATGACTTTAAAACCGAACGGTGAAAGAATTTTATGGTGTTTATTCAAAGTTTTGTACTTATTAACACCAATTTTAGATTGCTTTTTTTTTTTTTTTTTTAACAATCTGATAGTGCAAAAAGAATTTTTTTTATTTTGTATTTAATATTGTTAGTCTCTTTAAACAATATACGTTACTGTAGTGAAAGTGCAAGTTGAAACAATAGTATTAACCATATCGAATACTACACTTTCGTATGACTAACAAAGCAAAATAATCAGTCTCTCTTTCGTTCGTGCAAAGAAAAAAAAAGGGGGTAATAGGTATTCTCTTGGACGCAATTCAACACATAGCGCGTTTGGCATGCCGGAGATCATGAAAGCAAATGAAATGACACAGTTGTACAACAACTAAGTGGGTTCGTATTTGAGCTGTTTAGGCCATTGACCCAAAAACTCCTTAAACAATCCCTTGGCCGAATCCAACCTGTTCAAGGTCCACGCTCGAGCATATGAATACGAAATATATGCGGAAGTGCCTGAAACCGAATAGCCTTACACAGTAAAAATTACTTCAATCTTGTCATTTCTAAAGCTATTTAATTTTTTATATTCTTAGAAAACTGGAAAAAATTTGTGTTTTTCTTTCACCCAGTAATATTAATACATGTCTTTATATTCTTTTATAAGCTTTAAGATAGTGAAATACCTTTAATAAACACAGATGTTCACACACAGGGCAGTCTTTAAATATTCAGAAATCCGACTATCGTAAGACATTCAAAGGTGCAGGGGCGGAAAACTTTTGCGAAACCGCTTTAAATGAATAAATAAAGGATAAATGCATATGCAGCCTTAGAGATGTAATCTTAATAATAAGATAAAACAAAATCGAGATTTTAATAAGATGAGTGCAAGTTTTCGCAGAAAAATAATTACTAAATGTATAATAATACAATAAAACTAATAAATGATACTAAATCTTGATATTTAATATAAAAAAGGCGGGAAACACCTTTAACTTAAAACGAATTAAAGCATGTTAAGAATGTTGTGTATTTTCTGGAAGGCGTGTGGGGTGGGGGTGATACATATTAAACAAATCAATTTAAATGCATTTACATAATGCAAGCCTTTTTTTTTTTTTTTTTTTTTTTTTTTTTATATATATATATATATATCAACACAGTCGTTACAAATGTTCTTGTGTAAAGTTGATTAAAGCATCATTAAGTTCTTGATATTAACTATTTTTTCATACATAACATATTATGAAAATTTTTCAGATTAAAAAGTTTATTGATAATACATCAGTTATGGTGCGAAAAGTGTATACAAGCTTTTGTTATAAGTCTGTTGATGGAAAAATTAATAATTTAACTTTTTCCTATGAATTTTTTCGGCAAAATGCTTAAAAGTAAAAAATAAATAAATAAATAAGGAAGTAAATAATTCAAAAATACATTTTCTAACTAATAATAAAAAAAGAAAAAAAATGTGTAAATATATACTTTTATCGAATTAAAGATATTTTAAAATACCCGAGTTTGAGATTTTTTAAAACATGCGCATCTAAATTTCTTAAAGTTCACTGAGAAATTTTGGTTTTTGAAGATGCTTTTGAAATTTTAATCATTTCTTAGCCTAAATATGCGTGTGTTCTAACAAAATTCATACTTTTATAAAAACATAATAGAAAGTTTTGCATATTTTACTTTAAAGTACTTAAAGTTTATAATTGCATAATTTTATTGTGAGTAAAAAAGTATGAAAAAATATACTCACTTTTAAGACAATTGCAATCTCTACGAGTTTCACGAAAAAATATGCACCAATCCAAGTGATACACTATATTTCCATAAATGACCTGATACTTTCGACTCTAGACGTTTTGTTAAATATCTCACAAAGTTCTTAACTATCTTAAAACTTCAGAAGTGAAGTTCAGAACCTCATATTTTTTAGCAAAGATTTTTCCTGAATTAAAAAGGGAACCAGTAAAAATTTAAAGAAAAAACAGAATATTTAGTATCAGCCTGTAAAAAGGATTGCTTGAAATGTGGTCTGGTTGTGTCATGTACTTATATGGCTTCTTCCTATTATGTGTATTCATTTGTATCATACTAACGCATATATTCATGGAGATATAAAGGTGTCTTTAAAAAATTGCAAAATAATAATAATGATAATAACTCTTTATTGTTATATCATGCAAAGTATTAAACCAAATGCAAAGCCATTTTTAGGAAACTTGGCATACTAGATTAGACATAACAAACTGAAAACAGAATATAAAAATACTAAATATTTAATGAAATATGAGCTTTTTTACAAAAAAACTTTAGACTGTGCATGCGCAAACGTTAATAAAATTTCATTTGCATGATTTATTAGCCAAGTATATTGAGTTACATAAATGGAAACCCCAATCCAATATCGTGAAAATTAAAAAAATTATCCTTGATAGAATGAACAAAATTTCAGTTCCTCTCCAACAAAAAAAAAAAAAAAAAAAAAACAGGAATATATTTTATAAATATTTATTTGCAGTGAACGAACACAGTATTACCATTGATTGAATTAAAATAAGTATTTAAATAAAAACTCCCATGTTTTTTTTCCCTTGTGTGTGGGGGAGGGGGGGTTACTGAAATTACATTCATTTTATCAACGATAACATTTCGAATTTTTACAGTATTTGCTTGGAGTTTTCTCATAAAAGCTCAATATATTTGGTTAATAATGTATGTAAATGAAAGTTCGTTAATGCTTGTGCATGCGCATTTAAAATTATTCAGTTAAAACACTCATATTTCATTAGATGTTTAATATCTTTATATTCTAAATTGCAGTATGTTGTATCCCATGCAGTATATGAAGTTTCCTAAAAATAGCTTTGCATTAGATGTAATACCCTGCATGTTAAAATCAAAAGAGAGGCAATTTACTCTGCATTTTATTATTATTATTATTATTTATTTATTTATTTATTTTACGAAACCTTTATATCTCCATGTGCATATACGCTAGTTTCAAACAACAGATAATTAGAAGAAGCCACATAATCCCACATAGTCACATGCTGCAACCAGAACAAATTTTAAGCATTAATTTTTACAGGGTGATCCAAAACATTTTTCTTTTTCTTTAATTTTTTACTAGTCTTCCTTTTATGCTTTCGGAACAAAATTTTTGCGGAAATACATGAGGTACAGCATTTTCCTTACACTCCTGGAGTTTTAAGATAATTCGTCAAGTACTTTTTGAGATATATGACAAAATGTTTGAAATCGAAAATGTCCGGTCATTTAAGGAAAGGTAGTGTACCTCTTGAATTGGTTCATAGCCTCCTTTAGTAGAGTTAAAGGGGCTATGACTGGTTAATGTTTTTCAGTGAATTTCGTACAGGCGTCTTAAAACTAACTCGGCAGACGTCTTAAAACAAAGCTTTTTTTTTTTTTTTTTTTTTTTTTACTCACAGTAAAATTAAGCATTAATAACTCTAAATACTTTAAAATAAAATAAGAAACATTTTCTATTATATTATTACAAGTATAAATTTTGTTAAACCAAACACATATTTAGGCTAAAATTCTATTAAAATTTCAAAAGCATCTTAAAAATAAAAAATCACTCTAATCTAGATAATGAAAAGCTAATTGAAGGTGACTATACTATAAAGATAGGCAACTATATCATTGTCAAATATGAGAATACGTTTTTCTCCGGTTTTGTCACAAAAAAAAAAAAGACATTGAAGTAAGTACAATGACAAGTGGCCCCAAAAGTTGAAAGTGGACAGAGTACTGCGATAAAATTTTCTATGAAGTAATTATATAAATATTGTTATTAAAATCCACAAATGACAACAATATTCCTGAAATTATTAATTACCAAAAATTCAACTTGTAAATAATTATTTCTATAAAGCTTATACTAGTAAATAAACTGTGTTTTGGTAAAAAATCTTTGTTCAATGGTTAGTCATTAGTTATATTCCTTACTTAGGTTGCTGAGTACCTCCATCTTGAATATCCAGGGTTCAATGTTAACCTATAGGAAAATTTTGTCTTGTTATAGTTATTACAAATTTAAATAGCTTGGAAAATATTTGATAACGTTGTAGTGGACAGTTTTGTATACATCGATATTCGTTTATTTTATTTTATTTATTTCGAGAAGATGGAAGAAGTGCGTAAAATTTTTGCCGAATAGTGTCGTCTTTTTACACAGAGCAAACTTGCAGCGGAGTCCTTTACTTACAACAGACAGAGCGTCTCGGCTGTCCGCTGTCCTTCAGAGCGTCACAAATACTCCAAAGGCTCGTTAGCAGGTAAATATTGCAGGATGCATTATGAATAACGACATTTTCCGGTAAGTTATACAGTCGGCAGCAAAATTATTGAAGCGCTAGCAATAATTCGCAGTTAAAAGATGTTCACCTAATACTCTTTTGTTAAGTAAATATTTGTCGAGTCATAGTTTTTATGCTGTTTATAAAAAAGTAAGTTAATGACAAAAATTAGTGATCAAACTAAAAAAAATATGAAAAATGTGGATTTGTGCTTCAATAATTTTGCTGTGGACTGCAGTTCTTTTGGCTCTTATTTATTAAAAATATTTAAATTCATTTGTTCATCATAATCGCCTTGCGTTGTATTCGCTTTATATATTGATTAAATTTGTGTTTTGGTAAAGCCCCTCCCCCCCCCCCCCCTTTCTCACCTATACACAGCTCGATAATCGATGCATTTCTTGAGTGAATAAGCATTTTATCTCTTTGAAACGATATATACCGCCTAATTTTTATTTCCAACTGCTAAGATTCATCCCGGAATTTTTTAACAAGCCTTTACTTTTAAAACTTATAGCGGTTAAAAAAAAAAATTAAAAAAAAAGACTTTTTTTTTTTAACTTAGTTTGTAATTTTTGGTGGATATTAAATGAGTATAATTAAAAAATCGAAAATAATATTTTTTACATCTACGAAATTTGTTGGATGAAAGTATTAAATTGTATTCCTTAGCTCTTTAGATCGTAGTCGTGTGAAAAACATACCACATATTTAAGTTCTTCCTGGGTCACTACATACTGGTTTATTTTTTCTACCAATTGTTATGTCATTTCAGATACTTTTCTATTTAAAATTAAATATTATATACAAAAGATAAAAAATTATTGTTTTCAGTTTTACTGGCATTCTTCACTTTGTAAATAAAAATAAAAAAAAAAATGTGTTAGTGAGTAAAACAAAATTCTGAACACTGAACTGTTATTCCAAGAGAGTTTTTTTTTTTTTTTTCCTTTTTTCCTTAACATAAATCGTGTACAGCTCGTCTAATATTGCTGCAGCAAGTTCATTGTTACCTATTCTTTCACAAACATTCCTTTTCGTTATTTTGTAGGGGGAGAATTAGGCTCTCTATCATTGATCGTCAAGATCATTGGAAGCCCATGTTAACCTATAGAGAAATCTGTCTTTAATTATTATTTATTATATAATATATATTTTTAAATTCCATTTTCATATTCAGAGAATTCGTGGCCGGTAAATCATTTTTTCTTTTTCAAAAATCGATGTTTTTAATTTTACAAATTTATTTTGAAACTGTAAGAGGAAAACTTTCATTTACTCAAATTTTGTGTTTTACAGCTTCAAAATAAAATATTAAAAATTATTTATTTATTCATTTTTGAAAAAAGGAGCCAAAATGTAATGGTCATGAACTTTCTGAATGAGAAAACGGAATTAAAAAGTATGTATTATGTAATGAATAATAATGGGACAAATTTCCCTGTAGGTTAACGTGGGGTTTGAATGACCTTGAAGCTCACTGCTCTCCAAATGGGCTGATTCTTTCAATGGTTTTAAGGAACGTCCCGGATAAGAATGAGACAACTGTGATATTTAATAACATTAAAGCTACAAATCAAATTAAACTTACATCAGAATATTATTCAATAAGTTCTTTAACATTGTCCATACCTAAATAGTTGTGAAAACTCCTTTTAAGCCTAGTTTACGAAGGTTTCTTCTAGCTCTAAGAATGCATGCTCGTACGGTTTCTTTAAAAATTGATTTTAATAACACTGCTCTGAAAAAAAAAAGGAAAAAAAAATCGAGGTCTGATACCATTCTTGCTGATTCTTATGTAAAATGACCTCCTGAATCCCATTATGACTCCCATTTTGTCCAGTCACCCCCCGTTTTCTAGATACACCACCCCCTCCCTCAATTTCTTTCCCTGCTCGATAATTTTATGATAATGAATTTGATTTGAAGATTGAAAAATAATTAATTTAACACCAAAAAACAAAAAAATATATAAAGTTTAAAAAATAACATTAATAACAGTTAAAAAAGATATAAGATATGTAATGCATAATTTCATTGGCAAATCCCCCCCCCCCAAAAAAAAAAAAAAAAATCCTTGTCGCAAATGTCCATGTTTTAGAGTTTTCCAACTCTGTAGCCCCTCAGAAGATATATAACGGTTAAAATAATCCTCCCCCCTCCTAAAAATCAAATTTATAGCCATAAAACCACCGAAAAATTGTAAAAATAGGTGGGGGGGGGATTCCTAAAAAACGGTTGGTGATAGGGCAAAATGGGCGTCATTTTCTGATTCAGGAGGTCATTTTACATAAGAATATTCTGAAATGGTGTCAGAGGCAATTTTTATGCCAAGTAGTGTAATTTAAGGTAAATTCTCTTGAACTGAGAAAAATATTAGGCTCTTTTTAATTGGAGTACTTGCTTTTAATAATGCCCAAAAATCTTAATACCCCTTGCTCGGGGCACATTGGGGCATTATCCAATTTAGACACTAATTCAATTTTTTCGGTGTTCAAATAGTCAGCAACATCTTTCATAATGGCTGGAAGCCAGGTCCGGCCGAAACAAAATATCTTCATTTTGTTGCTGTTTGATGAAAAGAATGAAAACCTTTTTAATACACTGATTTAAATAAATAGAACCATTTACTGTTCCCTAAAAAACTGATTTTGTTTTGTTAACGAACTGATTTTATTTTGTTTCATAATCTTTCTGCTCCTTTTTCGGATTCCTTTCCCAAAACTTTGATTGGTATCAACATGACCCTGTTCAAGTTCATAATATTGTTTTAATACTCGATAAATTGTTTCTTTAGATATTTGATAATTTTAAATGTTTAAAGACAGGAATTTTGCTATATTTAGCATCACAATTATAAAAACGCACAATTTCGTTCTTAATAGCTTTCGTTAAACGAGCTGTCATTGTAGAACCGTTACTAATAATAGACTTAAACTGACATTGTTTTATACGTATTGAGTTGCCATTTGCATGGCAACCTGTAGAATTTGCATATTTTTGCAAATTAGCTCATGCTTAACCTCAACGAAAGTAATAGTCTCAATTTTATCCGAGACGCTCCTTAGTAGAACCCCATCAGTTTCAGTTTCAGTATAGCCTGTTTTGTAAGAGGCGTTATAGGAATAACTATTCCGCTGTTCTTTGCTACTTTCTCACAGAATTAAAAAACAGTACGTAAAATCATCTTAGTGCATCTCCTACAAACTGTATTTCCACTTAAACTAGCCATGTGAAGAATAAATACTGATATTTCATACTGGTATTCGATTCAAATTTACGGTGACATTTAAGGATTCAAATAGTAAATAGAAACGAAACAACGAACAAAAGCACACCAGAGATAAAATTTCAGGAACTGCTCGTCTCAAACATAACAGTCACTCCTTTGATGTGGAATCGTCCTTGTTTGTTTAGGACTCGAATTGGATAACGAACAGTATAAAATTATAAAATAAGAAAATGTTTGCGATCACTCCCATATGTTCATTACCTTAGAGCATATATCTAACTAAAGTGAGCATCCCTCATCAAAGCAAGTAACCAATGTCGAAATCACGTGACGAGTGCTTTTCCCTTAAAGGTCACGGGTTTACTCAACTGCTCGAACAAAAGGTGACAAAGATTTTTCGCCGTGTCATCCAACTGCGCCAAGAAAAATGCTATGCATTTGGATGCAAAGAAAAATTTGTCAAAAGAAGACTCTTACCATTTCATAGGTAAGTTTATACTAATGGCGTATCGTGAATGACGATTTGCGTATGCTGATGATCTCAAGTATGCTGATGATACTCGAGTAGTTAGAAACAGTGCATTAAAAAAGATACTCAATCATCTTATTGGTTAATTCGTTTATTTTGAGAAACAGCGTTGGTATGATGACATTTCAACAATCAATCAGAAGAATCAGCTTTTCATGAAACGAGCTGTTTCTAACCATTCACATGGAGCATGCCCAAAACGTCATTCACGATACGCCACTGGTATATACTAATAAATTTTACTAAAGTATTAGTACCTTCTCAAAGGTCAAGAGACTTGACCTTTAAACTGGGAGAGGATATAGTGTATTTAACTACCACCACACAAATGATTTTTAACTGTAACTGTAACTGAAACTTTTAGTTTGGGATTGAATAGACAGCTATGCCAGCGCGCGTAACTTTTAATATATTAACCTAATTATTGTTTAAATATTTATCGGTATTTCTGTATGTGAGTGTATAGTATCGTGATGTTAAGTAAATTGCATATCAGAACACTTAGAGTGTTTATTTTGAATCCACGAACACCATATAAATAAATCCATTTTATAATAATAAGTCTCATTTTATTTTTATGTCTATATTTATTAATAAGTCTGAAAACTCTGAACAGTTATCGTTTGCTACAAAGGAACTATTTCAAAAATAATTCATTTGCAAAACGTAACTCTCGAATGGTAACACTCTTAAAACTTTTTTTTTTTTTTATGTTGTTCAAAGATAAGAGCTTGTATTTGTTATTCAGATGAATAAAATATTTATCTGTAACTTGGAAAAGCCTTCTCATATCTCTGTATATAATGGCAAAATGTCACTGATTCACCCATTCATCTATCAACCTCGAGTCCAAATCGCCAAAGCTAAAAACATGAATTTTGGACAGTATGTTCATTTCATGACACAGGGGCTCACATGAACGGATTTAACGAAATTTAACCCTTAAGGTGTTAAAAGAGGAAGTCAAAATTTTTTAACCTTTTCACCGTACCTCTGCAGTGATTTCCATTAGAAGCTTGAGGTTTAGCAAAATGTCTTCTCTTAGGCCTTAATTAAGGTAAAAGATATATATATATATATATATATATATATATTAAGACACTAAATCATTTTGACGTATTCACAATAAAATGTTTAAATCGCACGCATGAAATTTTGACGAAATCATAATTTTAGAATGTTTTTTTAATCATTTCATCCCTTTTCAATTTAGAATTTTTATAAACATCTACATTGGGAGAATATATACATTAGAATTAACCTACATACTAAATTTGAAGCTTCTAGCTTCAATATTACTGAAGAAAATCATACAAAAATATGGTTTTCAAAAGAGTTTTTCCCCGCTTCCTCACATTGCGCAGAAAATAGAAACACCCACAGTATTTCGACAATGGTCTCAAATCGGCTCAGTGATTTGGGAAGACATACATACTCACATACATACTATGACTTATTTATATTAAGATTATGATTTTGCTCTTTTCAAAACTTCGTTTTTGGATGTATTTGGGCTGGGGATAAAAATTACAATGTATGATTACAATTTGTATGATGGCATGTCTACAGATCAGATAGGATACTCCGTATACTCAATAGTAACCAAAATGCGACTACAGTGATTCTGCGGGCAACGCTGTAAGTTTCTCGAACTCTCCAGCTTATGCAATCGCTCGTCTATTTTTTATTGTATCAATGTTTTCTTTTGGCAATTTTGTTATTGTTTACAAACTTGATGGTCAAAAACAAAGTATTTTAAAAAGCAAATACTAAATATTAAGCAAATAAGTTTGGGTTGGTTGGTTAGTTGAGTTTTAAGGTTGCACTAGTGTTGCCCTATGGGTAATTCAAATAAGTTTTGAAAATGTACATATAAACCAAAAATATTTTTTTATTTCCTTTTAAAGCATATTGTATTATTTAAACCAAGCAATGTTAAATATTTAACGATTTCATATTGCATTTCAGAATTACAGTTTTTAATTTTTATTTTTTCTTGAATATGAATGTGTTTGACAAGTACATTTTTAATTATTGTAAAAAATAATTTTATTTCTTAGAAGAATAGCTCTGAAATTTTTGAGTGCGTTTTTGTGAATTCAAAAATAAAAAAAAAGTGAAGAAAGAGAAGGAAAAAGAAACTTTACATAGGGCGCTTTCGTCAAGTCAAAACTCATTCAACTGGTGCTGTTAGTTTTTGAATTAACCTTTCGTAAAGTCTCTCAGTGCATTTAGTGCGTTTCAAAGCTATGTTCGTAAACTAAATTCTGTGCATTTAGTTTTCTGACTAAATGCACTGGAGAAAAAGTCAGTTTACTTCGTGCAAACTGAAGCGGACGCAAAAGACAACTTTGTTTTCTCTGTGAGATCGCATATTTTTGTCAAAACATTGCGTCTATTTTTATTGTGTAATAATTTAATTTGTCTTATTAATTTGATTTAACTCTCTTTTAGAAATATTTTGTAAATTTCCTTTTGAATTTTTTTTAATTAACAAAAATTTTAATTACTTTAAAATAATATTTTATTTTTATTTTTGTAAATTATTATTTTGTTTCGTTTTAGGAAATAAAATTATAAAAATATAATTAAGATTTTTTTTTTTTTTTTTTTTTTTTTTTAATGCTAGATTAATTTGTTATTACTCATTAAATTAAAATAAGAGTTTGAAACTGAGAAATTTTGAATAGCAGTTTGAAGTCCTTAATTAAATGTACAATAAATTTATATATATCTGTACAATATACAGTGGTGAACATAATGATAAGACACCTATCTAATTTGACAAATAGTGAAAGAAAAGATTCAGAGCTTAAAAATGTTTTATCAAACACGTCAAAAACGTAAATTTATTCTGTTATCATGTATAATTATTTTATAATAATGACATTTTCATACAATTCAATGAAAAAACTTAAAAACATAATGGACAAAATTATAAGACACCAACCGCTTTTTCCAAATTTTCCAGTGGTCCAGTGGTCATTTTTCCAGTGGTCAACATAATTAGCAGACACTAATGGTCTAAAAGAAAATTCTCTAACATGGTTATTCAATATTTGGTGGAGCCGCCATTGTTTTTTATAATATGAAAGATGTGATTCGGCATCGAATCTATCAATTCTAACAAAATATCGCAAGACAGTTCTTCCCAAGCACATTTTATAGCATTCTTTAGGTCTTCGACACATATAAACTACCTTCCATTTGGTAAACCGCACGAGCTAAGATCCCCCACAAGTTTTCGATGGGATTTAAGTCTAGGGAGCGAGGAGGCCACGGGAGAACATTGATACTTTGCTCTGAAAGCCACTTTTTTGTTTCGTGTGATGCATGAATCGGCGCGTTATCGTACTGGAAAGTGTAGTTTTCGCCACAAAGAAGTTCACCGTATATGGCTAGTTGATCTTTAAGAAGATTCTTATACTTTTCGGAATTCATTCTTGAATGCACAAAAACAATATCCGTTTTTCCTTAACCCGAAAAACCAGCCCAAACCATTACTGAGCCTCCACCCATTTGGCGGCTCATTAGTACATAAGGAGACTTCCGTAAATCATGCCAATAATATTGAAGGGTAATATTGAAGGGGGATGGTATTGAAGTAAGGACCATCCAGGTTAAACTTTTTTTCATCAGAAAATAACACAGAGTACCATTTGGAGGTCCAGGCCATAGTTTGTGTAACGAGGTTTAGACGCACCATTTTGTGTCGGCTTAGAAGCGGTGGTTTTTTCTTCAATTTTTTAAATTTCACATAGGAAGTATTAGGGGGACCGGAAAATAATGTCGTTTTGAATTAATAAAATGAAACCGGAAATTTTTGTTTAAAAGTGTTTACATGGTACTTTACAAATAACCATCTTATAAGTTACCTAAGAATATCTTAAATTTTATCCAGGATAAATTTCCGATGTCAGTATTTTAATTCAAAACGACATTATTTTCCGGTCCCCCCAATATTATGCAACACCCTGCGAATGGTTCCCCTTGAATAATCCAGTTTCAAAGCATTTTTAATGTCTGTAGTGGTCATCTTATTCTGTGTAGCAAGCGAAAGCACATGGCGTCTGTCTCTCGAGGACAAGCAAGGAGTACGTCCAGATCTTTTAACCACCGATCCATTAATTTCTCTTTTCAAAATATTTCTAATTGCACATCTAGAGCATTTAATAACTTTTGAAATATTACTAATTGAAGCACCAGTTCCATTTAATCTCCAAATTTCGCGAATTTCACTTTCTTTTAATTCTGTACCTCGTGGCATGTTTGTAAATGCATGAAGTCGGTTATCGTCTGCTTTAGTTAACTGCTGACGTCATGACAGCGTGCAGAAAATTTGCATATTGCTCATTATTTTCGAAAAAAGCAGGTGTTTTAATTAAAATGTTAGGGTGTCTTATAATTTTGTCCATGGTATTTTTAATTTTTTTTATTAAACTCTATATAGATATCATTTCTGTAAAACAATTACGTGTGATAACAGAATAAATGTATGTTATGTTTTTGACGTATTTGATAAAACATTTTTAAACTCTGAATCTTTTCTTTCACTATTTGTCAAATTAGATAGGTGTCTTATAATTATGTCCACCACTGTATACATATTTTTTAATATAAAAATAAAAATGTCCTTTCTTTTACATATTTATATATAAATTTAAATTATATACTTTTTTATATTATTTTTTAAAGAGTACTTTTATTTTATTTATTAAGAAATATTCCTTCCCATTTAAATTTGTTGCATAAAAAAGATGGTATTTTTCAAAATTAGTTTTATAAATGTGATTTTCATATCATAGGAGTAAGTAGTAATAAGTGTTTAATTTTTTTTTTACTTTTTTATTTAATAAAATAAATTTTAAAAAAGTTATATTTTTTTTAATTAAAAAAAATTTAATGGCGAAGAATAGTTTTTAAAAATTAAACAAATAAAATTAAGTAAAATACATTTTTTAAGTTCTCTTAAAAATTAATTTATAAATTATTAATTTTCTGATTTACAAATTCATAAATAAAGGAGGGCAGTTTATTTTAGCTTAATAAATATGTATATATATATGGTCTATGTAGTATTCGGTGCATTAAATCTTTTGTTACTGTGGTTATTGGTGGTTTTAAAAATTATTACTTTATATATTAAATTGATAAATATAGAAAATTTTTATACATTAGATTAAGGACATAAAAGTGATGTTCTAGATTACTCAATTTCAAAAGTTTATTTTACGTTAATGAGTAATAATAAGTCAGTCTTTTTTTTTTTTTTTTTTTTTTTTATGACCCATTGTACATACTTTTAAAAAAAAAGAAAAAGATGCTTTTTTTTTTTATATATATATAAAAGTCACAGAATAGTCATCTCAAGACAAAATTGTTTTCTAAAATCATCAAAAGATTATTTCACGACAGTATTTTGAATATAAATTTTAATACATGCTCTCGAATAATTATTGTTTTTAAAATCTGCTAAATAAACACTTTCTTTCTCTCTCTCTCTTTTTTTTTTTTTTTTTTTTTTAACCAAATTTTGTATGAAAGTAAATATATATATATAAATAAGCAGATAAATAAATAAATTTAAAAAAGCGATAAAACCAATCTCTAAATAATAAAACACGCTAAAGAGATTAATTGTTTAAAAATAGTTTAGAGGAACACTAGATGTACTAAAAAGCTTTCGTAAACTCATAGAAAACTAATTACACTGAGCTGTAACTAACCACACTGATTTGAGTTTTGCCACGAAAACTAGTGCACTTAGTGGGCAGTTTACAAATGCGACCATACTACATACTGCTAACTACTCGAATATATATATATATATAGCCAAAGATGATATTCATGTAGACCTAACGCATGTGAAAATTCTTAGTTTCCCTCTGTTGACAACTAGTGGTGTTACTATTGCTCTGGTTCGCGTTTTAGCCTCGCAGTCCTTTCCATTGACTACATATTAAAGTAGACTTCGGACTAGTAACCTTTTTGTTCCCGAACATCAGAGTTCCCCCAATCCACCAATTCATTCGCCAAACTAGTTTTTCTACGGCCAAACCAATATATTCCACTTCCACCAAAGCGGTCATCACCAAAAGAAGGCGCCCATTCATCCAAAAACCGCAGTGATGTTCGCGAAATTTTCCTCTACAATAGTATAGGGAATCCGTACTCTACTTCCTAACTGTATGGTAATCTGTGCTACAGACCACCCTTAGGAGTGAATCCCAGACAATCACCAATTGCCTACAGCGTAGCTATAGTGCGACGGTAAACCCACATAATTCAACGTATGTATTTAATTTTTATTTATTCGTCGAAAAACTCGCTTTGTTACGTAAGCAAAGGCAGAATTCTGTAAAAGGCGCCAAATAGTAAGGTTTAAGCAGTTTTTCTCCAGTAATGTCTTGATCTTAATACTGCGATGGTTAAAGTCTTTCTTTATTTGTTCGCAAATAAAACCGGGGGCCGTGGTAGCCTGGACGATAGAGCGCCGAGTTTGTAATTGGAAGATTGTGGGCTCGAATCTCGAACCGGCCGGAATCTGTCGTGCACATTAATGATGGTTGGTGCACGTGAAATTCATCATGGCCGCTATGTCCTACATATTCCCATCCAAAATATATCTCTGGGTTGGGGTCACCGAAACGCAGGAGCCACCCACTCTGTGGAGAATCGAAATTGTGAGGGCGTTGCTTCAGTTCTTCGTAAAATGCACTTGTTTGTGTTATGAAAAAACAGAATCTAAAAAAATTAAATAAATAGTAATAATTATCAAATAAAAAAATTAAATTGCAAAATAAACAAGCTACAATTTTACATTTTTGAAAGGTCTGCCCCCCCCCCCCCCTTCCTCAGATTAGGGTGATCATAGTTCTCGAAATTCGAAGATAATCCATATTTATTTATTTATTTATTTATTTAAGTTTTGAAAAATTGTTGCAAAGAAATTTTTTATCATAATTCTTACCGATTTACTTAGCATAAAATATACCTCCGTAATTGGGTAATTGTAAAAGTTTTTAATACGATACTATAAAAGTACTCTAATATGCCCTATTTAAGCTGACCAAACGTTCTCATTTTTGGACACCTTGCTCAGTTTTGAAAATTCCTAATGAGGACCATATTTGTCCGCATTTTTAACTTTTCTGTCCTCATTTTCTGAGAATTGATAAAAATTTCTTATTTCTGTACAGTCGGTAACAAAAGTGTCCGAACACTAGAAAAAATTCCTATGTAAAAATAGTACACTTCATACGGTTTTGTTAAATAAATTCTTGTCGAATTATGTTCTTAGTCAGTCTAAGAACATGATTCGATAAGGATTTATTTAACAAAATCGTATGAAGTGTACTTTTTTTACATAGGAATTTTTGCCAGTGTTCGGAGACTTTTGTTACCGACTGTAGATTAGATTTTCCTTCCACCAATTCTTTAATATTAATGCTTTTCATTTTGGTCTTTTAGAGCTGTATCTATGTTATTGAAAATATCCTTTGAACTTAAAAGTAAAATGAGATCTTGTGTATAAAATAAGATTATTATGCAGAAAAAACCATTATGTAATTTAATTTGTGTATATAAACATGAATAACTGTATTAGTATACATTCTGCAAATTACAATTATAAAAATTACAACGTAATAGAAAAGTCCAGTTGAGCTTTGCTTTTTGTAATAAGAGTTTTTTTTTTTTTTTTTTTTTTTTTAACTGCTGAAAATATATGCAGTAAAATCTAGAGATGAATCGGATATAAATTTTACCGGACTCGGCATTCCGAATATTCTGTCATTAGTTTGTAATTTTTTCCTTTAAGGTACTTATTATAAACCCTGATATCCAGTCGGATATGTGGTGGTTTTCAACCAGATATTCGACGGTATTTTGGAAATTGAATAATCAGCCGAATACTGGACATTTTCTGAATATCCGGTTTTTCTCAGTAAAAATATCGCGAAAGAAATTGATTTTGCGTGTGATAGGTTTTAGACATGCCAATATTTTATTCCGGAGCACTGATAAAACTCGTCCTTTTTTCACACCATTTTATATTTAGTGAAGTTTTCTGCAATATGTTATTACGATTAAATAAGAAGAAAAATATCCTTCAATAAAAGCGGTGTGAAAAAACCGCGGATATTAAGAATGGTACTGAATAAATTAAAACGTTGGTGTGTCTGTGTGATAGGATTTAAGATATTAAATGAGTTCAAAAAATGAATGCTAACTTCAACAATTATAACTTCAACTTATGAACATCAAATTTACTGATAGTTATAATTTATTTTGCATGTTTGTGATTTAGAAGTTTTTACATTAAATTTTTATAGAGCCATTTTATTCTCTAAATCTCAACTATATCTGGATTTTTTTTTCTTTTATTAATGAAATCAGAATAAAAAATCTATTGAATTTGCTTTGATGTTATGAGTTTTAAATTTTAGGTTTGTACTTCCTCTCAGTATGTAGTGACAACATATTATTTTCTGTTTTTCTTCGTACACTATTATTTATGAGAGTCGCATAATAGCGACTGGAGAAATATATGTTTTAACTATAATTAACCTAACATTAATACTGAAAACTGTTAACTTTTTTTAATTTAAAATTTCAATTGAGGTAATTTAAAATAAGCAATATTCGTTATCTTATTCTTCGGCAGCAAAAGTATCCGAGCACTGACAAAAATTCTTATATAAAAAAAGTACTCTTAATACTGTTTTGTTAAATAAATCCTTGTCGAATCAAGTTCTTAATCACTCTAAGAACATAATTCGACAAGGATTTATTAAACAAAACAGTTTTAAGAGTACTTATTTTAGATAGGAATTTTTGCTAGTGATTGGATACCTTTGCTGCCGACTGTAATTGTTTTTAACTGCATTATTTGCGACAAAAATACAAGTTTTCAACATTTCCGTTGATATTGCGATTCTCAATTGGCTCCACCGGTTCCAATAATGTTCTGCTCTCGGGCTAAGTCCTCTTAGAGACCCCCACTCCACCCAAGCTTAGGACCCTCATGTAACCAATCGGCTTTGATAAGGAAAGGGCATGTTTACGAACAAACGTTCCGTCAATCAATCGCCACTCTCGAGTGGCAATAGATCTCATAACTTAATTGCGAGTGACGTCACGTGCCCTTTCTTTATACAGTCGGCAGCAAAAAAATCCAAGCACTAGCCAATAATTCCGATATAAAAAAAAGTACATTTAATACTGTTTTGTTAAATTCTTGTCGAATCATGTTCTTAGACTGAATAAGAACATGACTCGACAAGGATTTATTTAACAAAGCAGTATTAAGTATACTTTTTTAGACAGAGATTATTACTAGGGCTCGGATACTTTTGCTGCCACACTGTACTTACATTACATCATATCTCAAGCTATTGTACAAAGCACAGTGTCATTGTAGTGTTAAGCCTACCACGCGATGAGGATACCAAATCAAATTACCTTAAGCTACTCACGCGCTAAGCCTAATACACTCGGCAGATAGATTCCCCTGAGTTACTTTAACCTCTTACCAGCCAACGAAAAATTACGAGATTCACTACCCAGTGCCACCATTTTTCACAAAGGAGCGTGTAATTATACGTTCCCTGTTTTAGAAACATTCTCTTTCCGATTCCTCCCACGCCTCATCGTCTCTGAAATAAGTAAATCCTTCGAAAATACTGCCATGGTCATTTAATTGCATTACAAAGCCATGAAAATAGAAGGTAACACAACGAATCGTACTTCAGCAAGACGAGTGTACACGCCCGGGGCAGTTAAGGGGGTAAATGAACTTCTTTGTGTTCCGGTTGTGCCGTTGCTTGCTTGCATCGAATTTCTCTTGCATGAAAGTATTTAAATATATTCAAAGTTAACTATTAAAAGTTTTATTATTTACCTCATTCAGTGTTTAAGTGTGAAAGGTCGCAGAACCGAACTTGATTTCTGTGCAAAATATGATTCTTTAAATGCAATTCGCATATTGTGGCTATCTAATTTGCACCACTGATTCCATGGTTTATAGCACAATCTCTCATTGACAAATGAAAGTTCAATGAAATTCATGCGACTGTAGATGGCTTCCTTTTATACACTATGGGAAAAATTATTAGTAAAAAATGATACATTATACCAAAATTTTAACTTCTTTTCAAATTTAGAAAGGGCTTCCAGTCTTTGCCAACTCTAAACTACTATTTCTTGGCAATCTTGACGAGGTTCATCACAAACATTGACCTCTGTTGAAGCCAATAAATTATTATTTTGTTCCGCATACCTTCACATATATTTTCACTAAAACAACAGTTGTAATAAAGCAAAGGAGTTTTATCCTTTATAAAAATATTGTTGCGAAGGATTTAACTTCTTTCCTACATCGAAGTTGTAGCGGTAAAAGTAGATTTACAGTTAAAGCGGAAACAGATAGCAGTTTTTTTCTTTTCAATGAGGGTCGCTTTGGTGATTTGGCAAAAAGTAATAGTTTAGAACTGCCAAAGATTGGATGGTCCAACTTCAGTAGTAGCCGAGCTGTTGAAATCTCTATGATATTTCTTTTGCATTATTCCAGGAAGAAAAGTGACAAAGAATTCAGTATTTCAGAAAAATCAACTTAATGATAAAACATTGACTCGCATTATAATGAAAACTGAGGTGGATAGTCCTTTTTAGATAGAGATGTGACGCTTTCCTTTGCACATTGGAGCGCTTCATGCACATTTTGAATGGCATAAACTTATAAGTACCATTTTTGGAGTTGTATGAGTCAATTTTTTTCTAGGGGTTATAATGCAATTCTATATGATGCAATTCTTCATATAACGCAAAAGCTCTCAAACATAAACAATTAATTTCGCAGTTAAAAAGCACTGGAATTCTCATGTGGTAAAAAGACTGTTACTCCTCTAGAGGACTAAATGTAATGGATTAATCTTTCTTTATTTTTTAATTCGAAGCATTTTTAGTGAAAAAAAAAATATATATAACTTTTTTTTTTTTTTTTTAACATGAATATTATAATGGATGATTTTGTCTAGGCATAACTGTACTATGTTTATAAAGTTAATTTAACAATTAAATTTATAATCTGTTAAATTTCTTTTCCAAGGAAAGCAACTTAAACATACAGTCGATAACAAAAGTCTCCGAACACTAGCAAAAAGTCCTATGTAAAAAAAAAAGTACACTTAATACAGTTTTGTAAAATAAATCCTTGTCGAATCCTGTTCTTAGTCAGTCTAAAAACAGGATTCGACAAGGATTTATTTAGCAAAACTGTATTAAGTGTACCTGTTTTACATAGGAATTTTTGCTAGTGTTCGGAGACTTTTGTTACCGACTGTACTATACTCCATTTTGAAATGTTTTAGACATATTTGTCTATGTATACAAGGTAAATTTAATGAGGTTATGAACCATGATTCTATATAGCGCAAAATTTTGTATAATGCACAACCTCATGTTTTTAAGTTTTGCGTTATAAAGATCTTCCACGCATTCTACGATACTTTTTGTGGATCTCTCTGAAACAGAAATTCATATAAAGACGAAAAAGGGAGGCACATAACCACATATACATTATATGAAAAACTTATATTCAAATTTACAATGTTATATGGGCAATCGTTTTTGAGTTAAGTAAGATGCACATATACAGACTTTCTAAAAAATCTTGTATAATCTCGAAATCTCTATACAAAGTGGGAGGTTATATCAAGATCAAAATTAGTGGTGTACATCTAGATGTCCTGACAGTCCCAAATATAAATGTAGAATATCCTATGACCATTCATTTTTCAGCTATATGAAACACAAAATCCATTTTGTAAATTGGTTTCAGAATACTCCCTTATAATTTATATAAGAAATATTTTACCTTCGTGGATTTTGTTTATAAACTCTTATCGAAATAATAGTTAATTAAAGGAAAATAAACTGTAAGATAATATTTATTCTCTTGACTATGTATCTTTCTTAACATATTAAACTGAATATATATTTTATACTTTAAATGGAGTTTAATATATCAGTGTAAAGTATGCATATTATTTTTAAATTATTTAAATTTATTATAATCATTTTAATTATTTTATGGTTGCTCTTCTATAAGTAAATATTTTAAATATAGTAATTTGTTGTTTTATTGTGGTGGCTATGAAATAAGCCTTCAAAACTGTGAAGTAATGGTTCTTAAACAAATAAGTACCCAATCAGATTTTGTAAAGATACCCATGTGTGCAAAATTTGGTGGATTTTTGTCACACCTTTCTATAAAAAAACCTAATGACAAAATGACTACTCACATACACACATGTAATTTCATTGTTAGTAGAGATTATAATATATTTTAAATATTGTTAAATTTTTAATCTGTTATTCACTTATACTAATTCAGAGTTTAGAAATATTTACTTATTTATATTTTAAGTAATAAAATATTACTTACCAATATTAATCAATATATAACCTACCTTGCATATTGAGGTACAAGCATGAATCTGGAGTTAAACGCTATAGATAGAATTTAGAAAAGAAAATTTCGATATACGCTTGTTAACAGTATTTTCATTTTTAACTAAGCCCAAGATTTAACAGAAAGAAAATAAATAACTAAAGATTTTAAAAAAAAGGAGGTTAGTAGCAATGGCACGCATAATTAAGGAAACCATTATATAACTTCTTAATTTCTTTATCATGCTACAGGTATTGGGAACTTAGATTCTTAAATTTTGGAAATTTTTGCACATTTTTAATAAGTAAGAAATCCGGAAGAGAAGCAAATCGATGTGATGTTCGTCTGTAAATTATTCTGTTAGTTTGTATGTCAGTCTGTGTAGACATCATTTCAAAAGTCATTGATCTTAAAAACGTCGGAACTATTTTAAAATATCATTCATGAAATTGGAGAACCTTATTAAACTTTAACATCCTTCTTTAAAAATTTCATAAGTTATAAAATACTGAAGATATTTAATATGACAGAAAAACAGTTATACAGGTATCTGGTATATATTTACAATACCAGCAGGCTACGCCCGCTTCGCTGGTTACTATTTTTAAATGAATCACTATAATTAATGAATTCTCAAAATTGCATTAATTTTTATCATGATAAAAAAAAATTCTGATTGGGAAAAATGCCCCACTGCCTTCGGCAGCTCTGGCCATTGTGCGCTGCGCGCGCGAATTTATGTTCGACACTCTTAATGAATTACTATATTACTATAAGGGAAAAACATAAATATAAAATACAAAAAATTCTTCTCTCATCGGTGGAATAATCATTCCGGGTTCCCACTGTCTGCGGCAGCGTATACACTCGCGCACAGCGCGCGTGTTCCTTCGCCCGCCGTTCCTGCTCATCCTAATTATTTTACACTTTCAAAAACATTCGTAATCGTTTTCTCAGAATTTTAAACCTAATAATCCTAATTTCCAACGTTCTATCTGAATTTCTTTATTTTGCCCCCTGCGCCCGTCCCCTTCCAGCCTCTCGTAATATTTCTACGCTTTCGAAATATTCACAATCGATTTATCGGGCCTTAAAACCTAATAATACTAATTTTCAACGCTCTAACTCTTATTTCTATGTTTTTGTCCCTTCGCCCCTACCTTCCCGTCTATCCTAATAATTCTCCCTTTTAAAAATATTTGCATTCGATTTGTAGGTCCCAAAAACCTGTACATGCCAATTTTGAACGGTCTAACTCTATTTCTATTGTTTTGCCCCTTCGCCCCCCTGCCCCCCCCCCTCTTCCCAGCTCTCCTAAAAATTTTACAAATTCGAAAATATTCGCAGTCGATTTGTAGGTATCAAAAACCTCTATGTTCCAATTTTGAAAGATCCACCCTCCTAATAACTTTTCACTTTTGAAAATATCCTCATTCGACTTGCAGACCTCTAAAGCCTATCTGTACCAATTTTGAACGATCAAACTGTACTTCTACTGTACTTCTATTTTTTTTTTCTTTAAGCATACATAGCAGCCCCTCCCCTTCCCGCCCCACCTGGGACGAATTTCTAAAATTCCAGAAATTGGTTTTTAGATATTTGTGTGAGCTATATTTTAGAGCTAAAATCTCACATAGAGCAAAAATTTTACGTATATCTGTTTTTTTTTTTTTTTTTTTTTTTTTTTTTTTTTTGAGATATATAGGATTATGTGAAATCACGTTTTGCCCCCTTCCTCCTCTTGGGGACTGAATGTCTAAAGCAAAAATTTTACGGATTTTTTTTTTTTTTTTTTTTTTTTTTTTTTTTTAAATATAAAGGATTTTGTGAAATCACGCTTTCCCCCCCCCCCCTTTTGGGGGGTGAATTTTGTAAAATCGCTTCTTAGTGGATGTCTACGTAATAGAAGCAACATAGTGGTAAATTTTCATGATTCTAGGTCCAGGAGTTGGGGCTGGGCGATGACGAATCACTCTCTCACTCAGGATAAACAATTTTATGTATAAGAAAAGGGCATGTTTACAAACAACCGCTCCTGTAATCAATCTTTCCCACTCACGAGTGACAAAAGAACAATCCGTATTGGTGGAAATACCAATGTTTTGTCCTGAGTAGAGTGTTTTGCCCTGAACCTGACGTCACCTGCGCTTTCCTTATATATATGAAGATTACATTCGTTGTAAAGTAGTTGGACTAGCTTAAAAGTAACATTTAAGGTACTGATATGAAGATTAATTACTATTAACGCTATTTAAAAAAAATTTCTTTGCTAAGACAAGATTTACTATTAAAGAATAGTGATGATAGTGCCCTGGCCTAAAATTGTGCTTTGATGAACGGCTCAATCTAAGAACAGATCTACATTTTGCTCTATCGTTAAAGGTTACATGATTTCAAAAAGATCTCGCTAATGGAAAATTATTCCTATTACGTTACTGAGCAAGATAAAGTTTTAACACCTTACGGAAATCACTCTTTTCTGGCTGCACAGATTCGAACAAGAAATGCAAACCCAAAACACTTTATTTTGCAGAAAGCAGTACATACACTAAGCGACAAAAAAAAAAAAAAACGCACTGCAGAAAAAATGACTTATACCTTTTTTATTTGTAATAACTTTAAAATTAATGTTTGAAACAAATAAAACTGTCTTGTTTGCATAATACCAAAGGTATGAAATGATACCTATGTATATTTTCGATTTAATAATTCGCTTTATTGCACTTTACGAAGTACTTTTTAAAAATCTGTATAAAACTTTCTTTTTGAACATAATGCAATAACTATACACTTTGCATTCTATTATGATTTATTATATGAAATAAACAAGTTATATTTTAATATATGAAATAAAACTATTTATTTGTTAGATCTAAGCAATTTTTTGTTAAAAATATGTATTCTGCATTGGGTTAATTCCACCTTTATATGGAATTATTGCATTAATGCGCAATGGCATAGTTTTATACAGTGTTTTAATATAAATCTCAGAAATTTCAATGTGCTAAACATCACAAATATTTTTCTAATTCTGGCAGAGTTATAGGCTGCAAATTTCGAATCCTCTCCCCTCTCGCCCGTCTTTTTATAGACGAAACATTTTCGAGCGGATCGCGATTTTGACCATTTCCATGTCTGGTAAAGAAGAAATTCTACTATATCCTTTGTGGTATTTAACTTAAAGTGAAAAAAAGTATGATTACTTACAGAATTATAGGTTCTCATGGGAATGTATAAGAAATTTTGACAATTTGAAGTGAATAAACTTACCACAGACGCCGTGTAGTAAGGTGCCTTATTATCTTCAAATGCTGTTTACGGAAATGTCTAAGATACCTCCAAAATAGTCGGTCAGGCACCACTTTTATGCAGATTGTGTTTTATTTCGAGTTAATTGATCCCTTGAGCATAAAAATTTCCCCAAGTGTTTGAAAATTTATGCGCCTCCGTACCATAATGTACGGAGAATGTGGCACTGTTTTAAAAGTGCGATTTTCATTACGTCGGTCACATTTTCGTCTTCATTCTAGCTTTTTTCAACTGCACGAAATAAAGAAAACTTGATTCATCAGAGAAAAGCAGTTCAGCCTAATAATTAACTGATAATGTTTTTAAATGTTGGTCAACTAAAGTATTGTTTTTTCTAATTCTTTTCCTTAATAATGGCTTTTTTCGCAGATCTTCCGTTCTTTAACCCGCTTTGTTTAATTGTTCCCGCATTGTTTTTGAAGAAAGTAATTTACTATACACTTTTTTAAAATCTTTTTTAAGTTCTGAACATGATACAAATCGATTTTTTAAACATTCGCATTTTAACTTGCGGTTATCTTGCTTGGATGAGCAACATGACCGCCTAAAGCCAAATTCCCCGTTTAAACGGCCAAAAGAATTTATATTTTGCTAAAATTCATTTTACCAATATTTCGTTAGCATTTAATTATTTTGCCATCTCACGTATTAAAATATTTTTTGATTTTCATTTAAAAATTAATACTTTTTGTGGCATCGTTAACTGCCTTATTCTTACCATTTTTGAAATAAATTCTAAAATTACAATTTTCCTGACAATTGCATTTTGTTTTTAACACTAGACTCAAAGCTAAAGTGTATGTGGAGGACAATATAGTAAAATCTGTTCGAAAATTTGCTTTTTAAACGATAAAATTGGCGGTTGTAGAAGGCGAAAAGGAAAACATCCAAGTGCGGCTTTTTTTTTTTGTCGCTTAGTGTACTATCCATTTTGTTGAATCAGCCCATCAATAATGAAGAAGTGAGAACTAATAGGTACCAAAAGTGCACATTTCGTCTGATAACTTTAATTCGGATATTGAAACCACACATCGTAAGAAAAGTAACACAAATCAAAATTGCAATATTCGAGATAAATCAACTTAAAGGTTATAATAAAACATTGACTAGCCTACTATAAAATTGGCACAACTGCCTCTCAGGTGGATAAATTTCGAGATAGAGAAAAGATGTGATGCTTTTCGTGTACGTTGAATACTTCGTATACACTTTCCAATTACATAAACTAAAAATTGCCAATTTCTGACAGATGTTACTTTTCTTGCTGCGGTACGATACGACAGTTCTTAATTGATATTATCATATATCATTGTCTAAAAATTTTTCATGTTCAGAAAGATTGGAGGGGGTACGTGCCCCCCCCCCCCGACACTACGCCTATGCTGTAGAGTGATCTAATTGTGCGAATGGCGCCAAATTTTGTAAGATAATTTAACAAGATGGGGGACGAAGGATTGCACTAAAAAATATATTAGTTCCAAAAGTTTCCGCTAGGGGAATATGTGGCGCTGTCAAAAGAAATGAGAGTTCTATAAAAACGCAGAATCAATATTGAACTAAAATCACCTTTTATTTAGTACATTTTGCAATTTAATTCAAGTTTAATGTGGTAAAAATTTTTTAAAAAGCGAAAAAATTACATAAACAATGGTAAAGTTTCTTTATCTGCAATTTCACTTACTGAGGACTTGTTCAGTCGTCGCCTCAAATGGATCGGTAACTTCGAGCGTTTTGCATTTGATCTGTTGACCGGTTAAGAGACTTACTGAACAGAATCTGCCAATGGATTAGCCTAAAACGCTTTTCATTGGATGGTTGAAGTGAAGCAGCACCATCTATAGTGCTTAGAATGCAATATGTGGTCCACAAAAACGGTGGACACATTGAACCTGATTTGAATGTGCTAAATAAAAGGTAATTTTATTTCAGTATTGATTCTGCGTTTTTTAGAACTCTCATTTCTTTTACACAGCGTCACGTATTCCCCTAGCGGTGACTTTTGAAACTAATATATATATATATATATATATAATTTTTTTTTTTTGTGCAATTCTTCGTCGTCCGTCTTGTTAAATCATCCTACAAAATTTGGCGCCATTCGCGCAATTAGATCCCTCTACAGAACTACAGCGCCTAGAATGTACACTTTTAAAAATTTCAAAAGAAAACTCCGTGTAATCTATTATCTTAAGTCTTACCTAAAATTACAGAGAAAAATAAACGGAGATGTTAAAAAACTTATTTTATACATTCATTTTAATAACTAATATTAATTTAATTAATTATTGTTGAGAATATATTTCGGACTTAGAATGCTTTTCTAAAGTAGAAACAGTTATTTTCAATTTTAATTGAAAAATTAATGATAAAATTAGGTAAAAATACAGAATAAAGATTGAGAATCTCCATTATTAACTTTTAACTAAGAATTAATGTAAATTTACAGAGACTCTGGATAAATATTTACATTAAATTTACAGAAATTTTTAACAGTGTACAGTGTGGCAAGCGCTTATGATCGAAGGCATAAAATACTGCTAAAAAATTAAGCTTCTCAGATGGCGCTTCGATCGATGTTTTTGCTTAAATCGAAGAGCTGATTGGCTTTTCCCAGTTTCGTCTTCTCAGTCACATGATCTAAACACATAATTAATCAGTAGGGAGGCTCGGTTTGATTTCAAGACACTAGCTTCGATTACAGTGACATCTGGTGAGAGTCTAAATTTTGTTAGTGCAATTTTATTTGCTGCTTTCCACACTGTTTATTCTAGACGCTGTAACAGAACACTGTAAACATTGTCAGTTTAATTCTGGCCACCCTGTATGTACTTATGAAAAACATTTAAAATTGTTACATGCATAAATATTCCCTAATTTGTTTGCAAAAAAATAAAAATACATTTTTTTAAAAAGAAAATAAAGTTATTGTTTATATATTTCTTTTAAAGCAATCGCGACATCCATTCTTTTTTTTTTTTAATAAATATCATCAATAATCACATTATTTTATCCTATCTATTCCAGTCTGTTTATTTGTATATTATATGATGACGTGCACTGCAAACTTCAACATAAGCCTCTTTCAGCCATTACGTCATCAGACACTACCTCAAATTAGAGCCCCTTAAATAAATAATAGGCCGGCGCATCACCGCCATTTTTTTGCCTCGTAAGAAGACAGCATTTCCGCTTGGCGATTTTATCGCTTCACTGGCGGTTTTAAGAAATTTTCATCTAAAAATAAAATCGGCCAAAAATGATAAGCAACACAAGTAATCTTTTTCTGTTTCTTAAATAATTCATAACATTTGAAAGGGGAAAAAAAAAGAGCGTACCAATTAAAATTGGAAAGTTTTTTTAATTAATTTTCTTTTCTCTTCCTCGTATATATATGATGGAGAAAGTATTATTTTTTAAGTTAAATTTTTAAAATTGAGTTTTTGTCACATTTACAAGTTTTAAAATCATGTTTTTAGCGGTTAGTCTGTGTGAAGAACAAGTAGTAGCAGAAAGTCTAAAATCGGTATTCTCAATGTCTATCATATAGGAATGACACATTATACTTTTCGTTGAGATCAAGGAAATAGTTCGTGTACAGTAACATCCTAGAGAATTCCAATACATTACGTCTATAGAGTAATTTCTGATAAGCACATTAGAGGTCTGTACGCGTCAGATTTACGGGCCGGGTTCAGGCCGAATGTTTTAATTTACTTTCGGGCCGGGCCAGGCTCGGATTCATTTTTTTTTTTTTTTTTTTTTTTTTGTGTGTGTGTGTGTATACTCGGGCCGGGTTATGAGGAAATTTTTTATGGACCGTTTCGGCCCGAATCTTTTTCTAGCTTCCTCGTTAATCAACGAAAAAGGAAAATGATAAAATCTTCAGTCATTTATTTTACATAATTTTACAGGCTGGTATGTCACTCTTTTTTTTTTTTTTTTTTTTATGTCTGTAACTTCAATTTAATTGTCTATCAGTCTATTCGCGATCTGATTTTCTGCAAATATTTTTAGCATGTCTCGAAATTAATATATTTTATTTAAAGTAATATTAGATGGTTTCCTATTCAAAATAGAATGCTTGCCACTACTAGTTTGGCACATGTACAAACAAAAGAAATTAAATACGTTACTATGTGCCCTTACTGTGTATGTTACTTTATGTCCTATAGTCTGTAGAGTTTACGTGGTATGAAGCGATGAAGGCTATAAAGATCATTCCGCTTTAACTTTTTCTCTAAGGATCCTTTTTCTTTTCTCCAGGTCAATGGGTAAAAGTATCATCATTTTTAGCATGTGCAAAAGCATATTTTTAATTGAATATGGTTAGATTAACATTAAAGTTTTGTTTACTGGATCACATGAAAGATTCGGATACATTACAGTATATAAGAGGAAATGCTTCAAAGTGCATTTTTAGTAGTATTAATCATTTTAAACACCTTCCTATACTTTTTGATGAATGCTAATATTTTTTATTTGACTTTCTGCCTTCAGTATATCTGTAATAATGAACTTCTCTTATTTATAATTATCTTGTAAGTATTGAACAGTTGTGTTAAAGAACATTCTATTGCTTAGCTATATAAAACCTCTACAAAACACATAATAAAATTATTTTTCATAAAAAAGCATGATTTTTTTTCCTTTTTGTTATTTTACATATTTATGAATCGGGCCGGGTCGGGCCAGATTTTATCGTTTTTTGTCCGGCCCGGGTCGGACCGTGCACTGGTAAAAATAAACGGCCCGGATTTTTCGATTTCGTACTGGGCCGGACCTCAAACAGACCTTTAAAGCACAGTGTAACATCTCTAGGCTGTCTTAAACAAAACGAAATGAATGAATAAATAAATAAAAATAGAAAAAAACATGCATAAAACCATGTTTTTTGTTGATTATGATATGGAAATGCTTCATCATTCGTTTACAGGGCTACCCAAAGCATTTGGATATATTGGGGTTTTACTTGAAAATTGCTAGAATTGTAATTCATTTTGTGTTAGATGTTTTTCATATAAAACTAAATATAAATACACAATATTGTTTATAGTTCTTATTATATTGTTCATAGATAATATACAGGGCTACCCAAAATTGAGCTAAACGTTCTATTGAATGTAATTTATGGAAGTACTTTGCTACATTAACTATGTCAGCAAACTGCTCAGCAAGGTAAATTAATTTTTCATGCCCATACTGTAGACAAAGAATTCTTTAAAGTTCTATTTTCATTTTTATTTATTTACTTATTATTATTATTTTTTTTTTTTTAAATATTTTTTAATAAAGAAATAAAAAGTGCGCAAAAAAAAAAAAAAAAAGAAAGAAAGAAAGAAAGAAAGAAATAACATAATTAAGTTTATATTTGAGTTAGTAATTTAAGGATGCCATTAATATAGTAACTTAAAAAAAAAAAAAAAAAAAAAAAAAAAAAAAAACTATGTTCCAATAAATGCCTACTCATACACAGACGATTTTTTACATTCTAAAGTGGTTCAGCGACTTGTAACTGTTGCCGGCATTTTCGTTGGAAGAAATAGTTTGTTCCTTCGGTGCAACTTCCACATTAGTCCCGTCAGGTACAACTTTTTTTTTTCATACTACTGTTTTATATCGCTTTCATAACAAAACTTTTTAAAAAAATAAGTTGCAGTTTTAAAGGAATTAAG
The DNA here is from genome assembly GCA_963930645.1 of Salticus scenicus. Taxonomy (NCBI): domain Eukaryota; kingdom Metazoa; phylum Arthropoda; class Arachnida; order Araneae; family Salticidae; genus Salticus; species Salticus scenicus. The sequence continues at coordinate 166,983,201 of OZ005651.1, forward strand.
TTAGCAGTCATTATTAATATGAATTTATGTACAGTTACGTGATGTATATGTAATATTAATATAGAGACGTTTATTTCAATTTAATGCATTTATTTTAAGTTAAAAAAAAAAAAAAAGTATGAATTTTTTAATTTTTCCCCCCCTAGAAAGTAGACATAAATTGTAATATGAAATAAATATCTCAAGAAAAAGAAATCTAAAAATAGAACAAAATAATTAATTAATTAATCAAAAGTTCAATTAAAAATATATATATTAGGCGTTTGCATAAATTCGTGCGGTTTTTTATTGCTTCATTTCATAAAAATACATCAAATCAAATGACAATTTATAATCAAAATATTCTCCATTACTTTCTACAACCTTTGCCCATTTTTCGGGTAACAAATGTATATTACAGCGATAGAAGCTCTCGTCTTTGGAAGCAATAAAATGATCCACGGCCGCACGAACTTTTGAAACGAACTATCAGGACACGGAAACAAGACAACTTTGGCGAACCAAAAAAACGTCGCCAAGACTCTACAAACACACAGTAAAAAAGCGTTTCCTAAAATAATTTATGGTTATTAAAATACATATTTAGATTTAAATAATACTTTTTTTTTTTAATTTTTTACTTTATAAATGTCAGAAATGCAAAGAAAAGTATAAGTGAATAACAACAAAACTTACTATGCAAAGCTGTGCATTAGGTTCCGGGATCCAAGAATCTGGACGACAATTCGCTGCCCATTTTCTCCTTCTTGCATTATCTGAAGGAAACCTAACATTTTGTATCCTTTTCTCGAGTGTTTACAGCAGTTTATCACTGAACAACCTCCCATATTGCAGTTTATTTCACTAAAATTACGAGCAAGACGGTAGAAACAATGGCTGCCGTTTGTTTATCACGCTGGGTACATGCGGCAACCCTAAGGCAAAAAAATGTCGGATGCGCCAGCTCGTATATATAGGAGCCTTACCTCAAATCGTCCTAGCTTGGAATGTACTAGTGCGACGTTAAATCCAACTAACCAACCAATCAACCAACCAACTTGTAACAATTATTCGATTAATCGAAATATTCTTCTATATGTTTCGATTAACTGATGTTTACACGACGAATGAAAATGAAAACTTCGGGAAAAAGTCAAGCCGATAATATGTTGTCTGTCTGACTTCTTCCCAATTTGGTAACGAAATAAAAAAATTATTATTTTGAATGTAAAATGGGATTATTGTTATCTTATGAAATTAACACCTTCTTATCATCTTTGGCAGATTTATCTGAAATTGAGTACTTAAGATTTAATAATGTTCCAGGTTGCTGATTGTAGAACTACTGATATGTTGTTTCTTACTAAATGGTTAGTAAAAAGAAAGTTTTTTTGTTTTTGTTTAAAATTATATAATAGTTCCTTCATTCACATTTTCGTAAGTTCGGGGAACGGCTAGAACATTAAAAAGTCTAAAATGTCATACATATTGTTGGTGTTTTCTGTAATTAATGTTATATTTAAATATTATACTGTAATTATTATTTTGTATTTGAACGTTTCAAATGCGAAAGAGTGTACATGTTTCTCCAAAAAGAAATGAAAAGCTGATTCTGCATCTACAACAATAATGATATGGTGTTTATAATATACTGTAGCATTTTGCTCAGAGATCAGGAAAAATTTATGAAGTTCTATTCTAAACATAGAAAATCTTATGAATTCAAGTTTATATTATGATGAATGATCTTATTAATTTTATAACATGTATGTTAACATTATTACTAACATATGTTATTTATTTGTAACCATAGTAAAATAAGAAAAAGAAGGGAAAGCAATATTAATAACATAGGATTTAGTTGAACAATTTTAATACCTATTTGCACACTTACTACATTTCTTTATGCACGAAGAATGCTAATGAAATTGTTTTGTGAATTCTCTTACAGAATATAAATGAATTTAAAATGCAGAATTTACCCCAAAACCATTATTTTTGTTTTCTGAATATTTGTTTAAAATGCATAAATATATCTGAAATATTTATTTAGAGTTTTCCTACAAAACTTCTGGGTTAGTATTGCATGTAAAGCAAAATCATCATAAAGTACAAATTTTAATAAAATGTTTACTTAAAAATTACCAATCACAAATAGAAAAATTTTAAAACATAGAACTTACAATTGCTCAATATATAAATGCATGAAATTTCAAATCGCAACAGAGACTAATATGCATGGGATAAATTTTACATCAGGAACATCTGTGAAACGCTAGTTGCAACAGAGTTAACCATGGCATTTTCTCTGCATAGATTCAAATAAGAATTAAACATTTTATTCAAAAGATTCATAGAATGATTTTGTGTATTAAAGGATATATAAAGTATTTAAGATGAAGCCAAGGTACATTCTGTAAGCTAATTTTTTGCACTATATTAAATAATACCATAGTGTAGTGTACAAAAAATAAAACAAAAGCAACATAGTTCTTTATATTACACTTTTTTGAGCAATCATTTATTTTTGTTTCCTATTGAGAAAACACTCCCTCTTGATCCCTCTTTTTTTCTTCATCTGCAGATAATCTGTGGTGAGTATAATTTGCTTGCAGATATTCAGGAATCTACTGTATATTATATAATCTCAATTAATTGCATCATACGAAGAAAAGAAGGCATGTACAAATTAAATTTTGACATTTCAATAAATTATATGGAACAAATTTTAACAATTTCCATTGACTAAAAGCAATAATATTGTCTGTAAGTGTTTGCTTCATTACTGCCATAAGCTGCTTTTCGCTGGAGGGCCCTCTGCTTCATCAGTCATTCCTTGAGTGGAAAGTGGCTAGATTTCCAAAACTTCATTTTCACCTGTAATCAGTATTGGCACCAGAAATTCCCCGACAGGGGGGCACTACATAGAGAGAGTTTGTTATATAAGTATTTATCAAAAACTGCAATACTGTTAATAATATTACTGTTAATATTTGTACCATTCCATTTGTTAGTACTCCTCATGGTTTTGGAGATCATCGTGTCACAGACAGACATTTTCTAAAAATATCGTGGTCAAAACGTGTATATTCATGGAAAACTGAAAATTTTTACGAATCCAATACTTTTTTCTATTGAATATAGAATGGAAAAGCTGGAATGCTCCAAATTTGTACAAGGAAAGAAAAATGCTGTCAAAAGTAGAAAAACTGAAAATTTTGTATTCCCCCCCCCCCCCCCCCCGAGAGGTTTTAGGAGTATGCCCCAATTGGGGGGGGGGGGCTGTGATGAAGTTAAGCTATAGAAGCAACCTAATAACTGTTAAAAGGATCAATCAGCCTTTTGATTTTTGAAATCCAATAAAAGATGAGGGGGGATAAGAAATGGAGGCATCAAATGGTCCTAGTGTGGAATGTATATTGGTTGTTTCAGTTTTGTATTCTTTTTGCAGGTAGACAGTAAAGGGCAAAACAAGAGAAAATTCATTAGTGGCCAGGAGGCACTATCAGTTTCATTAGTAGTCACTTTTTTAAGTTAGTGGCCACTTTACTTTAGGATGAGAGAGAGAGATTACTATTTTTTTTTTTTTAGATAGCAAACACATTCTCATTATTTTTCAGACCATAGGAAAAAAAAAATACTAATGAAAATAGAAGAAGAAATATGACTAATTTAAATACATATAATAATAAAATAAACAAATGGACAATGAAATTGTAATTTGTTACAATACATTACCCATGTTTTAAAAATAGGCCTCTCATCCTCAAGTAAAATCTTTTTAGCACTAAAATAATAATAGTAATAATTCTTATCTTTTAGTTGATTAAGTTATATAGCACCTTTTTATTATTATTATTTAAATAAAATAGTCTGTTATTTCACACTTCACCATCATCAGTATCTTACATGCTTATGTGTAAAGACAATTAACAATTTTATTTATTTTTTTACTTTTTTTTTTTCTGAAGACATCTTTTTAAATGATTTTATTTCAATAAAGTTAAGGTTATTTTCTTCTTAAAAGTATAGATACAGAGAAACTTGAGGTCACATTCTCACCTATATAGCGGTAACCTACATAGCTGTCAGCATTGCAATATTAAAAAAAGAAAGATTTCTACTTGAAAATGGGAAAGAAAAATGCTGATCGTTAGCGGGAAGAGGAGGGGGGGGGGTGCACACAAAAGTGAAAGATATTGAACAATTCTACTTCATTAAAGATTCTAGAATCTAATAAAGTAAGTTTAAAAAGAAAATTAAGATTTAAGTTGCGTATGCAGAAATATTGAAAATCACAAGGCTTCTGCAATGTATTTGACTGCTGATCGTTAGTTGGGGGGGGGGGAAATCTGTCTCTTTTTAGATTCTAGAGTCTAACAAAGTAAGTTTTAAATGACCATTGACATTTATGTTCTGGATGGAGAAAGATTGAAAATTACATGGCTTCTGTGAGGCGTTTGATCGCGATTGTCATCACTAGCTTTTAAAAAAATTTTATAAATCACAGAAAATGGCAATTGATACATAATTTTTTAATCACCATCATTTTTTACTTAGTCACCATGTGGCGAGTGGCAACCGTTAATTTTGTCCTTTAGTAGACAGATATCAGCTGCGGTAATTTTCTACACATTATTGCTCATTAGTCTTCTTTTTGCAGAAAAAAGAGGAAAGTAGCCTATGATTAAGGTCTGTACATAAAAATTCCCTGTTAAAAAGAAAAAAAAATCAGCATACTTTGTCCTTTATCTGTGGTTATATATTGTGACATAATTGCAATGATGTAGATTGCACTAATAATTATATTTATTTAAGTATGTTATCTTGAAGCCGAAGCTATTTCAAATATTGTGTTTTTAAATATTTTTTTAATTAAAACATGTTGATTTATTTTAATATTCAGGTTTTTTTCATATCAATTAATTAAATACAATAGTAGTAAAATATATTCATAATTTCTGTATTTGATGGTAATTTTTGGATCAGTACAGCAAGACCTCCTCTGTCATCATTAAGCTTTCCCTGTTTATCTGTCTTTTCTGCTCTATGTTTTGTTTTTTCAGGAGCTGTTGCCATTTTTTATTTATTGTAAATCTTAAATGTCATTACATCTATCATTATTGATTAAGATTTCAATTGTTTTTTGACGATAAGAAGCATTGTTGCAGTTATTATAATTAGTCAGTTTTCTTGTCTTATCATAATTAACCTCTTAACTGCCCCGGGCGTATATACATGTCTTTCAAAAATACAATCTTTTGTAGTTTACTGCTACCAGTGAAGCTACTGGTACTGACACAGTTTGACAATGCAATAAAATAACCTTCAATGTGATCTCGACAGTATTTAAGACAGTATTGATTAAGATTTCAATTGTTTTTTGACGATAAGAAGCATTGTTGCAGTTATTATAATTAGTCAGTTTTCTTGTCTTATCATAATTAACCTCTTAACTGCCCCGGGCGTATATACATGTCTTTCAAAAATACAATCTTTTGTAGTTTACTGCTACCAGTGAAGCTACTGGTACTGACACAGTTTGACAATGCAATAAAATAACCTTCAATGTGATCTCGACAGTATTTTCAAAAGATTTACTCATTTCAGAATTGATAGAGAGCTATGGCACTTTTGAAGTGAATCAAGTAAGTTTTCATCGGCAGGTATGGGGTTAATATTAATTTCCTCTTTAAACACAAGTCTTGCTATTGCTGAGGTATTTCTTTTTTATTTTCTATCATTCTGGTGTTCTTTTAATCGGATTTTCATTTTAGTGAATTTCCATTTCTTTTATTACTTTTAAGCCTTTTCTGGCTTTTTCTATATATTTTAATTTATTAGGAATTCCCATCATTATTTTAGAAACTTTAACTTTATTTTCAGTACTTAATAATATAATTGCATGTTCATTTTTTTTTCTTTTTTTTTGACATAAAAAGAAATATAAAAATCAAGGTGGAACACTACAAATGGTGCCAATGCAAAATCACAGATTGAAAGAAATAGTCCTTTCATACTTAAAAAAAAAAAAAAAAAAAAAAAAAATGAAATATTTATTTTATAATTGATGGGAATTATACTTATGTCTAGATTATTGTATTAATAGAAAATAAAATAATTATAATAATACAGCTGAACAGCTGAAAATGTCATGTTTTTCGCAAGTTTTGATTGCTTTATCTTTTAATTAAAAAAAAAAAAAAACAGCAAATAATTGCCAGAAAATTTTCCTTGCAATCAGCTGATTCATCTTTGACATTCTTTCTTATATTTCCATAATAAAACAATGCTTTATGCAATGTAATAATAGGTCTATGAATAAAAATTAATATATTATTATACATTAGTTTCCACATTCGAAAAAATTTTTTTTGCTAATTTTAAAGTAATTTTTAAGTAATATGAATTTATCAGAAAGAAATGTGTTCTTTGAATGACTTAAGCACAGCTTTAGTACAACAAGTACCCTCTTACTGACATTTAAATTTTTGTTCCATTTTGGTGATGAATTAAAATGGCTATCACAGTTGCATTAGGCGAGAAACGACGAAGCCACTTTGGTGCCAAATTTCAAATTTCACCAACTGAGGCTACTAAAGCTATTCCAAAATATTATTTTCTCTATTTTATAAAGCATATATTAAGTGATTCCCTGTTATCAATATCGGATTCGAATATCACCATAGATTCGGTATTTGACGAATATTCAATGAAGAAAAAAACTAATATATTTTGAATGCAGTTGAATATTGAAGAATTGATGAAAAGGTACAACTTTCAGTATAGAATCCTCTTTGCGACTTTTCTTTTTTTAGCTATTGTACTCGTTTTTTGAAATGTAAATGACAATAGAAGTTATGCTTTTTGAGCATTGAGAATATTTGTGTTCAAATCAGTGCACAAGCAATTATGCAAATTTAAAGATATATATATGAGTGAAAATTTACAAATTTATTAACTATAATAATCTATTCTCTATCTTGATCAACATAGTTGTTTCAACTAAGATAAATATTTATTTTAATAATGTACTGTGAATAATAATTAAATTCCCGTGATAAGAATGGGCATAACAGCTAGTTATTAGCTATAAAATAACTGGAATTATGCTAATTATTGAGAAGAAATTGAAATCTTAACCAATACAATAGTAATATGTACACTGACAATGAACATTTTATTATAAATGAAGGTGGCAACTGCTGGAAGAACAGGGCATGCACACTAAGAAGAGCATATGACAATATGCTATCGAAGTTATGACATCAGCGGCACGGAATTTCGTCTTATCGGTACAAGCAAAACTTTATGATATGGGAATTTAATATAGCTGTTGAGCTCACTTATATCAAGTAGATGAAATTTCAGGTTATTGATGTCATACTTTAACAGCATATGGATAAACAGAACAGAGGTTTGTGATATCTGGTGGGGGAAACCTGGTCTGCAAGAGATAGTTCAAAAACTATTGTCAAATGCAGAGCTCATGAAGGTATTTTATTACAGTAGAATTTAATTAACTGAAATGTGCTTTATTTAATATTACAGAATATTCTTTACTAGTTTAACTGAAACTTTTTCTTATGTACATTTTTTCTAATATAATTTAACTAATTTCTTCAATTTTTACTTTTTATTTAGGAAAGAAGTTAAAGTTCTATACTGTGAAATATGAAAATTATTTTAGAGTAGATGTTATACATTGGTATGATTTTCATAATTATTTTTCTTCAGAATAAATCCAATTTGCTCAATGTTGGAATCAACAAATGTAATAGGAAATAATTTACTTTTTACTTTTATTTTCATTATATTATTTTTTGAAATAAATCATAAACAGTTAGTCTTCAAGTGATTAAATTAATTACACCTAATATAAGTACAAGGTTTTAGCATGGACACATATGCCAATCCAGATGAAATCATTAATAATGATAAAAGTCAAGTTTCAAACTGTACTATGTCAGAACTCAGGGAAAATGACAGCATTATAGTAGAAGAAACACTTTCTTTTGCAGAAAACAGCAATGCATTAAACAGTGCATGCGATTCAGAAAAAAATTTCACAAACTGTGATACAGTAACAAACAGTTTGACTGTTTTAGAAAACAGTGCACCTGTGAACTCTGTATTAAATGATGTATCTGAATCAGGGGGAAATCCTTTAACAGATGAATGCAGTGATATTTTATCTGACAAACTTGATTCAGAAACCTCTTTGTTACCTAGTAATATTAATGAAGTATTAAATACTGCCTCGTCTGAAAATAACAATGAAATATCAAATGATATAACTGATTCAGAAAAAAATTCTTTGACAGATAATAAGGAAATTTCAAATATCTCAACTTCTCCTGAAAAAAATTTTCTGGCTGGTAATGAAGAATCAAATGATGTCACTGATTCAGAAAAAAATTCTTTGACAGATAATAATGAAACATCAAATGAATCAACCTCTTCAGAAAAAAATTCTCTGGCAGATAATAATGAAGAATCAAATGATGTTACTGATTCAGAAAAAAATTCTCTGGCCGATAATAATAATGAAGAATCAAATGATATCATTGATTCAGAAAAAAATTCCTTGCCAGATAATGAATCAAATGATGCTACTGATTCAGAAAAATGTTCTTTAACAGATAATAATAATGAAGAATCAAATGATGCTACTGATTCAGAAAAAAATTCTTTTACTGATATTAATAATGAAGAATTAAATGATGTATCAGATTCTGAAAACAGTTGCAATTTCGAATTAAATACCGATAATTTAAGTAATACTATAGTTGTCAAAAGTTCAGAACATGCATCGAATATCCAGAAAAATAAAAATGAAGAAACAAGGTGTGTTGCAGCATGTAATCCTTTTGAGGCCAAAAGACTTGAGTAAGTTTATTTTCTTTTTTGTTTATGTTGTATGTGTGTATATAATATTAACAATTTAATGACTTAATTTTAAAGATCAATTTAATATAATTTTGTCTAATCTCCGTCATATCATTAATTTTTTCATTAATAAATTTAAGAATCAATTAAATTTTCCATATAATTTTGGTGTTAATTATTTTCATACTATAATTTTGTAATTCATAATAATTTCATTCTAGAAAATAGCATTTATCAACAAAATGTTGAAGTCCCATAGAGTGGTTGTAGTCAGGGTTTGCTGCTTTAAATCAGCTTGATTAAAACCACTTTTTTTTTATTTAAATCAAAAATAAAATTTTATAATTTTGGGGGATGTAGTTTTATATGTCTTTATCTTCTATTCGTATTTTGGAGCCAACTACGTTCATTTGGAGCCAAATTTTTTTTATATAAAGCTTAAATTCTCTGCCCTAAGTATTTAAAAAAAAAAAAAAAAAAAAAAAAAGAGAGATAAATAAAATATTGTATCATCTGAACTGAAGCATTTGTCTGTTTTTCATTTTTAACTTTTCTTATTTCTAATTCAAATCACTATATTTTTTAGCTGGCCAAGGCATTCAGAAGCAATTTTTCCTATTGTTTTTTAATTAGGCTTTTATAAAATTAGAAATGAAATGGTAATGGCCTGGCTAGTTATTTCAGTTTTCTTAATTTTTTTTAAATTTAACCTTTTGAAAAAAAATCTTTAATTTATGTATCTTTTACTGGTAATAAATTGCACAAACTAATGTGTGTATTATATATATATATTCATTGGATTTCTTTTAATTGAATAATTATTCTCCATAAAGTTTCTCTTCAAAAAATTTCGTAATGTGATATTCAAGATGTTTTAATATGCACATTTTAATAATAATAGTAATAACATTTAAAAAATAATAATAGGTCTTATATGCTTTTAAGATATTTACACTTAATCATTTTTTGGGGGGAGGGGAAGCGGGGCGGGAGGGATAGAATGTACCTGTGTTGTCTAGTACTGCAAAATTTTTTAATCTACTTTTATTTTTTTAAATATCCTCTTACATTTTACCATGTTTTTATTAACTCACTTTTTTGTTTGTCCAGTAGGTACAAATCTTGCAATCGATTTTTAACTAACTTCCCGACTAGCTAGACACTTGAAACTTTTATAATAGCTCAGAACACAATGACAACGCAATACTTCAAAGCCTGATTTTCGAATTTTTGATTAGTTTTCTTTTAATTAATTAAAGTATGAAAATAATAACCTCCTAATAGCTTTAAAATTAGCCATAATTTAATTGTTGTCAAAAAAACATTTACGAGTTCATTCTCTTTCGACATAAAAATAAATACGTTTAATGATTTAATTAAACGTGAACATTTAAAAATTATAAAAAGTTAAATTAGGCATCTCATAAAAATTAACGTCATTATCACTTTAAAAATTTTTATACACATTGATAAAGTGCTAATATAGTTCTATAGTTGTGATTCAACAGAAAATTTAAAAACATGGTATATAAAAAGTTTTTTTTATCTATAATTATTTTAGTATAGTTTATTTATATTTATTACTTCTTATATGTATTCGCATTTAAGTTTAAAAAAAAATTTCATGCTTAACAGTCTTAACATTTATTTTTAGTCGAATGATTTAAATAAAAAAAAGTCTGATTTAAATTTTTAAAAAATCTATTTTTTTTTTTTTTTTTAATCATGATTTTTTTACACCCTGGTTGTAGTATAAAACTTCTTACTGATATTTATTTTTTATTATTACATCCCGCGACAAAAAGATAGGTACAAAGGGTTTTTTCTTTGATTTTTCATAAAATAACATTATCTAAATTGTGCTTATCATTTATTATTATCATAAAATAACACTATTCCCAGACTAATTTTTGTTTTAAGACTAATTTAGAAAAGTTTTAAGACTAAAATGTTTCTAATTTAAGCCAACACTCCATGACAAAAAGATAGGAACAAAGGGTTTTTTAAATTTTTCATAAAATAGCATTGTCTAAATTGTTCTGATCATTTATTATCATAACAAAATATTATCATATCAAAAACATATTAAATATTTGAATCCTATTCAAAATATCATATTCAAAAATTTAAAAAAAAAAACTTTGTTCCTATCTTTTTGTCGTGGTGTGTAGTCTTAAATTAGAAAAATTTTAGTCTTAAAATTTTTTTAAATTAGTCATTAAACAAAAATTAGTCTGGGAATAGTGTTATTTTGTGATAATAATAAATGATAAGTACAATTTAGATAATGTTATTTTATGAAAAATCAAAGAAAAAACCCTTTGTACCTATCTTTTTGTTGCGGGGTGTATTAATATAATTTTAATACACACTTACACTGTGTAAAAAAAATAGAAGGACACTAGATAATTTTTTGTAAAAAAGGGAATATTTAATTGTTAATGAAATTATTTTTATGTGTAAAATTTTGCAGCTCATTTAACAAGAAAATATCAGTATCATTATCATGATTTTGAAAAATAAATTATTAAGGACAACAAAAATAGTTTCTGTGCTTTTAAACTCTGTAAAAAAAAGTAGAAGGACAGTAATACGAAATATAAAATATAAGCGATATTCGTAAGGAATACTCTTTCCAATAGCTCTTATGACTTCGAATACTATATTTGGTAGCGAATCATACAAAGATTGGATTACTGTTTGGCAAAAATTAGCCTATGAGCTATTCAAAGCTTTTTGAAGCTCAGAAAGGAATTTGAACTTTTTCCTACTAGCATATACTTGATGAATAAGCATTGGACAGATGTTTTCCACCTTGTTAAGCTCAGTGCTTTTAGCTGACTTTGCTAAAACCTGCACATTATTTGCAGTGAACCAACTTTTAACTCCATTGGTGGTGTGAATGGAGGCTTCATCTTATTAAAACATCCACTCTTTTCCACCTAATTCAGAGCCATAAGGAAGAAGCTCAGAATTCAGCACTTCAATATAGTCTGTATGTTTCTGCCTATTACTGAAAAGACCAGCCTTGTTCTTCTTCCATATCCAGTTGCTTAAAAAACCATCATCCCCCCCCTCCCATTTCTCGAGTTGAAACTCTTCTGCTTTACTCGGACAATGCCAGTATTATTGGTAGCCATCTAAATAGTCTAAGTTAAACTTCTTCTCGTCTAAAAATATTGTAGAAGTCCCATCCAAGGTCCATGACATGTTTTCTTTGGTCCATGATAAACGGTAATGAATCTGTGTTTTTTCCACTTTGGATGATGCTTTCACTTTTTGAAAATGAATTATTTGGATCTTGTTATGTAGTTGTAAACTGTTTGCCTTGACACATGAGTAAGTCTTGATTGATTTTGGACCTCTGCGATACTTCTATTGCTCTTTTTAAACTCATGAGCAAGTTTTCTTCCATCGTAAGTCGTTAACTTTTTAGGTCTACCAGTCTTCTTTCTTTTCTTATTTCTATCTGGCTTTCTGATAAAGTTAGAAACTATATTGTAGCTGACATGCAGTATATGAATAATCTGTCTAACACCTTTACCATTAATTTTATATGTAACAATTTGCCCCTTTTGGAAATAATTTAAAGGTACTCTTCTAGGCAGTCTAAAAAAAAAATAATAATAATAACAATGCAATTTTTAACAAAATATGTTTATCTCAACAAAAGCAGTTAAAGAAATTTCAATATTTACTCTTTTATTCATGCACAGTCTACCAAATAACAAATTTCGGAAAGTGCCCTTCTACTTTTTTTACACTCTCGAAATCATAAATATTAGTTTTTCTACAATACGTTATTTAGCATTAGTAGTAGAGATTTCCTTCTTACGTGAAATTAAAGAAGTCTTTGTTAAAAAACATCTATATAAAAATATAAGAGCCAGGATAAAAATACGGAAAATAATGTACAAAAATCGAGTGTCCTTCTACTTTTTTTTACACAGTGTATAATGTGTGACCATGTTTGATGTGACTAGCATGTCAAATGACCATAAATGCTTAGAGTTTATCAACAATTGGAAAAAAGTGGGACCATTCCGTTATCTTCTTTCAGCTACAAGGATACTATCATTTCTATTTAACCCTTTAAGCATTAGCAGTTTTTAAACATGTCTGTTTAATGATTCATTAAATGAATGCTATGCACAGTATAAGTACGAAAATTTGTTACCTGTATACTATATCTTATACTGTATATAGTATGAAGCCAAAAATCTGGAATCGTCGGGACTGCAGCGATTCCGTACTTTCAGATTTTCCAGATTTTTGGTCATGCCTAAAAAATATAATATTTTCATTTAAGTACTTGAATAATATGAAAATTCAAGTAAAAGATAATATATTACGATTTTTAAATATATTCTGTATTTTTTTTTTTTTTTAAATCAATTTTAACAATAAATAATTAAAATTAAACTTGAAAAACAAAACAGATTTATTTTAATATTTGCATGCAAAAATTAGTGCAAGTTACAATAAAAGAAAATAAATAAGAAAAGCATGCCATTCTTAAAACATTTCCGTGATTTTTTTTTAAAGAACTTTGTTTTTCCACTTAAAATTTGAGCATATTTGAAATAGAATACAGAATTTAGTTCTTAATTAGATAAATGTTTAAAGAATTGTTACTATTATTATAATCTTCACCCTCCTGTTTCAAACTTTGCAAATGCCAGTTTTGAAGATTACTAAGAAATAAAATACGTTTTCTGTTCTTTATTTAGATGTATCTATACTTACAAAAAAAAAATTGCTGTTGATGATGATGATTGATGCCACCGAAATTGTCCGGATTTTCGGCTTCGTACTGTACTATATTTTATTCTCTATTAAAATCTAAATTTTCATTAGTTTTGGGTACTTGTCAGTAGTCTGGTAGGTCAGTCTTAACTAATGTAAATTTAAGTTCAAATTAAAAAAAATATTTTAAATGTTATACACTCAAAAATGGTTTATTTTTATACATTAAACTAATAAGTTCATTTTATTATTTACTTTTTAAAATTATAAATAATATTTGACTTTTTTTTAAAATAAGTGAAGAAATTAATTATGAATTATTCAAGCACTGAATTTTGTGCTACACACCCCAAAACTTTGTTATTATATTAACGTCTGCATAAAGTATCAGAATTGTAAAATTGCCAGAATCACTCAAAATAATTTATTGATATACTCTAAACAAATTTGGTGATCTTATACATGCAATATAGTTCCTAGAATCTTATAAATTAAATTTAAAGTGAATATTGACACTTATGTTGTGGATGGAGACAGAAGGCTTCTGTCGTACATTTGATTGTTGATCGTAAATAGGGTTTCTCTCTTTTTTTCTTAACGAATGATATCACGACTTTTTTAAAAATATATAATCTGAAATTTTTATATGTTGTCCATAAGGCTGTAATTACTGCCTTAATTCCTTAAAAACTATGGACAAACCATAATGGTTGGCATCTCTGGATCAGATTACAACTTGATATCGAAATTTTTGACTGAATACAATACTTCCATTATGAGTAATTTAAATAAAAAATAGGCTTTTTCTCTCATGGAAACAATTTTCTATAGAGTTGATAAATCAAGATGCTAGACAACACAAAGAGCAAATTTTTTTTTATTTAACAGTTAAGTCTGTTTAGTATAGCAAATTCCTTTCTGAGAAAATTATTTTTTAAAACTTATAAATTTGTAAGAATAAAGTGTATTATACATCAAGTTAAAAAAATAATAATAATATAGAGGAAAATGTATAACAGTTGCAATATACAAATTATATACACTCCTGCTCAAAAGTTTAGCAAGATTTGCAACAATCAGTTTTTTTCAATTAAAAAACTTATTTCTCGATGAAATGTTTTCAGACACCGGGCATTTAAAGAACTGGGCCTTCTTCATGTTTTTCAATGAAGATTGGTTTAAGACAACATTTAGGGGGCCAGTGACAAATTGAGAAAAATCAATAATGTTTGTGAATCACCCTTGATCTGTAACTTTAGGATATGTTAAAATAGACCCAGTTCGATTTGTGGATGAATTTGAGTGACAATAGCATATTAAATAACAGAGATACAAGCATTTATTTTAAAAGTAAAAAACAAATCAACATGTCAGATAATTTGGAGTGGAAGGCTGATTTTTATACCAATTATGTGAAAAATACCAGAGCCAGGAATCAAACCCGGGCCTTCCGCTTAACGCGCGGGTGCTCTATTAAGCTTGGGTTCGATTCCCGGCTCTGGTATTTTTCACATAATTGGTATAAAAATCAGCCTTCCACTCCAAATTATCTGAAATGAATTAAGGTTGATATAAAGAATTTCTAAATTTCCAAATCAACATGTTTTTCATTTATAATACACAGTTTTTAACGAAAATTATTTCCACTTTCAGATAAGTTGGAAAAACACTTTTAAAACAATATACTGCAGTCGGAATACAAATATTTTAAATGTCTCATGAAATATGAGCAATTTTATGAAAAACGTTTTCACTGTGCATGTGCAAAAGATAAAAAAAAAAAATTTATTGCATAGGTTGAAAGCTAGATATATTAGGCAACCCTTATGTTAAAAGTTCATTTGAATATAGAAAAAATTAAGCAAATTATACAAAAAAGAACGAGCTAGATTTGAGATATTTTCCAAGAGTTGAAATTTCTTAAGTGGTTTTACACAAGCCACATAATTAATTTAAAGATCCATTTATTTTAAACACTTAGCAAAAGTTATTTTTTGTGAAAAATCCCTTATAAGCTTGTAACTCTAACAAATTTTTGTTTATTTACTAAGATTTGTGGGATAAGGGGTTTTTCACAAAAAAGAACTTTTGCTAACTGGTTAAAATAATTGGATCTTTAAATTAATTGCGCGGCATGAAAAAAAACCCTTAAGAAATATCAACTCTTGGAAAATATCTGGAATCTAGATCATTCTTTTTCATATAATTTGGTTAATTTTTATTCTATTCAAAATTCAAACGCACTTTTGATAAAAGTTGTCCAATATATCTAGCTTTCAACCTATGCAATATATATATATTTTTTTTTTTTTAATCTTTTGCATGTGCACAGTGAAAATGATTTTTATAAAAATTTTCATATTTCATGAGCTATTTGTATTCCAATTGCAGTATATTGTTTTAAAAGTGTCTTTCCTACTTATCTGAAAGTGGGAATAATTTTCGTTAGAAACTCTGTATACCTATTATAAATAAAAAAAAACAAGCTGATTTGTTTTGGAGTTTTAAAATGAGTGTTTATATCTCCGTTATTTAATAAGCTGTCATCACACAAATTCATCCACAAATTGAACTGGGTCTGTATTCTGTATTAACATATCCTAAAGTTACAGTTCATTTCATGCATGATACAGGGTGATCACAAGCATTATTGATTTTGCTCAATTTTTTTCCAGCCCCCTAAATGGTGTCTTAAAATGTTGTCTTCACTGAAAACATGAGGAAGACTCAGTTCTTTAAATACCCAATGTTTGAAAACATTTCATGGACAGATAAGTTTTTAAATTGAAAAAAAAACTGATCATTTGCAAACTTTTCAAATCTTGCTAAACTTTTGAGCAGGAGTGTATTATTTTAAAGTAGAAAAAATGCAATATACATTCAGAAGTATACTAAATATGCTGTTTTTATATAAATATAAATAGTAATATTCTTCTCTGTCATTTAATGATAAACCATAACCAGGAGTTAGTTCCCGTTCATACATACCTAAAAAAAAAAATCTGAAATTATTACAGGCTTAAAAGAAATGTTTGTTGCATATATTATTGGCACATTATCTCCTTTATGTAGTTTTAATGTATTGAAAATGAAAATAATAATTTCAAATGTTTAACCCAATTAATAACCCAAAAAACCTCAGGGTTCATACTCATAAGGGAAAACTCAGGGAAAATAAAAATTTTCATTAAAAGTCAGGGAAAAATTGATTATAAAACCTGGAAAAACAAATATTTCCTTTCTCTCAAATTATATTTTTCTTGTTTAACTTTGTATCAAAATTCAAATGATTAAGTATCATGAAAATACGCACATAAACAATGATTTCTACCAGAATTTCTATCATGATTGGCAGTAACATGACATCATACAGTGAAAGTAGATGTATTTTCTCCTCTCTAGAGGAGTGTTTCTTGTAATATGTCGCTAATGATTTCTTGAAAATTGTCTGGAAAGCTCAGGGAATTTTTTCCCCATATTTGAGTATGAACCCTGTACATTTATTTAGAAATGTGAAACATTGTTAGAATGTTTGATACTTAAATCATTAAGCCTGTGATTGCATAGAATGTATATGTAGGCATTTATAAATGTACTAAAAAGATTAAAAAATTGTTTTATTTTAGTTTACCAAAAAATATCATTTGATCACCTCTTATATTATCATTGTAGTATAGTTAACATGTGTAAATAATATTCATAAATAATTTATACAGTACGACACAAAAGTTTAGACTGACGTTATTCATCTGTAAAATTTAGAATTATGATGTCAGAATTACAAAAAACCTGTATATATATTTAAAACATGTTTTAAAATGCTATAATAGAAAGACAGTCATTTAATTTGCTATAATTTTAATTTTTTTTTTGATAAAAATAAAAAATTTGCTTGTCGCAAAAGTTAAGACACGATTATGAGTTTCTGTGAATATTTGCTGGCATATGCAAATTTAAAATCGATGATGTCACAGATTTTGAGTACTTTAGTTTTGCAAACGATAATGCTTCGTAGTCGACATGCCACAAGCTAAACAAATTCAAGGGAATGAGGTTTCAATGATTTGGCAGTTTAAAGCTGAAGGGAAGCGCATTTCAGAAATTTTGGCTATTATTAATAGATCTAAGAAATCTATTCATTGAGTTTTATCGCGTGGTTTGAATATAAAGCAAAATGTAGATCTGGCAGGCTACGTATAAAATATACAAGAGGATCGCCTGATACAAAGACTAGCAAGCACCCAACAAATGAGTGTACATGGAGTTCAAAGGTCATCGAGACTCTCTGTATCAAAGGATATGATTCGTAGACGAATTGTGGAAAAAGGAACAACAGTTTATAGCAAAATGTAAAAGAAAGCAGCTCTGAAGCCATATCATAAGTTACAAAGAATGTTGTGGGCTCAAAAGCAGTGGCGGATTTAAGGGGGGGGGGCTAGGAGGCTGAAGCCC
Source organism: Salticus scenicus (assembly GCA_963930645.1). Lineage (NCBI taxonomy): Eukaryota > Metazoa > Arthropoda > Arachnida > Araneae > Salticidae > Salticus > Salticus scenicus. The sequence continues at coordinate 167,001,267 of OZ005651.1, forward strand.
CCCCAAAACAGTGACATTCACTATTGAATATTGCAATTGTAAATCTTTTATTGGTCAAGAATAACACTTTGAAAAATCTTAGCCCCCCCCAAAAGTGATGTGCTGGATCCGCCACTGCTCAAAAGCATATGTCATATGGACAGAAATGGTAATCAGTCAAATTTAGCGATGAAAAAAAGTAGAATCTAGATGGTCCAGATGTCTGGTCATAGTATTGGCATGATTGCGGAAGGAACCTCTAGGTTTTTTCAGTCACAGACAAGGAGGGGGCTCAGTGATGATTTGGGCAATCATTTGCTATAATGGACAAGTATCTCTGACCTTTACCAGTGGTCGTCAAACATCACAGCATTATACAAAGACATTAGAAAAGAACTTAATGCCATTTGCTGAGCTTCTAGGTGGCCCTCGGTGGCAATTTCAACAAGACAATGTTTCGATTCACACTGCAAACAATACAAAATCTTGATTTAATTCTCATAATATAAGAGTTCTCGACTGGCCAGCATGTAACACAGATCTTAACCCCACAGAGAATCTTTGGGGCATCATGTCTCACAAAGTTTATAGCAATGGTAGACAATACTTTTCTGTACAGGAACTCAAGACATCTATTGAAGGTGCATAGTGCGACGTTGGTCCCCAAACTATGCAAAATTTAGTTTCTTCGATGGAATCTCATATTTATGAAGTAACATAGAAGCACGGATGCACAATTAGGTTTTAAAAATTGTTTATTTAGATTTTATTTAATTTTTGTCTAAACTTTTGAGACAGTATTATATTTTTGTTACCTTTTAATTACTTGCAGTATGTACAGTACTACTTTTCATTGTTATAAATATTGTTTATATGTACAGCACATTACATTCAAGCTATGTTAGGAAAATTGATTAAATATTTTTCGAAATCTGCATGAATTTCTTCATTGTCTAAACTTTTGCTTCGTGCTGTATATGTATATTGTTACAGTATTTTAAAATAGGTAATAGAAAACATGTATGTAGATTCTCCTTAAAAATTGAAATGAATTTATATTCAAATGAGGCATGTTTTATATCATATAAATTTAGCTTTTTTTTTTCAAAAAGTTATTAAATTGATTATTATTTATTATAGCAACTGTTAGTTGCTTTAAAAATTATTTATGTATAATATTAATACTATATTTAATTTTTTTAACAATATTAAAAAGTAAAGTTAATTGAACAAATTAAAAACTTAGTTAACAATAGTGCAACAAAATAGTAAAAGAAGGTTTAGGTAAGCTAACACAGTTAGTATATTTCTAGGAAAATACTTCCGGGTTCTTCCAGTTCACATTAAAGGAGGTGGTTAAATAGAATCTCACAATTAAATTGGTTAGCTAGTCACTTAGTATATTTCCAGGGTGGATGAACAACATACAAAAAACACCACTTATTAATCTATCTTTACCTTTTTACGGGCATCATCAGTTTCCATTTTTATAACTTTTGACTTGGAACAATCGCCTACATTTTCTCCCATTCAATAGGAATCAAGAAACAAAAATTTCTCTTCATTTAAAAAATAATTAAGTTAAATTAAAAAGAAAGAAATAATAATAATAAGCATATAAAATGATCTATTTGTAACAGGTTGAAAAAATATCTTAAGTAAAATATCTTTTTCTGTGTTCTACGAAAGTTTCAGCAAATTATTTCACATATTTTTCAAGATACATGAACTTAAAAAGGAAAGTAATCTAGATACTAATTAATGCATGCTTTGAAAAAAAAGAAAAGAAAATGTCAAAGCCAAATAATGATTACATACTATAATGCACACCACAATCAGCTAATATATGCCTTAGCAAAATGTGAGAAGGTATCCATGAATAGTTTTTGATTCTATAAAACTTTTATAACAAATGTTTTGCTGTACGTCAACATTAAATTGCACCTAAAATAATGCTTTGACATATAAACAATTTGTTTCATCATGTTTATAACACATTTTTGTACAAAACTAACAAATTTTATATTTTTATGTGAAACAGTATTTACTTAATAAGCCAAGAAAGCAAAAAAGACACAATGAATTTAAAAATGGCAGTAGTAGTAGTATTTTTTTTTTTTTTTTTTTTTACTAGAATAGAGAGATATCAAAAGTATATTATTTTGTTAAATATGAATAATTAATACAGATTACAGATTAGGAAAAATCAAGAAATTATGTGCATCATGTGTATTGTTTATTTATAATTGTCATACTTTCTTATTAATATAACTTTTTTTTTTCTGTTTACTGATTTTTCATAAGAGATCATTTTTGATGGTGTTGCAAGATGAACATGATTGGTAGAATTGTTGTTTTGAAACTTGAATATTAAACTTTTTTTTTTTTTTTTAATATGTCAGCTCTTTTGTTTTCTCTTTCTTTCCTTCCTTTTTAATGGAGAGTATTCAAGGCTTTATCTTTTATGCGGGATTATAAGAAAAAGGAACATCATGATCAGAGTTAATTTGTTTAGTATTCACTATTTAATATTTAGTGTTTCAAAAACAAATTGTGTGTTGCAGTAGTTAGTAAACTAACAGTTCCTTTAAATTTAAAATCAAATATTAAGTTTATATTTTCTTTTTAAAAGTTTTTTATATTTTGTTATTTTATGTTTCAGTTACAGGTTTTATTTATTGATCTATAAATTTATCTTAAATTTTAGATATGAAAAAGTGCTATTAGAATGTAGAGTAAAACTAGAAAGTCTTGGAAAAGATAATATAAATTTACGCCATCTTGTATCAGACTTGAAAATGAAGCTAACTCAACAAGAAGTAGAGTTTAAGAAGAAAGAGGCCAGTATAAAAGCAGAACTTTTAGCCAATATTGAAAAGGTGAGTAAAACATAAACTTTTGTTTTTTATTTAAAATAGATAAGATTTTTTTTTTTTAATTAAGATTAGTTTTCTTCCCTAATTTATTATATATTTTTAAAATTATAGCATTTTGATATTTTTTAGATCAATCTTTTATAAGATCATAGCCTTGAGATTTCTGTACAAATGTTTTTGGCTGAAATAATTCTGCGGCAAATGTTCTTGGTGTTCGACCAAAGTTTGTTAAGAGTGTTTAACAGTTCCTCGATTGTCTGAAAACAATTTGCTTCCACTTCTGCCCTTAGCATGTCATTGTCTAAAGTTGATGGTCTTCCTGATTGATAGGAATAAACAGATCAAAATTAATAGATTTCAGCTTAGAAAACCATTGTTGACATTTACAAATGTTGCACTTGGATAAACATCGCGAATGTTTTTGGTAGCAGTTGTTGTGCTACTACCTTTTTGAAACTCAAAACCTTACTATGCCAGATATGTACCTCTTCTAGTATTTGACTGACCTTTTCACTATAAATGCAAAAAGTAAATTAAGCTTTAATTATTTATGAGTAAACAGGTCATTCTAACCTTGAAATGTCTTTGGAGTTTAAGAACACAAAGAGCTAATAAATGGCAATTGATTGTGGACATGAACTAAAACGACATTACCTTCCGGTCTTAACATTATATGTAGTCACTGCTAAAATAAAAAAATTTATGCAATTTTTTTTTTTTTTTTCTAAAAAAATTAATAAAAATATTGTAATTTTTTTCTCTCCCTCCATAAAAATAGTCCCCAAAATATAAAACCTGGATAGATCCCTAAATTGTATTATAATGAAAACTGTTATATTTTTTATCCATAATAAAAAGACAGGAATTCTTTATAAAACCCAATAAACAAATTGATCTATACTTTCTCAATTTTGATTGAAAAGATGTAATATAAATTAATTTAACTTTGGATTTTGAACTATTATTATTGAGTAATATGTTATTTCAGAGGAGAGGTTATAGTATTACTCTTGAAGTATTGCTTTTTAGTTTGCATTCAGAGATAGATTATATATATATTGATTGTTACATTGATTGTAGAAGGCAAGAAAACAATGATAAAATACCATCATATCTGTGAGAACCAAAAGTATAGATTAACTAGTACCTACAAGTTTTATTATTAAAGATAGGAAAAGATGCACAATACTCACTTGATTATTATCCTCAATATCCCGTATAACAAATAAGGAACTGATTTAAAAAAATAGAGTGATAAATCACAAATTAACCTGAAATAAGAGTGTCAATCCGTATCAAACTTTGACGAAAAAGAACAATAATAAACCTATTAATAATTTCAAACAGTTGAAAATCATTCAAAAGCTTGAGTTCAATCATTCCTCAGGATTGCTCAACTCTTCAATCAGCATTAAAATGCAAGAACTCATACTATTGTAGCCATTTTAAGCAAATACTATCAATCTTTCATGAAAAACAAATAAATTTGAAAAATAAATAAATGTAAGAATACTGATAATTAGGAAATTACCAATAAAATATAGTAATGCAAAAAAAACACATGCCACATGGGTGTTTGTATTCAATTTACTAGAAAATGTGAGTTTTATTCAGTGTGTTGCGGAGTTGAGTTGATCAGCAATAAATATCTAAGGAAGTAACTCATTAATTTATATTATATTATAATACATATATAAACCTAATTACAATACATTATATAATTTAAAGATATCTTAAGAAATATTAATAAAATTAAATAAATCATATTTTATATAACTTTAATAAACAGAAGAATATCTGCAAAACTATAACTGAGTAATTATGAAATAACACTCAACAATCTATTGTGTAAAATTATATTTGTTTATTTAGCTTATGTGAAAATTGTTAAAGTTTATGTTAAAGTTGTAGCATGCAAGAAAACAAATAATAAAATATCAGAGTAATCCGTAATAACAAAAATAAATAAATAAATATAACCAGTAGTAATTTTAATTATACATAATTGTATGATTGCTTTTATAGTGCTTCATATTTTAATATTTCATGTTTAGGATTTAATGTTTTTTTTAGCTTTCTAGAGAATGCAATGTTCTTCGTAAAGAAAAGGAAGCTAGTGTTATTCGATATGCTAATAGTGAGAAAGAAGTTATTCAAGGAAAAAAAGTGCAACAAGATCTGGAAAAGAAGATCAAAGATATGGCAAAGGATCGTGATTCCCTATTATCAAAATTGAAAAATGCATCAGCTGAGAATAGTAAATTGACTTCTTCTATTGAAAATAAGGTTACTACTTATTTATTTGTAACAGTAACTATATGAACTTTTCTTTTTAAATTTCCTTCATTTTTACATATGCATATCTCTCAATATACTATTTATATTTATTAAAAAAACTTAAATTTAGAATATTTTTTTATTTACATGTTTTTGCTAATTTAGTTTTATATGTATAAATATTGAGATGGTATTCATAATTATTAAAAGTTTTCAAGTTAGAAATTTATTCATGTTAATTAGTGTTATTTTATTTTAGATGGTTGAAATTGCAAAATTGCAAAAAGAAAATGAAAAACTAACTGCTGATTGCAATTCTCGAGAAATAAGAATAAAATGGCTACAAAACAAAATGAAGAGTGAAGTTACTGCTCACCAGGTGTATATTTAATTACTTTTATTAAATATTTTGATGGTGTTTTAGAATATGATTAGCATGAAATTACAAATATTTAGTTAGATCTTTACGTAAATAAAATAAAAAATTCTTTGAGAAATTATGATAAACTAGCAGTGACAATTTACATATGTATGTATAACATATATGTATAACATATATGTAATATATATATATGTTTGGTTTAAAGCTCAATGAATTTACACCCATTTTAAATTTTGAGCATCAATTTAATTTTTTCTCTTTTTTGTTTAAAATGATGTAATTTGCTGTTATAAACAAAAACAAGGGAGAGTTTTATGTCAGTAGGTTGCAATCAGTTATGCATATAAAGGGCGTTCTAAAAAGATTGAAACACGGTTTAACTCTTTACCTTTCAGATATAAGTGGGAAATGTAAATTGAAAAAGTATTCAAAATAAGGTAGGTTTGAAGACCACAAAAAATTTTCTTTTCATTAATTTTCAAATGTTGCATTAAAAAAAAAAAAAAAAATTATAAACAAATTTGGTTATCATTGTTATATTATAACCAAATATATATTATAAAATTTTGTTTTTAATACAACAGCATCATTACAAAAAACTGCTCACTTTATCTTTAAAATTAATTGAGTTATACTTAATTTAAATTTGAACGCTGAACATAGGAACCATATACCAAAATCAAAATGTAAATTTGTAACATATTAAGCTGAACATAAGCACAGGTGCCAAGTATTGCGGTTTGTCTATTATTCTGCATATGCAGCATAAAATATGATCCTACAGACATTAGGTAAATATTATGTATTTTCCAGTTAAATTTTTGATCAAAATTTTAAATAATCCTGGATAAAAATTATGATAATTTTATTTTAAAAGTTTTTCCTTCTTTAACCTTTTTTTTTTTTTTTTTTTTTTTTTTTTTTGCAGATAAGATAATCATCTGAATAAATGTTACTGTAATATTTGGTATTAAAAATGAAATAGTTATCATCTATTTATGTTCAGATATCAGTGATCATAAACCTATTATAACAGTAGATGGAGCATTTCTTTATTACAGGAATATAAGAAAGTGTGGCAAAGGGGAAACAGCTGAGTGTAGTGAAATAGTTAACTTTTTTGGCATTTATCAAATTATTGGCTATTACTTGATTTGAATATAAATATTATTATTATTAAAAGATACAGCAAGCAAAACTTGTGTAAAACACAACAACTACTGAAATTTATTTTTACCTTGTTATTAACATTTCCCAACAAAGTTCAAAAGTGTTTGATTTTGGTGTGTCTGTCTATACTCGCTTTAACACTCATAAATAATCATGGAATTTCTTGAAATTAATATATGGTATAATATATGTATACTAATTTAATTTGAAGAATTAAATATAGCAGTTATAATCATTTTACAAAAATAATTACTTAAGAAATATGAAATAATAAAATATAAAAATCTTACAAGTGAAATGTAATAACTCCTATAAAAACTAAGCAAATAACTTCTACAATGCCAAAAATAAATAATATGAAAGCAGATAGTTGTTTCGGTAGCATTTAATGTACTGTCTTCAGAACATTATCATCATCACAGGAGCTTTAGGAGTGCCTGTAGTGATCAAAATCACCACTTATATTCACCTGAATTTACAGAAAACATGAAGATGTGTTGCATGATCAAACAATTTGGTATTCTTAAATGAAGTGAGCTCAACAGAACATTAAAAAATGAGAGAGAAGTGCTCTTATATAAAGGAAAGGGAACGCATAGAGCTTATGATCAACCAATAGAATTATGTGGAATAATGGGGGTGATTGACTAATTGGAAATTACAAAACACTAGTTGAGAAAAATATGGAAGGAATTAATGTAGACTGAATGTAAAATTTCCAACAGAAAGAAATCGAGTTCATGAGTGGATTTAGGCCTGCAAATTATTTTAGCTGAATCAAATTTAAAATTATGGCTTTCCTCCCAGCAATGCTTTGAAATAGCCAATTTATTAGTTTCTTGCTTATGGACATAATTAATATGTTCTTTAAGGTTTAATTTAAGACTGTGTTTGGTTTGGTCAATATATGATAAACTACAGTGGCAGGAAATGCTATAGATGTCCCAAGAAATATGTTTATAGGATCTTTTAATTGAGAAAAGGTGAGATTATTGGAAGGTTAAAAAATAGAGAAAGGGAAAGACATTTTCTTAAAGAGCGTGCTTTCAAAATAATGCATATAAATATTAGCGAGAATTGGAGATTAGAACATATGGCTAAACCTTCAGATCTGAACCTTCTGGACCCAATATTGATGACACCTTTACACTTATCAACACATCTCGTCATGATATTGACCATGTCTTACAAACTATAAATTCTATAGACAGTGATATCCAATTCACATATGAAATAGAAAATAATGGCTGACTTCCATTCCTAGATACCCTTGTCTCACGCACTGTAGATGGATTTTCCACCACCGTCTATCGTAAAAAATTTTTGCAGTGTCTCTACCTCCCCATGTGCGTTCATGTCACCCATCTACCCAAAAAATGGCATTTTTTTATACTTTTGTTAATAGTGCCCTTAATATTTGTTCCAATCCTGTTTTTATTAAGCTCTGAAAGCTATAGCAATTGACAGAGGTTGTAGCCCTTCCATTATAGATAAAGCTATCCAGAAATTACAACATCCCCGTACTTCGTCTACTAAATCAGTCTCTTCTAATATCAGTATTGTTTTACCCTATTTTCCTAAATCTAATCATGCCATAGCTAAAATTCTCAAACAATATGATTTTAAAATAATTTTTTCACCTTCCAATAAACTCACCTTTTCTCAATTAAAATATCCTGTAGATATGTATAATTCTTGGTGCATCTGTAGCATTTCCTGCCAATGTGGTTTATCATATATTGGCCAAACTAAACGCAGTCTTAAATTCTGCCTTAAATAACATATTAATTACGTCCGTAAGCAAGAAACCTAAAAATCGGCTATTTGTGAGCATTGCTGGGAGAAAAGCCATAATTTTAAATTTGATTCAGCTAAAATAATTTGCAGGCCTAAATCCACTCACAAACTCTAATTCTTTGAAGTTTTTATTATTTATAAAAATCTTTAAAATATTGTTAATTGTGATTTCGCTGTATCCCATTTGTCTGATTGTTGGAAATTTTACATTCAGTCCACATTTTCTTAATTCCTTCCATATTTTTCTCAACTACTTTTTCATAATTTCCTATTGGTCAATCACCTCCTTTCCGCATAATTCTATTGGTTGATCATTCTAAGCTGAATCTGTTCCCTTTCTTATATATAAGAGCATTTCTTTCTCATTTCTTTATGCATTAAAGACAGTACGCTAAATGCTAGGGAAACAGCTGTCTGCTTTCCTAATATTTGTTTTTGACATTTTAGATATAGTTATTTGCCTAGTTTTTGGAATCCCACGCCACGCCAAGTCTTCCATTAATAATAGCTCCTACTTTTATAAAATATGCCTTACAGCTTTTTACACAACATTTAAAAAACATTGCTTGTGATAAACTTTTTTTCAGATTTAAAACAATCCAACAACTTTTAAAGGGAAATAAAAATTTTAAAAAGAACTTAAAATAAATAAATAAATAAATAAAAGGAAAAATATCGTTTGCGTAAGACAAAGCAGAGTTTAGAGCTTGGTTAGAAAATTTAAATGTTGGCCAATTTGGCTTACTGTAGTAACTAGTTACTCGTGTCACATGACTTTTTTTTTTATGAGTGATCTTTGCCTCACAAAATGGTTGCCATTGCCCCCTCCTCTGTTATAATAGGTCTATGTCAGTGTTCAAATAAAAACACATAAAATTGTAGTTTTCTAACTTCTGTTATTGGTTGAAAAGAATGACACCATACATGTTGACAGGATTGTGTATTCTTAGTTGCTTAAGAGCCGTTAGTGGAAACATTCATTAGGGTGGTAGTTCAAAAATAAACAAAACTATTTAAGCAAATCAATATACTGGAATTTGTTTCGAGTATATATGTAAAATGCTGACTTTTAAAACTGCATCAAAGTAACAATATATGTATCTGGTTGCACACTATTCAACTCTAGAAGTAGGAGTACAATTAAACATTTCTTCACTAGCATCAGCCAGCGTGTGGATGGTCACTAATTACAGCATGTGGGAGTTTTGTTTGTATGTTTATTACTGTACAATACATTCATGAATTGTTTTCTTCTTCTGAAAAAATATGATGAAAAGATCACATTAGTGGTATATCGCATTGTTGTGAAAGAGAATAAAAACAATTATTAAGTTGCAGAAAATAGTGTCAGGAAATGAAAAAACATGTGTAAAAATTTTGCCTGTAATACAACAAGGAATGTGCCCATGTTTGAGTGTGATTCCCTCCTCAAAATCAACAGAATATGTTTTCTGCTCCATGCATTCAAGGAAATTTAATGTTGCTCACTGTTGAAGAGATGATGGAGACGTATAGCTACGACTATACATCAAAATAATGAGAAAATATCACAATTCAAATAAAAGTTAAACTTCATATATTAAGTGTATGGATCATAAGTCTATAATGACTTGCAGAACTTTTATTTGCTGCATTCATAGCAAAACATAATCACACACAACAATCTATGTGCAGATTACGTTGCCTCTTTATCCAGGAAAATGTCCTCTGATTGTTAAATTGTTACAAAATTCAGATGCAAGTGCAAAAAAATTTAACATTATTAAAATGTTTAGCATCTTCAACTCAAGATGAAATTGCCAAAATTTTTAGATCCTGACCATTTGCACTCACAACAAATAGCAGTAATGATAACAATGGCACGGAGCTCTGTTCCATTGTTGTAGCACATTTTGGTGAAAATAGTCGTACAATTTTCACAATGATTCTGTCCTTGTTAGAATGTACAGATAGTACTGGTGCTGATATCTTCATTATAAAGGAAAAATTTATTATAAGAAAAATTCCATAGGAGAACTCTTAGGCATCTGATAATGCCAAAATTATGAATGGACATATTAAGAGTGTACAATACCTATCTTCACTGACAGCTGAAGCCTGTGTTTATTCTATGGGAAATTTTATCACCAGAATTTCTCGATGTCTGATATATATTTTTAATTCTGTTTTCACATTCAGAAAATTCACTCTGTTCAAACAATATTCATTTTCTGAAAAAAAAATTTTTTAGATTTAAAAAAAAAAAAAAAAAAAAAAAAAAACTTTTTGCATTGTTAAACTTAAGAATAGACCTGTTATGTTAAAAAAATTCACAAAACACTCGTTTTACTCAAAACTGAATTTTTTTAAATTCCAAGTAAAACAAAATTTTTATTTAAATGTGAAAAATCTACAAAAACTTATTTTGGACAAAAGGTGATTATTAAAATATAATTTTAATATGATAAATATATCACTATAATATTTAAATTAGGGCTGTGCCGATTAATCGATTAATCGGTTCGGTTAATCGATCAATGCTTAGTCCCGATCAATTTTTTTAATCGAGTTAATCGGATCGATTAATTCGATTAAAAATTTTCAAAATTCGATTAAAATTTTCAAACTACGAATTAAAGTAAAAATGTTGTTCTGCCTACAAAATATTTTTTCACATATTTTGCTAACGAATATTCTAAGAAAAATCCATCAAATAATGAAAAAGCAAAAAATAAAAAAAATAAAATAAAATAAAACTAATAAATAAATAAAAATAAAACCTCTCAAAAAAAGTTGTTGCACTTTTGTTGATAGAGAAAATGGGGAGGACAGTTATTAAACAAAATGCTGCTTCATGTGCATGCTGGAGCAACACCACCTGTCTGTAACCTTCTACAGAAAATGTTGGCTAGGGTAATAGTACTCTCAGAAACAAGAAGCTTTAAAAAAATAGAAATGCAAAGATAAAAAAAAAAGAGAGAGAGAGAGAGATTGAGATTTCTATTATTCCTCTGATGGGGGAAATGTCAACAGAGTTTCACAGTATCTTCAAGCGTTTATTGTCTGTTTAGAATTGCTGATAGCAACTATTGAAGTAGAAACAGAAAATAACATTCTGTGTTCTAGTCCGAAGTGACAAAGAAGAACTAAAATGTACGAATTTGAGATTTTTATGATAATGATATGGAATTTTGAGAATTCATTTAAAAATAGTGACAAGCGAGATGGACAAGGCCTGCAAATATAAAACTAAAATATGTGTAAATTCATTAATGTTTCTTTCAAAATGAATCGAAAAATTAATTCATTTTAAAAAAAAATGAATAAGTTAAAATATTTATATAAAATGAACACTTAAAGTTACCAATTATTATTCTGAAAATGGATTTAAATTTCAGTTATGAAACAGAATTTCAGTTATGAATTGATTAGACAATTTTTTTTTCAGTCAAACTTAGGAATAATATATATATATATACAATATAAGAGTTTTATTCATCATTGAAATAAAATTATATAAAGAAAAATGAAAACCGATTAAAAATCCGATTAATCGACCGATTAATCGATTAATGAACTACGATTAACCCAGTTAAGACTCTTAATCGATTCCCACCCCTAATTTAAATACTTAATTTTATTAAGTTAACATTCAAATAAAAATAAATAAATTGGATCGCGAATTTAGCAATTTCTTAAATGGCTATTTGGTATTCTCATAATAATATTTTATTTTAATTGCATTAAATCAAATCATCTTTATTTTTAGTTTAAAGTATTTCAAAATTCATTAAATTTCATATATCTCTCATCTCAAAATATTTAATTTTTCTGTTTTTATATTCAAAAAATCAAACTCCCAAAAGCTGCCTTTTCAACTATTTAATACTCAAAATTCACCAGCAGCCATTTTCTCTGCAATTTAGTTTAACTTTCTCTCCCAAAAGGGGGAAATCGCTTCCTTCTTGAATTTTTGGAGATGATCGTTTTTGCCATTGGTAATGAGGCTAGTGTCTCTTTCCAGCTCGCAGATTGGCCTGTGAGAAAGAATACTCCCCCTGGCAAATAAGAATTCTTTCTGACCAAAAACTTTTATCGAGTGTGTTTGCATGTGATGTGCGACTGGAGTCTTTCTGTGCCAGTTGCGTAGTTTCACCGACCAAGTGAGCACATGAGCATGGAAGCTCTCTGCAATGGTGTTTCTGTTTAAACTTATTCATTTTATGCTTTAAATTTAACTAAATAACATTATGGGTAGATTCAAAATATGCATAGATAATGTTTTTCTTTTTAATAAGTGATTTAGCCAGAATAACCAATTAAAAAGGACTGGACTTAACACGAGGACTTGCTTCTGGAAAAATAGTAATGTGACATGGCTTCCATCTCCTGTGTGCTGTTTTTTGCCTATATGTACAATTTTCATCCAGTGAGTATGGATGATTTCTGAGCTATAATGGAGAGACTTTTTTTTGTATCCTCTTACCTTGACAAAAAGATTGTCAGTTCTCTTTATGGATAGATAATTCGAAAGAGCCTCATGGAATTTTCAAGTGATATAATCATTAATCTGATATGATTAGAAAATTGATAAAATTACAATCATCAATCCGATTCAATAGACCATAGCTCATTTTTCAAAATGATGGATTCCAACCTTGCCTTATAAAGTTTTTTTGCAATCTCGCAAGAAATAGAAGAATAAATCCATCTTATCAACATATTTGAAGTGAATATGTAATTTTAAGTGATTATAGTTTCATCAGGAATGTTTGCACGAATTTCAGTGATAAAAAATATTTTATTTTAAAAAATGAATGTAATGATACAAATAGCATCATGGTAATATGTGTTTTCTCAAAGAAATGTAATGAATCTCTATAATCTCAATATTAATGTTTCAGGTAGCTACCTTCTTCTTTTTTTTTTTTTTTTTTCAACATTATTCAAGTGTTATTCATGAATAAAATTTTGGTGAGTCAATTTTAGTTCTTTTAATTTTTATAACTCTAGATATCTTCATTTATTTTATTTCAATAGCTTACATCAGATGTAAAAATCACATTAAGCAATATACATTGAAAAAAATAAATAAATAAATAATAATAATAATAATAAAATTTAGATAATCTCATCAAAAAATTATATGAATCCCCTTATTAAATAATTAATTTTATTTTAGCACTGTTTATAGTTTTTTTTTTTAATTATTATTCTACAAAACCTTTTTTTAGGGGGGGGGGGGGGAGGGGAGACTCATATAATATCTTTTAATCCAGATACACTTAAATAAAATCTTTTCTGAAGCAAGATTGCAATTGAAATAAATTGAAAGTGAAATTCATTTACATAAAAATAATTTAGAAATTTCAGTAAAAGAAGGGGCAATAGAATAAAAATTCTGAATATTTTTTTTAGAAAGAAAATAAACAATAAAACCTTTTTTTTTTTTTTTTTTAAGGAAGGGGAACTATTTGGTTTAAACCATGACAACCCTATTAATCACTATTTTATTTATTAGGAAACACAAGGAAAATTGGAACATACATTACATCGACTTAATGAAATGAGAGAAGAAGCTGAACAAGTAAGGCGGGATTGTCAAGAGATGATTAAATGTTATCAAGAGGCTGAGGAAATTAAATCTGTTAAATTGGACAGTGAACTAAAACAAAAGTTAACTGAACTTGAAGTTCAAAAGCAGGAAAAATGTGATCAAGAACAGGTATGTAAGTGTATACTTTTACTTTTAAGTAAGTTTAATTTTATAAATTTTTAATCTGATTACTAGCCTATTTTCTTAAAAGATAAAAGGATTTTTTTTAATGGTTGTAGGAATCTTATATGAAGCCTAACATAGCTTCTTTAAGAAGGGTAGGTTCTTGATTGTCATGATTTCAGTATGTTATTTAAAATTGCTGCTACTTCGTAGTTTGTAGAAAATAATTCCACTACAATTTTGTTAATATTTTACACATTCTAAATACTTATAATTCATATCTTCAGTATTTAGTGCAGATAGTTGTACATTAACAATTAATTTTACTGTAATGGTGTTGCCAAATTTTCAAAAATTAATTTGAAGAGTATTTTGCTTAGTTTAAGAAGCAGTTTTAAGAATGTATTAAAAAATAAATAAAATGCTAAACAAAAAAATTGTTACAATTGTTATATGAAATTAAGAATAATTTACTGGTAATCAAACGTAATTAGATACTTTTAAAGAACATAAATTTGATGAAGTATTTTTAAACATCATTAAATAAAGATAAAACCTTAACTATATTTCATGTTTTGTCTTCGTAATATTTTTGGCTTGGCACCCAGCTCTTTTCAGCTGTTCGCCTTAATAAATCAACTAGATATAATTTCTGTGAATTTAAAATTTTCTTTTAATGTAGGTTTATATGCTTCTAAGGCATGAACTTGATGCTCTAAAGAAGAAACAGCGTTTGACTATGGATGAAAACAATGCTCTTACTTTAAAGGTATGTAAATCTTTATTTTCAAAATTTAGTATATGCATCAGACTATATGCATTTCAGTAATGAAGTTAGTGGTAGCTTACAATCTATTTAAATTTGATTTTCATCTTTTATTTAATTGCAGATTAATAGCTTGGAGAAAGAAAGACTTGAATATGAGCAGGCAATTTGCAAATTAAAGGATAATCAAAATTTATTGAAAGAAGAAATTGCTGATATGACATCTAAATTGACAGAAATGGAAGGCTTAAAACTTCAATTAGAACAGTAATACATATATTTCACTTCTATTTATGTATTTGACATTATTATATTTAAAATACTTAAAAAATATAAATGTTTAATCCTCATCATGATATTTGTATTACTAAGTTTATTTATTCATGTATGATTGTTGTCTGGTATTTTAAGTTTTTATTTTTCTTTAATAGATGAACAATAATTTAGATATAAATCATTTAATATTCTCTTATATTAAGTATGTAAAACTCAAAATTCTATTAAAAGAGCTATATTATATATATATATATATATAAGATGCAAATTGCTTTCACTAGACAGCCTTTATTTTTGTTTATTAAAAGGGCCTACTTTCAAATGAAAAAAAAAAAAGAAAGTTTTGAAGTAAGTAATGGTGTCATGCCATAGAAAAATCTGACAAAATTCAATCTATAAAAATTAAAAATTTTAAATTTTTATTCAGTGCCTATGTTTTTTTTTTTTTTTAAACCAAATTCTAACATGAAAGGTGGGGGAGTTCATCATCATTCAGACTGACAGGGTAATTTCATTTTAAAATTTTAACTGACGTTTTGGAATAGTATACAAAACAAATAATAGAATATTGAAAATAAGTATTCTAACTGGTCCCTTATTAGAAACCTAAAACACTCTTAAAGTCAAACTTTAAAATTAAGTAACATGGTCAATTTAAATTGTAGAAGGATGCTTCTTTTTATATTTTTCTGTGGCATGAAATTACTTTATTAAAATCCTTTTTACTATTGGAAACATATCTTTTTGACAAACAATTATAAAAAATAAAGGTGATTAAATTATAACACTTTGCACCTGTATGTGTGTATATATACAGTAGAGTGCCAAAAATCTACACAGCTCGGGACCAGAGCTTGTGCAGATTTTAGGATTTTGCAGATTTTGGGGCCCATAAAAAATGATTTTCACTTTGAATAAAAAGTTAATATTATTCAAACTAAACATATACTAGTGAATAATAACACTGAATATTAAATTACTAGGTACATAAGAATAATAATGAACATAAACAAAAATGTATAATGAAAACAATAAATAAAAATGAAAAAAAAATATATATATTTGTCAAATTTAGGTAAAATCTGTTCACATGTAGCTAGTTTTAAACTAAACTTGAACCTGCATGATTTATTTATTTTTTTATTTATTGTAAATAGTAGTAACACAAATTTATTTTTCTCCAAATTTTATTGAGTTCTTCCTTACAAATTATGCCTTCATCAGAAAGCATTATAAAAAATAAGTTTGTTATTATTTACCTAATTGATATCATCATATCACAATAATCATTATTTTCTTTTGATGAATTTAATATACTGTCAATAATTTCATTAGCAGCAACTTGTCTGTTGCAGTCTTTCATATTATTATTATTTTGTTTTTCTTTTTTGTAATCATGAAATGCAAACATAAAATCTGTATTCAAGATCTTTTTCAAAAATTCTGATTTGCAGTTTTGTAATTTATTAATAGTGAATTTCATTGTTTGTGTCTGACAAGCTGTGCAGATTTCGGACTTCAGCGGATTTTAGGTCGGCGGATTTCTGGCTCTCTACTGTATATATATATATATATATACAGTTTGGTTATATATATATATATATATATATATATATATACAGTTTGGTTTTAAAAGAGAATTATATAAATTATCAAGGAAAATTTTATGTTAAAAAGTAAATGGCATTCCTCAGGGATCAGTATCTAGTAACAGTTTAGCAAATATGTATTTGCCTACTTATGAAAATAATTGTAAAGCTAATGAGGGTATTATAATTTACAGATATATTGATGATCTGATTGCATTTACTAGTACTAATAATGACACTAAAATAAAACCAAATTATTATCCTTCTTATTTAAAACTAATTAGTACCAATTTTATTCCTTTAAAAGCAAATTTCTTGGAGTTGGATATAAGTATTGTAGATAATGAAATGATTACAACAATTTTTGATAAAAGAAATAATTTTGATTTTAATGAGATTAAATTAATACACTGGAACTTTAACATTTGTAAACTGATCTACAGAAATATCATTTTAAACTATCTTAATCGAAATAAAAGATTAATTTCTAATTATCATGATAAAATTAAGGATATTCAGGGTTTCTTTAATAGAACTGTTGAAAATGATTATCCTATTTTACATAGTTATATTATAAAGAAATATTTAAAACATTTGAAATATAAATGATTTTTATTTAAATTTTCCTTTTTAAATATTCCTTATTTTTCAGTTACATTTGGATATAATAACCATATTTATTGTATTAGTTTCTTTAACATAATATTGATGGCAGTGTAATATGTTTTCTATGGATTTGGATTTTGGTAGAGATCTAGTGAATTTCATGCTACTGTTTGAGTGAATGTTGATCAATTTTTGCCTGTTCCATATTAATTTATCCAATTTATTTTATTCATATTGATATTGGCCTTATACGTGCTTTTTTGTTAAGCTGTTTGCCTTGGGGGGGGGGGGCAGTTTTGATCTTTTAAAAGCATGCTATAACCCCACACGTGAGTCTCAAGTCATACGGGGTATTTTCGGCTGTTTAATTCATTTATTTTATGTTTTTGGAATAAGTTTTACTTATGTTTTGTTTCACATTTTTAAATTTTCATATAAGTTTATCTTAAGTTATTTTTGTTACATATTTTCAGTTTTTGTATGACTGTGAAAACATATATTATAATATCTTATATATATATTTGTGGCAACTCTAGCTCAAGAAATGATGCACAGAATTTCATATAAATTTATTTGTAGATCCACCTTGACATAAATTAATGCGTATCAACTTTTGGGGAAAATTATCTATCAGGTTAAGTTGCTATTCTAATTTTTAATTGGGCAGTATAGGATAAAATTTTGTATAAATGTATACAATAAGAATTATTTTTAATGAATCATTGTGAAATTAAGAACTGTTGATAATATTAATTTAATAGTCATCTAGGAAATATATTTTTTTTCAATTCACCCCTCTCCCTTCCCAAATGTATAAATTTTCAGTATGAGTATTTTAACTCATCAGTAGGTTTAAAATAAATGATTGAACCATAGAACTGTGATGATTTAAAATGAAGTTATTAAATTTTTATTTAAAAAAAATATTAGAAGAAAAATTAATTTACTCAAATGTTATCTATGTAGGGTGCATAATTAATCATCTTTTGACAATTTGTTATATTTCTCTGAGATAGAAATTGATTGCATTCATCACGGCAAAAATTTACTGCATGAATTTCTATAAGAAAATATAAAGGACAGTTTTGTAATGGCCACAGCATACTAGTTTATTTTTATTTGCATATTTTTATTTATACATTACTTATTATAGTGAAGTTTTATATGATGAAATAAGCAATTTTTTCTTTACATTATGTTTCAGAGAACGAGAAAAGTCGGCTGCTAGTTTAAGAGAAGTTGAGAGGTTGAGATTGACTAATGCAGAATTACAGTCAGATTTAGATGCATGTCATGTGAAAGAAGGTGATCGTTTGGACTTTGTAGAAAAGTTAACAGCAAAAACCATGCTTTTACAATCTGACCATTGTTTGCTTGAAGTCAAGGTTAGCAGAAACGTTAAAAATATGTATTTGCTAATTTCAATTTCTATTTAATAGCAGAAATTCTCAAGCTTTTTAAATTTTATTATTTTAAATTTCATAAAAATATATTTTCAAGGTAATAACATGACTAACTAATAACATGAAGTTTTTTAATGTTTATTATTTTTAGAAGTTAAAAATTAGTCTCTGGTAGATGATAGTATTATATTAAATATGCATGTTATATATGTATATTTCTATGTTAACTTTGTTTACTGTTAGAAAATATTTAATGTATGATAAAAGATCCTGACTTTTATATAGAGAAGAATTATAACATGAAATCATACTTATTAAAATTTTATTTTATTTACCATAAAACTAACAAAGTATACAACTTTCTTATTTATTTTTTAATTAAAAATAAGTAAATAAATATAATGTATTATTTTTAAGTGTAAAATACAATTAGGAAAAGTCAAGTTTCGGATTGCCATTTGGTGCATTTTTCAAAATTCACTAACTTGACACTCTATCCCATCTTGTGTGTAGGAGTTGCAACTCTCCCGTTAACAACTATACAAAAGGATGAAAAATAGAAAAAATGCAAAATGTGTACTTAAACAAACAATTTAAAAGTACAAAATTATAACAAAACAGATTTAAGGGGGGGGGGGGAACTAAAAATTCATGAAATTTGATAACATAACAACCAGTGAAAGTTTACTGTAAGCTTTGCTTATATAAACTTAAAAAAAAAAAAATAGTCACCTCCGGACTTTGATGTATGTGAATCATAAAATATATGAAATTGATAATTCACAATAATTCACGAATAAGCTTTTCGTACATTTAAAAAAAAAAAAAAAAAAAAAAAAAAACTGAGCTTCATTTTTCTGTTGCCCATCATTATGCATGAATCCCAAAATACTTAAAATTCAATAATACAGCAATAAAAATTCTCTCAAATATTCAATTGGTTAGAATCTTTATTTATCATTTTCAGTGAAACACTTGTTCCAATGATTATTTCTGAAGTTTTATAAATTCATACATTCTCCACTTTTAAAACATTACTATCTTTTTAAATTGACAAAATGGCAAAATACTTTCACTATATTTGTAGTATTTATTTGAAAATTCATCATTATTGACAGCAACATCATTGAAGACAATTCGGTAATCTGAAAAAAAATTATATAAAGAAACTATCTAAAACAATATTACATATTGTTTAACTATCAAATATTCCCAAGCAACAATCATTAAAAGAAATTTTCAAAATGATTACATTGTACTGGTTTTAAAACAAAAAATAAGCTTGTATACCAGTGCTTCAGTAGTGTTTGACTGATGGTTATAGTTACAATGAGATTATTATTGTAAGCACTTATCAATCTTGCAAATGTGCCAAACAGGGATCTGAAATTTTATTTTAGTCATACAATTCAAAAGCATCTTAATATATTGTAATTTTTTTAATAAATAACTTGTTTTTAATAGGCTCAAGCTCTTGAGGATGAAGTGAATCAGTTGAAAAAGGCTCTTACAGATGTGCAACAAAATTATACTGAATTGGTAGGCATAATTTCAATGTGTGAACTACTGAAATTATTAATTATTTTTTTGCTTTTCAAATTATTTACATTATTTAAGAAAATGTGACAAACAATGAAATAATATAGTCAGTTTAAGAATTTTCTTAAACTTAATAAGGTGGTGTTAATAAATTATATTAAAATGAAACTGTGATTAATATAGAAGAAAAGCTCATATAGCTGTATAAAGGATTATTTCAAGTTTACAGTAAAGATTTTTAAGGGAAATCGTGAGAATGGATCACACAAAATTAATCATGTACATTTAAATCTCACTAATACTTTTTTTTTTTCAATCTATTAGTTTCTCCTTGTCTCATATTTACAGCCAATTCCAAGTTTCTAAAAACAAAACAATCGTTTAGCTTCAAAACTAATTTCATTTTTTAAACTAATAATCACAAGTACATTGTAGTATATTCTACATACTACATGATTTAAAATGTTTGATAATCTTGTATTCTTTTTTAAAGAATAACAGTGATTGCATTAAAAATAATAATAACAATAAATAAATAAAATAAATGTGACATGTATATAATGTTTTAATTCATGTTTAGTTCAATTTTATAACATAATGAGATATATTATAAAAATTATAGATTTTTTTTTTCTTTAGATTATAGAGTAAGTATAGGTACAACAATTAATGTGAAAGCTATTATGTAGTGCTTTCTTTCTGAATTGAAACTTTACATTATTTTAGCAAAAGTAAAACAGATTCTAAAAAGACTAACTTCTGTCTTTTTCATTTGAAGATGCTAATTAACTGCTCTAAAATCTGCAGTCAGCAACATATTTATTCTTCAGAAGGAGAAAGATGTTTTTCTTCTACAGTGTTCAAGACTGTAGCCAGAAGGGGAGGTTAAAGGTTCAAACCCCTCTAAAATTTTGCAAATTTGTAGAAAATTCTTGAGTTATACATTATTTTTAATACTCAGTATTATGTACTAAATCTTGTACATAATACTGAAATTTTTTCTGGCTATGGCCTTGACAACATTAAATAGCCTACATTTTAACATTATTTATTTATCATATAAATTAACCCTCTGAATGCCTTAAATGTATTTTTCCATTCACTGAATTGTTCTTTTTTTTCATAATACACTTTAAATTCAAAAGTGCATAATTATACATTCCTAGCTTGTTTTTTAAGTATGGAGATCACATATAATAGTCATGAGGTTTAACTTTAAATGTATAAAGTAAAAGTTGAAATAACTGTTGTTTTAGTACATTATAAAGAACATACAGTGAAAACATTACAATTTTGACCTTTTCCAAGACATTAAGTGGGTTAATGCTTTGAATTAAAACCTTTAAAATATCTCAATAACAAAAATATGTATATTAAATGCATTTATTTTGCAATCAATAAGATACAGTAAATAATACTGTATATATGAAATTTAAATAACTTTTATTTGTAAATGGATATATATATGAAAATCTTTTAAATTTATGTATGTAACATGTAACCCAGTATATATACATATGCACTGTTGTGAAGCAAAAGAAAAAAATTGAGAATTAGAAACACCTTTCAGTTTCAGAGGAAACTAGTTCAACAGTGACATATCAACACAAAATAGCATATACAAGGAATGCCTAGCTTTGGATTATGTAAACTACATCAAAATTAAGTGAATTTTTTGATTTACTAAATTTAGTTTCAGCAGTTTGATTTATTAATATAATTCTGTCTCACAAGTTATGTTTATTCCAAAATCATAATAAATCCATATATATTTAAAAGTTTTCATATAATATGCATGCATCTATTTCATGATGAAAAATAATAGCAACCATAAATAAAATAATCTTTTCTTTTTTTGGAAAATTGATCTGTGCACTAAAGAAAAAAAAAAAAAATTAAATATTATGCTCAGACTGGATTGCTACACCATATGGAGAACCAGGAAAACACAGAGTAATCTAGTAAAAGTCAGGGAAATATATGTATATATTTTTAACCTGGAAAATATAAGAGGATTTTAATTTCTTAGCTTTTTTTCTGTAGGAAAATATTCGTAAATCTGCACGAGACAGAAGAAAATTATTTTTTAAGAAAGTGATATTCTTTAAATCAATAAATTTTGGAAACAAATTATAGTTTTCTTTTATTTGCTTGTTTTGTTGTATATTGATTCAAACTTAGATGCATAAAATTAATTGTCAGTATCTCTTATACGTGTATATTTCTAAATGGTACTTTTCTTTTAAGTTATAGGCATCTTTAAAGAAAGAACTTTTGTACTTTCGTCTTCTATAAATTTTTTTGCTATTAAGTCTATACAATACAATATTATTTTAATATTGATTCCTTTCTCTGTTTATTCCAGGTATAATGGGATATTGTGATACAAGTATTATATAGTTTGTTCTTTGGATAACAATTATAATGTCTATGTTGTTTAGATATATCATATTTATGTAAGGATGACACATAGGGAAAACTTACAGAAACTTTTCCCCTTTATTTTCCAGTAGTAATCTTGTCAGAGTTTTGTGATTATTTTAAATAATTATAATGTCCTCTTACCTGTCAAACTGATTTTGATTTTTGTAATTTTTTTTAACAAAATATTCATTTATCTTCAGAAATTTTTGTAAGTATATACATATATTATTTACAATGCAGTATATGTAATTAATTTTTTTCCCTGAAAAAATAGGTTGCAGAATTTGATAATACCAAAAAAGAACATGAAAATGAAATGCAATTACTAATTCAGAAGCTAGCAGAGAAAGCAAAATTTGGTTTGTTTAATTTTATTTAGCAATATTACTAAATTTTACTTATTTTTTTTTTTTAAATACTTAATATTTTATAACATATTAAGTCAGAATCATAGGATTTCAAGTAAAATTGGTTATGTAAAATGTTTATTGCATCTTATAAAGGTAACAGAAATAAATACTTTTTGATAAAATAATTTCCTTTAAGATTATATGTATCATCATTATTTTATATATATATATAGGTGTGTATGCGCTAATATATTGAAAGGAATTGACTTTAAAACCAGATGATTTCACTTATATACAGCTGATTAAAACATAGAGACACGCTCAATTTCAATACAGCTGATCAAAGTATGAAGGATTGTTATTGAGGTTAATGTCTGTTTATATATATAAAGGCTGTTTCATATTCGTAAAGAAGAAAATCACTATTTAACCTGTGGCTTAGAGGCCAAATGTTTTTCTTACTGTTAAGAGCAGACAATACCTAATCTTGCCGGCAGCCTTCGCCCATGTTATTTCTATGGGAAAATTTGTTTACTTAATTACTCATTACCTAATGAATATTTTTCAAATCTGTTTTCACATTTTGAAAATTCATAAGCGTTAAATTAGTACTTGTGTTCCAAAAATTGATTTTTTAAAATTTTAGTATTTCATTTTGCGATTAGAAAATGAGAAAAATGAATTTTTTAAAAATGAATACTCATTTAACGGTTATGAATTTTCTGACTGCGAAAACAGAATTTAAAAATATTCATTAGGTAATGTGTAATTGTAGCAACAAATTTTCCCATAGAATAACATGGGCGAAGGCTGCCAGCGAGATTAGGTATTGTCCCCTCTTAATAGTAAATTTAATTCTACAATTGAAAGTGCCACCCTTTCATTTAAAGGGGTGACCTTAATCCTTTCTGCTGATAATTGATCGTACAAAAATTAGTATGGTTTTGTACTACTAAGTTAAGTATCTTTAGCATACAAACAAGTTTATTTTTAAATATTTAGTGATGGCAGTGAATTAAAAAAAAAAAAAAAAAAAAAAAAAAAACTAGAATAATGATACAATATCCATAATATGAATTAATGTGATGTTATATTTTGATTAATCTGATGTTAAAAAATTATCTCTGATATCAAAATGTCTCTGATATCAGGATATCTTTCATTCAATACTTTAGTGGCAATTTGTAAAACTATTAGGTGTTGGATACCTGTTTTTTAACAACTATTTGGTACTTCAGTTGTACTGCATAAAAATATCATATTTTTGGTACTGTACAGAGTCCACTCATGTTATATAACTTTGACATGTAAATGTAAATGACATCTGAATGTTACAAGGAAATCAATATATCAGACAAATCTCATTCATCTAATACCGAAACGCTATGTTTCTGATTCTTATGTGTTTTTTGGGTTGGATTGCCCTTTAACTTTCTCTTGAATATCGTAAATGCTTACCCAAATTTGAAAATTTTTAATTTTTTAGGGAGAAAACATCTTTTGATGAGGGAAATATTTAATAAAACATTTTGATACATTTTAATACATATAATACTTGAATTATATATCCAATTTTAAGGAAGAAGAATTGCATAAGAAAACAGGACTGATTTGTTCCTTTTTTTTATTATTATTATTAATTGAGGCTAATTTATATTCTTTAATAACCTTGTTTCTTGTCCTCTGCATGTTTTGATGTATTCTTTAAGATTTCATCGCAACAAGGAGGGATCAGTACTTGGAAAATTCAGTTTGGAAGGATCTTGCGCAGAATTATAGTATACTGTGAAAGTAACAACATATTAACCAAACAACATATTAGCCAAACAATCATGAGAAAAAAGCCTTAAAATTATAGTAATTGCTTAAGTACAAGCTATATCAGCAAAGAGTCGATGCTCCAGTGGTGTACTTGTAGTGCATGTGGCTGCAGTCATGAAGGAGGTCTCTGGTTTGATGCTACCTAAGGGAAACTTTTATTATTATTATTAATTATTCAACTAAATATATTTTTCCTTTTTTTTTATTTAAAATATAAAATTATAAAAATATTATAGAGAAATTATAATTTTAACTGTACAGAGGGTGTTCGCACATTTTTTAGACAATTTTGATGGAGTATACCAAAAAATTATACTCATATTTCGTGTTTTAAATGTTCAGTTTGATAGCCCTTGTTCTTAACTATCATTCTACATCGTAATTTTCATGATAATAATGCTTTTTGTAATATCGAAAGAGGTATTTTTTCCATTCCTCTTCACCGGCTTTCCAAAGTCCACAAAGTATTATAGGCTGGCGTTTGGATAAAACAGATTTTAAGAGTCCAAAAGCATAAAAATCCATTAGTGATACATCAGGAAATTTAACAGGAATATCAGTGAAGGGTATGGTTTTAATTCCCGTTTCTTGTTCCATTTTTTTTCTAGAAAAGCAATTGTGGATTGTGATGTGTGGCTGCTTGCTTTGTCTTGATGCAGTTCAATGGACTGATGGCATTGTGGATAAAGATCTGTAATTTCATATTTAAAAATTGGAGTTAAAATATGTTCTTGATAGTATTTAGAGTTGATTTTGACATTTTTGTCAACATTTTTTACCTTTATCTTGCCTTTGTATGAAAAACCACCGACAATCATAAATCCTTTAGAATAACTTTCTTTAGATTCTTTGAACCATGTAGCAAAAAATTTTTTCTCCTCTTTCATGATAATAAATTGATCTTTTTTTTTTTTGGTGCAGTCACTTAAATAGACCCAAGCTTCATCTATTGCTACGACATTTTTCTATTTTTCTCCTGATAAATGTTTTTCATAAAGAGTTCTGCAGCGTGTTCTATTTGGAAAGAGCGGAAACGTATCCTTCCATCCATTACCTTTGTAAAAGTGCTATTTTGCATGTAAACAAAAATTCTAAATATCATAAATAAAACTTCCAAAAATACAACTGTTGTGAAAATAAAATTTTCCATGCAGATGATTTTTTCTTACGGTGAAATAAAATCGTCTGAAAAATGGTCGAACAGCCTCTGTATGTATAGAAAGAGGTAATTGCTATCCAAACTAATTCAATAATTTCTTCTCCAATCAATACATTTTCTTGAAAAATAATAGTACAAGATTTCTAAGCAATTAAATTATTTTAGGCAAGCAAATGTTCAAAATTTACAAAAGCATCATTAAATCTAGGTTTTAAATATTAACAAACTTTTAGTTTCGACATTTACTTCTTTTTTCTTCCCCCCCCCCCTTTTTTTTTTTTTTCTTTCTGTACACAAAATAATGTTTCAATAAGTATTTACTAATATTAACAAGTTAAAAGCAGTTATGTTAAATAAACAAATTAAATTCGAAATAGAATGCTCAAACCAAGGTTTAAATAGCATTTTACCTGCTAATTATCTTTCTTACACTTTAGTCTATCTTAGGTATTTTAATATTTTTTTTTTTTTTTTTGACTGTTTCTTTTTTATTTCTGTATTTGCTATACAAAGTTTTGTTTATTTTGCTACTAGTAGGCTTTGTCTGCTTCGCTAGTATCTATATTTAAAGTAATTAAAAAAAAAAAAAATCGCAGTATTTTAAATCATTTTATAAATAAAAACTAAAAAAAATTCCACTGAAATTGATTAAAACTTTCCTTTGGGTTGCCACTGCCTTTGGCACTATCTTCTTGAACCAACGCTATATCAGTTCTGGATCTCCACTTCTTGCATTTGCACCTCAAGCGGACATTTCAGTTTAGATGCTAAGCGGATAATAAGTGGCACTACTAATATTTAAGAACTATGTTTTTTCAGGGGTCTGTTCAAAATCTGGGTCTGTTAAAGGACTCTTCACAAAATTGTTTATTTTAAAAAAGGACCCTTCATAAATTTTTTATCCTAAAAAAGGACC
The DNA here is from genome assembly GCA_963930645.1 of Salticus scenicus. Classification (NCBI taxonomy): domain Eukaryota; kingdom Metazoa; phylum Arthropoda; class Arachnida; order Araneae; family Salticidae; genus Salticus; species Salticus scenicus. Next base: position 167,028,295 of record OZ005651.1, read on the forward strand.
CTTCACAAAATTTTCCCCTTAAAAACATACCTTTTGTTATATCTGTTTCATTTCAAAAACTAATCTTCCATAGAACAAACATGCCACCTGAATAATCTGACGTGCTTTGCTATATTTCCTTGAAAAGCTGATATTCAATTTCTAATTTAAAAGCTTTCTTATGCATATGTGTGAGTTTAGCTCTACAAAAGTTAACCATCATTGTCTAAAATGAAACTTTAATTGTAATTTTATTTTGCAAAATTACATTTTTCACAATTTCACACAAAAAAAAAAAAGACCTTAGCTGGAAAGTTTGGAAGAACTTGGTTTTTGCACTAAATTTAGATTCACAAAATTATGTGTAGATTTTTCACAAATTCACAAAAACAGGACCTTGTCTGAAAATTCTGGACAGGCCTCTGTTTTTGGACTGACATTTCTCAGACATATTAATTAATTACAAAAAAAAATTACTAATGAAAAATTTGAAAATCGAGCTTTGAGGGTTCATCAGAAGAAATGAAAATGGACCTTCATGTAAAATTCTGTAACTCAGCAATCAGGAGTTTCTGTAGAAAGCAACCAACACACCTATAAATTTAGCTTTGTTTTTTGTTATTTTCTCATCATCTATATGGTTTAGGATACTGTAAAAACTCTAAAATATTTTCTTTTATCAATTGACATTTTTTTTTCTATTAAGTAACACATTAGCACTTGGAGGATTGAACTCACAACCTCCATGTTATTTGCATAACACTCAAACCAGTTGAGCTTATGGGCCTTGAAATTACCTTTCACATTTGCGTTTCTATCTCCAGAGTTGTATTTGAAATGATTATTATTGTTATTATTATTATTATTATTTTTTTTTTTTTTTTTTTTTAATGTAGATATCAGACTTCAAGATGTGTTAGAGATGTCAAAATGGACCTCTGTACAAAATCCTGTAGCTCTTTGATCAGCTTTTTGCCTACAAAGCAATGGGCACACACAGTCTTCTTTTATTATATATAGAGATTAAAGTTGCAGTTGAATGACTGTAAAATTTAATTTTTTAAATAATCAAATCCAAAATTTGAAAATTTAATAAATAATTTAATTTTTGTGAATTAAAAAAATATATAGGTTTTATAGTTATATTTTTCTATTTGTAATTTTCTATAACTTAAAAAATAAATTTTAGCTTTGTTTTAATCATAAAATGAAGTAAAAATAAAATGTTGAGAAACATAAATAATTTAAAAAAAAAATCGTAGGTAGCATCAAACCAAAGACTTCAGACTGCAGCCACATACACTACCAAGTATGCCACTGGAGCATTCACTCTTTGCTGAAATAACTTGTACTTAAGCAATTACTGAAACTTTAAAGGCTTTTTTCATCAGGTTTGTTCAGTTAGTGTGCACTACTGCTTTAATATATTGTTACTTTCATAGTATATCATAATTCTGCATAAATTCATTCTGAATTAAATATTCCATGTCATGACTTCTCCTTATAAGAGTAATAATGAACAAGGCAAGATTATTGCATTGGTTTAGTGTGCATTCTTATTTCACTATTATTTTCTGTAATTAATGGCAAAATGACCTTTTTATATTGACTTACTACTAATATCTGAAAAGAATATTTTCTTCCCAACCTTTTTTTCCCCCAATCTTATTGTTTTTGACTTTCCATAAACATGTACAGTCAGTAACAAAAGTATCCAAACACTAGCAAAAATTCCTATATAAAAAAAGTAGAGTTAATACTGTTTTGTTAAATAAATCCTTGTTGAATCATGTTCTTAGTCAGCCTAAGAACATGATTTGACAAGGATTTATTTAACAAACCACTATTAACTCTACTTTTTTTATATAGGAATTTTTCTAGTGTTCGGATACTTTTGTTACCGACTGTATATACAATAAAACCTTGATCTGTTGTTTTTCACGGGGTGCAGGGAAAAAAAACAATAAATGCCAAAACACAAAGAAACAATACTTATGAATTAATACACATAATGCATACAGTATACTACTAATAAAAAAACTATTTTTTTACTTTGCTAACTGTCAAAGAAATAAATCAGTGTTGTAGAATATTAAGTAAAATTTATTTTTAATAATCAAAATTTTATGTTGGGTTTTTTGTTCTTTTTATAAATTAAACGAAAATTTCCCAGATTTACAACATTTTTCTGGTCTTTTTCTGTAATTTCATATGCTTATATGCATTTGTGTGTGTTCATGAATTTTTAAACTCCATAATTTAGTCATTGGCGTTAAGATTATCATCTTTTTCTTCGCCATTATTTTCATTTTTTGAAATCACATATTTTTTCTATGCTTTAGGATATTGCATCTCACAACGTCTTGATTAATGCAAATATTATAACTAAATTTTGTACCAGACACATCCTCTGCTACACGCAACCACTCTTCAATTGCATTATTATCATCATCATCATCATTATTTGTTTGCCTTTTTGTTTGGTATTCTTCATCATTTTTTTGCATGTAACCACAATTTTCTAGATTACTAAAGAGATATTACTTCCTACCATGCTGAAATCACAAATTGGTTAGATAGTCCAGAGACATGGCATCACAATTTTGATCCTCCATGGAAAAGAGGAAGAGAGTTATTTTAGGATGAAAGACTTAATTCCAGTTTATATGCCATATGGAACCGTTCGACCTTCAGGAGAAAATTTTTACGAGGTCAGGAGAAAATTTTACAACAATGAATGCTGAGAAACGACTTTTTAAAGCACTATACATGCAGGTTTTGTTAACATTATTTAAATATAATTTGTGTATGGACCATAGAAATAAAACGAGGGATGTGGGAACAATACATCGGGGTTTCACTGTAACATAAATACTTCATGAATATATTAAAGAAAAGTTTTGTATTGTGTTTAAATTTTTTGTATTCAAACAAGTAGTTATATTTGTGTTCTCATTTGTTTTATTAATAACATAGTTATTGACCATATCTGTTTTACATACCATGTATTTTTTTAAAATTAAATATTGCTTTGATTGATGGAATGACTATTCAGTATTCTTTATGTAAGTATTGTTAAAACTTAATGTTTTTCTTTTTTAATATGAAGAAATAAGTATTTAATTTTCTTAATTTGTTTAGAGTTTGCTGCATGGTGGATTGATGGATTTTATTGAATTTATATTTTTTATTATTTCAGTTGAGAAACTAAATACACATCTGGAAGAGGCTGAAAATGAAAATAGAGTTTTAAAGAAAAGACATATTGCGAGCATTAAAGTAATATTATATATACATATATATATATTTTAGCTTTCACTTATTTGTACTTTATACTAGAAATATAAAATGCCATTAACAATTTCAATCACTTTGTAAAATTCGTAAAAGATTCTAATAACTTACTAATTTCATATTCTATATGCTTTTTCATAAAAAGTGCTAACCATTAAATCTTACAGCAAATGTAAATTTGTATGAAAGATTTTCACATGTTAGAATACAAAAGCAGATAAGATTACTATAATTTCTGTGCAAATGGGAAGATTGTATAGTTTCTTATTAATAAATCACACTTAAACATTTGTTGTCTATGTGAGTGTTATTTTGTCTTATTAAAAAAAAAAAAAAAAAAAAAAGAGAGAGAGAAACTTTTTACTAACATGTGTTTTAATTTAATCGCTACAAGATAAAGCCTATTGAAACTGCAATTTATCATTTTGAGATATTGCTGCTTGCAATGGTCAGAATTCTACAAGCAGTGCAAGGAAAATAGACGAGATCCGAGTTATATTAAAAATATATATATATTTATTAGATTAGATAAACAATTTCAGTGATACTTTTGTATTTATAGCTGGTGAAAATATCTTTCAAAGTCCTTTACTTTGTATGCTTTGAGAGAAAGTTCAAATTTACAATCTTTAGGTGAGAAAGATTACTACCCATTACTTAAAAAAATTACTACCCATTATATAAAGATTACTACTAAAAAAAAACTACCCATCAGAACGATTTGATATTTTACCAGAGGAATCGGAGGCAATGTGCAATATCACAGCTTATTGCATTTATAAACATTTTCTTTTTCTTGTTCTTAGACAGAGGGCATAATTTTTCTAAATATAAATGATATTAAAGAAGAGACCATGTAAAAGATAATTTTTTTTAACATTATTATACTAGTAGAAAACCTAACTTGAGCTTCTTGATTTCACCATAGTACTTTCAAGAGGAGCCTGTCTTTTCATCTGTGGTGCTACAGTGGGAGCTTTCTGTGAGACTAAATTCTTCTACTGGCCTGTTCTTCAAAAAGCAGCACCACTATTGTTCAGTATTTTGAGTTGACTTGTTGCCATTACGCAACAATAAATTATTTATAATTTCTATGGTTTCTCGGTGAATTGCGTAAGCCTGGTTATCATAATTAGCTAACTTGTCAACTTTATTGAAATCCACTTTAATATTTTCGTTAAGTAAATTTTGCTTAAGGCAGTGGTTATTTTACCAAACTTTGTCTAAAATATGTTCTATTTTTTTATTTAGCAATTCCTATGTAACTGCCTATGTAACAAGTGAGGTTTTCTACTAGTATAGTAACATTAATAAAATGCTTCTTTTTAAAAATAATTAAAGCTAAATCTTGTATTTTAATATTAGCACCATAATTTGTAAAGAAGAAAATCAAGGATTATGGTTGTAGGAACATCCCAGGAACATCAGTCATGACACGGACATTAAATAACTTCTAAAACACAGTTTTTTATTTTAAAAAAAGAGGTAATTATTCAATCTGGAAAAAAAGAAAAACATTGCTTTGTGGTATATTAAACAATATGTAAAAATATATGTTTAGAATTGAAGATACAAGAGTACAGGAGGCAAAAACATTTTTAGAAACAAAGAAAAATTAGGTCACTACTGACTGAGAGTTTTCAAGCAAATCAGTCTTTGGCAGTAAGAGTGTTCTGACAGCAACATCTGTTTTTCTCATTTATTAAGTATGTTTCCATATATATATTAAGCTTTGTTGGCAAAGAAAAACACCAATTGTGTTTTAGATAACTGCAGTGTACAAAAGTTTTACCTATGCAAATATGCAGTGATCACTAGCAGTTAACAATTGATACTTCTGTCATTTTCATTCCATAATATCAAAGACATTTATCTATTAATCATCATAATAAATGATAAAAGCTATCAGTTCCCAATGTTCAAGATAACATTTTATGAGTAACATGAAATAGAGATAAAATAATCAAGGTTTATTTCCATGCGAAAAAACAGAATTCAGTCAGCTCAGAGAGAGCCATGTGTTAATACACAGAATATTTATTAAGAGAAACAAAAGACTTGATACCTTATTATTTTTCTTAAAGCAGGATGATAATTGCAGTTTAGACTTTCACCATCATTATTTAATAAAATCCAGGCTACTTTATTCAGCAGCCAAAAATAAACTGCATTGTCAGTGTATTTTTTTTTTTTTAATCTGACCACCGCTGACGGATATATCTGTTCACTGAGCCGTTATTTTTTCCACAATATACTTATAATTTAAAATCATATAATTGTGAATTTATAGCTTGTTTTTAAAGTATAAAAGTGATAAATAATAATCATAAGGTTTATCTTCAGGTGCAAAGTTATATTTTTAATATGAAGTTGAAAGAAGCATTATTTTAGTAAATTGTAAAAACTGTACAGTGAAAACAACATTACAATTTTACCCTTTTCTAAGGCAGTCGGATAATTAAAGCAAAAGATGTTTATAAACATTTAAGTTATTTTAAAAATTAATTTTAGAAATCAAAGAATATTTTTTATTATATACATATGTAAATTTAACAAAAATAAAATATGTGATTTTTTTCTATATTACATACCATATCTGGCAACTAATCTGAATTTGAATAAATTGTGCAGTTATAAGCATGTTTTTGTGATCTACAATTTGAGAGCTATTAAACATTACATGTATCTTATATTACTTAGTATAACTTAATGTTGTTTAAATTGCTATTTTATACAAACAGGAACTTTCACGTGAGCTATATCAGTGTAAAAAGAGATTGGAATCATATGAATCAAGTGGCAGCATACGAGCCGAATCTGTCAGTTTAGGCTCACGAGCAAGTAGTTCTGCTTCTCTCCATACTTCAAATTCAAATGATATGGGTAACACTTCACCTATTGTTACATATAATAGTAAAAAAGAGACTGCTCCTGTACAAGTAAGTGAATATTTTAATTTATTAAAAACATTGAAAATGCATTATATTTTAAAATGCAACGTATATGTTTTAATTATCTCATGTTTTTCCTGTTTGAGAAATATGTACACAATACATTTTCTATTTTATTAAATAACCTAGTAATGAATATCAAGAGCTTAAGATAAAGAATCATACTATCAAGAATAATGTTGAAATTTGTATGCAAATGCTATAAGTTATAAAACCACACATGCTGCTCTACTTTTCAATGGATGAATGTTCATGCTTAATTTAACTCAAAATTATTGCTTTTTTTTTAGTGATTTGTTTACAAAGTGTTTATTCATTATTCAACATCAGTTTTGTTCTGCATTTTCTGTAAGCTTAATGATATAATAAAGTTTTTATTCTATTTATTTATTTAATATTTCTGTTACTTTGTATTATACTTTACAGCAGAATAAATGTCTTCAGATGTTTATATCAATATAATATAATTTTGAAGCTTAATCTTTTAGAAAAAAAATTATATATGTAATTATTATTTCATTTATTACAACAATCATAATATTAGTTATAGTGCATTGCTTTTATTTTTTCTAATTTTTTGCAGGACATCTTAAATAGATTTATCTTTTGTTTCAGTCCCCTTTCACTCTTCTGAATAATAAATTCCAAAAGAACTGTGAAATTATTAAGTTGATATTTTGTGTATTTTATTCCCCTTGGTACAAAATATCCTGAAATAGCTAGGCTGACTGACTTTGCTATCCAAAACTAGTTCTGATTTTCTCTCTCTTATTATAGAAACGTAGGCAGTAAAATTTACCAAAATACTAAAGTAAAAAGCAGTAAATATTAAACAGTAAGAAAAATTATTTAATCATAGAAAAATGCTTCAAACATTTAAAAATTGTTTCTATTAAAAAAATACTGGTATTCATTAACTATAATGCCTAGTAACTGTTTAACAGTGTAATTTGCAAAAACTTGCAACAATTGTTTTGGAGTGAATAGCATGGCTCAGTACATCATTGCTGCTTTGATGCCACACTCCTCTCTCTCTCTCTATATATATATATTTTTCCCCTTGGCCTAAAGATACTATTATTTCAACTTGAAACAATTGTTGCAAATTTTTGTAATTTATGGTGTTTGCTTGCAAAATTTCTTATTTATTAAAGGCATTCTACTTCACAGTTTTCTTTTTTTAAATCATTTTCTTGATAAATTTGTTATTTAACTTCAGCGTTTCTTAAATTGGCTTTAAAAGAGAGGAAAGTTTATTTCTCTGTATTTAAATAAAAATACTGCAGCATAACTTTCTAATGAATTTTTCGTTTGTAAATTTTAGAATGGTTCATCTGAAAATCAGTTTACTGTGGATAAAGAAGTGCTGATTGAAAGAATAATAAATCTTCAAAAAATGCTTGCCAAAAAAACTGACAAAATCGACTTTTTGGAAGATCATATTGAACACTTAGTCAAGGAAATGAGAAAAAAGTCGAAATCAGTAGATTTCAAAAATGTGTGACCTATTATTTTTTTCTTTTTCTTTTTTTAAACATATCATTGTATCAAAGTTCATGTTCTCATATTATCACATTTCAGCCTTTCTTCAGTATTATGGATGTTACTATAATTAAATATATTGCAAATAATATTTTAACATTTGTTGTTTATTTTTGAATAAAATGTATTAAATCTGAAAAAGTTTTAAATTTATTTTGGCTTTATTCATGAAACCTATGGTTATTTGTCTGATAATTTGTGATTTTTTTTTCCTTCTAGTAATCAAATTAAAAAACCTTACTTTAGTTACTTTACATAAGTTAAAAAATTTTACTTTACAGCATCGGTTATGATATTATAATGTAACCGCTTTTGTGAGGTGGCATCCCTACATCGTCAGCATTGTCCTGATGGTCTATGATGCTGCTGAGTGATGTTTCTTCTTTCTACCTTCTGATTTCCCTTCAAGTAGGATGACACCATAGTCAGCCTAACCCAGCTTTTGATTCATTGCCATTACATGATTTATAATTTCCTATAATTTTGACAGTTTGGCTTAAAAATGTGTATTCGGAGTTATTATACTTTGTGATTTTCGTAGTTTTATCAAAATTAATATTTTCTTGTTGATATGTTTTAACTAGAGCAGTAGTGATTTTTCCATATTTTATATCCATTTTATGTTCTTTTAACACGTTTGTCACCTAGCGTGATTCAGCTGAGTTTCTCGCCGGGTCCAAATCCAACTGCAGGAGATAATGTGTACCAGAGAGCCACACATAAAAAAAAATAGAATAAGAAAATTTTGGGAACTTTTCATTACCAAATGGTTATCCTCAGAAAATGCTATGCCTGACAATAATAGAAATTTAAAAAAGGAACATGGCCCACCATTTAGAGATTCATAAGAATCAGTAGGACAAGCCTTTAAGAAGGATTTGGCCCTATGTTACCAGAAGAAGAGGCAAACTGCCCAACGCCAAGAATCGAAGAAAAATGTAAAAGAAAAAACTCCGACCTAATGTTCCAAAATAATTTTCAATAATTCCTTTATGAGGGGTTAGTAGTCAGATTCTCTCTTTCTTCCTTCCTATGTTATTCCACACAGCCACTTAAATCTAAATTACATCCAATGATCCATAAAAGGTACAAAATACCTTAAGAACGTCCATTAAAACTCCTGGATATCCTGAACTATTTATAGATATCTATTGGACGTTTAAATGTCGATGAAATTTAGACGTGCCTTTTTCAATGTCTAATAGATGTAACATGTTAATCATAACAAGATTTAGATGATTTATTATATTTAAATTTGAAGTCAATCCTTTTTAATTTTAAAAATGTATGATTTAGTTATTTTCAAATCTATTAGATTTAACGTCCAATTTTTTAATATTTGGAGATTTATCAGATATCTAAAAGACATCTAATGGATGTAAAAAAAAGAGCGGCATTTGCCATGCTAATAGATGCCTGTAGGATGTTTATAGAAGTTTAATGGATCATTTTTTAACTGTTGTAGATGTCTTATGGATGTAAGTGGCTGTGTGGGACAGTAGTGGATCCAGAACTTAACTTTTTTTTTTTTTTTTTTTTTTTTTTTGGGGGGGGGGGGGCTAAGATTTTTCAGGATGTTATTTCAGATCAAGAAAAAATTTACAATTGTAATATTCAATTGTGAATGTCCATGCTTTTTTTTTCTGCCCACCCCACCCCCTAGATCCACCACTGGTGTGGGATCCTATAGTATTTTTGTTGCTTCGTATTATAAGGACACCACATTCAAAAACGAAGTTTTCGGATTCTGTTTTTTAATTCCACTCTTTGAACAAATCTTTTATCTTAAGAAGTATTTTTTTTTTTTTTTTTTTTTTTTTTTTAAATATTTTTTTTACAGATTGAAAATTAGAGCTTTAAATTTGCTTAACAAAATAAAATAAAATACCTAAATCTATTTTTTTTTTTTTTTTTTTTTAAATATTGCTGTTTAAGATAAAAGGTGACAGATTCAAAAAGTAATATTAAAAAAACTTCATTTCTGAATGAGGTGTACTTACAATACAAATCAACAAAAATTCCATGGAATTGCATGAGAAGGAGGAAAGAGAGGATCTGACTACCAACCCCTCTTTTATGAGTTTTTCTTATTTATTTTCTTATTCAATTTTATATGTTGATACAAGCAGTATTTTTACTTTCTTTTACTCATGTACAGTAAAGAAAGGTTTTTTTTTTTTTTTTTTTCTCTTAAGGATAAAATTTGTGAAATTGAGTTTTTCTTATATCTACATGTTTTGAGTTTTTTAAATCCGAAAAATAGGAAAGTAAAATCATGCATAACTCATAAATTACGAAATAGTTTCCCACATTACGATATATATTTATAATAAAAGCGAGAGTGAATCAAAGAATGATTGAGGGAATGTTATTAAAAAATAAATTTAAAGAACAGCATTATGATGAGAGAAATAGCCACTGTGTGTAAACTATGAAAGTTTGTAAACAGACATATTTAGATTTTAATTTTCCCATTTTTTTATTATCATTACACAGGTTCTTTCTTTCCATCTGCGAATAAATCGTTGCATTAAAAATGTGTCGACCAGTTTTTTTTGCATATTGTGGGATGTACTTAAAATTGCAATTCATGGAATGTGAAAATGTAAAATATCATTTACTTATGTATAGTTGTATTAGAGTCCTGCATTGGGTGGGTAGGATTTGCACTAATTTTTGACCTATGACCGTAGAGAATTTTTCTTTAAAAAAAAAAAAAATTATGCTTTTTTATGCTTCTTTTTTTATGAATCAAATCTTTTAAAAATACAAAGATTATATGACATTATCTTCCCAAATAATTTGATACATGACTCATTACATGAGTTTAATTATGATTATCAGAATATTAACACTTAATGTTTATTTATATGTGAAAATTATTTGTCATACAATGTATATTACCTTCCATATTTTAATTATTTTATATACTGTCAAAATATTTGGAGCAGCGTTTTTATTTATTTATTTTTAAAGAAAGTTTTAATACATTTCAAATGTTTTTATATTGTATACTGAAGTTTCATTTATAATTAAAGATATATACTAGTAATTTTGTTTTATGTATTATTTGATTCTCTGAAAGATCTGTTTAATAAAAAACAATATTTTGTACAATCGTATTTTAATTCAGTTTCTTAAATAACATAAATTTAAGAATGGGACTATATTGCGAGTCTCAGGTCTGGTTGCGAGTCGGAAGCTACGGATTTGGGTCGGGTCTTGAGTGTAAAGACATTTTGTGGGGTCAGGTGTGGCTCAAATTTACCTCAACAGCCCAGGACTCTAATTTACATGTATACATTTTTGAGTGTATATAAATGTGCAGAATAAATCAGTAACACCAATGCCTTATGCAGAAGTCCCGACCACCCTTAAGGTTGTGCTCCAGATTGTCTCCAATTGTCCATAACATAACACTGATGCAACATAAAACCCACTCATTTACTCACTCTTATCAGAAGTTGGTTTGAAATTTTACATTAAATTTTACGTGGAAGTGCCTGTTGGGGTTAAGGACAACTGAATATGTGATGATCCTGTGCCGAACCTGGATGGAGTGCTTTACATAAAAGGTCTTCCTAAGTGGTCCTAATCCATATCCATGCAAGCTTTGGAGGAAAAAAAATCTGAGTGGCTAGGGCATATCAATGAGTGTGACCTGGGTTTGAACCTGACACTACCTGTCTATCAACTTCGAGAGCAGAATCTTTTGGCTATTGGTGGGAGTCTCTTTTTAAGTTTCTATAGTTTAAAATTTTCATATAATTTTTATTTAAAGCATAAATACACGGAGATTTATAAAAATTAAAGAGATTTTCAATCATGAGACACGGCCGTGTCTCCGTGACGCAGCAAAGCTCAAACGAAGCCTACCTGTGATACTATATATACTGCTAATTTAACAACATTAGAATTTGGAAACGCCAACATTTAATATCTCAGTAAATAGGAGATATTTTGATCTGATGTTTTCAGAATAATCTTTTATCTTCTACCTGATGCTATCCTGAAAGTTTCACACTTCAACATTCTATATATTTTGTCACACTTCAACATTCTATATATTTTGAGATCTGGAATTGCAATTTAAGACTTCAAAGGAAAAGTTGTAATGGTGTAACTTTTTTTTCTCGATAACGGCTTGGACAAATTTTATTAAATTAATGTATGATATTATTTTCTTTTGTCTAAGAAGCATGACATGCCCAACTCTTGTTTTTTATATATTTCACTTTAAAAATGGAACTATATTACCTCGCGGATTACACTCTTTTCTTTCACATCGCTCAAAAAAAAAGAATGTAATCCGGTTTGGAATGTTCACGGGCGCATACAGACTTCGCTTCCATTTGAAATATTCAATCTCAGATAGGTAATTTGTCTCCATCTATCGGCAGTTAGTGGCAAAAATAAAATATTTTTCTTTCTTTAATATACATATATTAAATAAGTTATTTATTTAGGTATTTGTATTTTATATAATATTTTTTTTTATCAAAAATATTCATTCAATTCATTGTTTTCAAGTTGATACATTGTTAATTTTCAAAATTGGTTTTATTTTAAAAAGCGATTGCAACAACAAAAACTTTTTTTACTTTTATAAAAATGACAGATAATATCATAATCATATGCAAATATTTTTTTTTTTTTAACTAATTGATAAATCATTTGCTATAAACTATGAATAGAAAAAAATCCTGAAAAAATAAAAATAAATAAATAATAATAATTAATTAATTTGCTCATTAAATTTCTATAATATAGTATGTAAATGAAATATATTTCAAATATTATAATAATTATATCAAATCCAAAATTTCATTTTTTCTGTTATTTTTTTTTTACTTCTATAAAATAATATTGTAATAAAATTTAAGAAAAAAAAACTGTTACCAAGCACTTAAATGCATTGGAAATACTCTGAAAACAGAATTAAAATTAGTAAAATAAGAAATAAAATAAAGTAAAATACATCTTTATTTGACTTTAATTTAAACCCATAATATATTTTTTAAAATATTATTTTTTTCCCCCGCATAATAATACTTAATTTTACAAAATAATACATTTCTGCAAAGCATACTAGTAAAATAATTAGGAATTATATAGTCTATTATTTTATAAATTATTTTGTTCATTAAATTTCTAGTAAAAAACTATACTACTTAAATATTTACCAGTTTAAAGGTTTCACATTTTAAAGATTTTCTATTTTTATTTATTTTTCTCTTTTAAATCAAATCTATACTTAAAAAATAATAATTGTTTCTTTCTTAAATTTAACAGTAGGGAGAAGGCATGAATATAACAATAAAAGCTACTCTAGAAAAAAAAAAAAAAAAAAATCCTCCTCAACTTGTATTAGAAATTAATAATACATTTCAAATTTTGTATTATTTTGCAAATTTTGTTTATTGCTTTCTCTTCAGATACTGCAGTTTATTGCCTTCGCTTAGTATATGTTTATTGCCTTCAGAACATCAGGTTTCCCCCCCACAAAATGGGTATTTTTGAAATAGTGATTGCTGGTACCAAATGGTACCGCTAGGACATCTGTGGTTAATTGATTTTAGAAAAGTATGTTTCTGATGTTCATACAAAATCTTGAAAAACAGTGTCGAGTACAAATCATTCAATTTGTTTTTCTATATCCAGTAATTTTCGGAATTTCTAAAAACTGTAAAACATGTCTTTGACAATATTTATGTGATTTTGTTTAGTTAAGAAGAAAACAAATATGTATGGTGGGGGGGAAAGGGGATGGTACAAGGAGTCAGACATGGGCAAATTTTAATTTTGTAAATGTGAAAATTGGGGGAAGGGGGGAATCTTCTGTTACTTTGATGGGAAAAACCTTTTCAAAACAACATTTTAACAAAAAATGTTTTTCTCTATAATTATTTGTTATAAAAATATGAAAGAAAATTTTTCGTTTAAAGTTTTTCCCCCGTATCTCGAGAACACCTTGAAAATTCTAAGAACCCATAAAAAACATGTGGGGAGGGCTCAATCAGTTTGAAAGATCATTGTTTTGTTTGGAAATTTTGAAAACAGGGGGCAGCGAAAGGCGCATCTTTGAAATTTTAAACAAATGTAGTTATTTTTTTAGTTTGTCAGAAATGTCTTCTATAAACAATTTCTTTAAAAAGAAAAAAAAAATTTGAAGCTGTATTGTGATAGGGGGAACATTAGAAAGCAAACAGTAAAATTTCAAATAGGAGGTGGAATTAGGGGGATTAAGAGCTTATTTAAAGTTCTTACTTACAGAGTCATATTTAATTTGCATGTTTTTTACAATTTTCAAAAATTCCGAGTCGTTTCTGATAGATTTGGGGAGGAATATGGGACTTTTAGAAAAAAAATATTTATAAGTTCCTTAAAAATGCCCCACCAGCGGCCGAGCGGTGGATGAGAAGTGTCGGATTCGATCTCATCCCACACTCTTTGACCTAGCTGTTCCTTCTGTGTTTTTCACCGAAACTCGCTTAAATACGGTCTTCAACCCCTTAGAAAGACCTCATGGAGGCCATTCTACCTATATGCCTAGGACCCTAAAGTAGTCAGTTGACCTTAAAACCTACTACCAAACAACCTTAAAAAAGTATTGCTAAAGTGATTGTATCTAGAAGATTTCTCAAAGTGCTAAAAAATCTTTATCATTTAAAATTTTAATGTTAGATCTCTTAGTACACTTTTTACCCCGATAACCCAGTTTTAGAAAATGAGGCAATGTCCAAAATCCCTTCACCAAGTTTTAGAAAATTTTCAGGAATTCTAGCGTGATTACGAAATACACTAGGAAGAATGTAGGAACTATGTACAGTATATTTAACCAGATCGAATAAAACTAGATTTAACAAAACATTTTCTAAAAAACGTTTTCCCAATTAAAATTTCAAAGTGCTCTAACTGATTGCCCTTCTCTTATTTTCCCCATCGGAATTAATTTTAAATCAAACAAAATCTCCCTCAAATTGATTAAGCATCTTTTTTAGAATTATCAGAGTTTCCAAAGGAGGATCTGAACCCCACCCCCATGGTGTTAGGTATTTTGAAAAATTACTGTCAAATCCTTACAAAATTTTACTTTAAACATCTCCAATTAAAAAAATAACAAAATATTAATCTTTTGTTCATTCAATTGGACCATTTAAAAACTTGTGTTTAATTTTTCTTATCTAACCAAAATGTATGCGATGAATGGAGCTCATTAGAAACTTATTCAGAACACTTTTTTACAAAAACTTTCATACACAAATTATTTTTTGAACATTTATTTTAAATATTCTGTTGAATTATTTAAGAAACAGATGAACCATTGAACCAAAGAAATTGAATATAAAATAAAATAAATCTCTCTTTTTTTTTTTTTTTTGTAGAAATTGTTTGTTATTTTTAATATATACTATATTATGCCTTTGTAATGTTGTGTGTTTCCATCGCACAACAAATATTCTTTCTTAAAGTTTTTTATTTATCACTTTTCATAAATTTTAAAAATTTCATTTAGTTTGTTATTTCGTTCAAGGTAAAATTCAGGGGCGCGCCGACCCGGTGTGCGAAGTGTGCGGCGCACACAGGCGCCAGGTAAAGAAAGGCGCCAGCCGAGGATAAATTATTTGAAAAAAGAAAGAAAAAAGAAAAAAAAATATATATACGTATAAAAAAAATATTGCTTTATTAAATCTTATTTCATAATGTCGGTCTGAAGCCATGCTACTAGTGTTGCTAAATGAGAAGTCTTAAAAAATATACTGGCAAAACTTGTGTTCTTCAAATATAGTTAGAAGGTTTTTTGTGAAAGGCGCACGTTAAAAATGGAATAACTTTGTAAAGATTCGCCTTCCTTCAGCAAAATTTTCTTAGACATTTTTAACATATCAAAGCTTTCTATTGAAATTTAAAAGGCACCTTAATTTACCCCCCCCCCCTTCATCTACCGGAAAAACGCCATTTAGATTAGTAAAAAGACAACATAAATCGATTGCAACAATAAAAATTTAATAGAACCGGAGATTTTACTTAGAGTAGTTATTTCCGCTTTGCATTATCAATGTAAAACCAGACTTTTCTCTATAAATTTCTCAAATTCGAAAAAATTTCGATATCTTCACGTTTCACACATCGTGAAAACAAAATCTGGCTTCATTAAAATTTCTGTGCATGTGTGCGGTCATTGTGTCTGCATATACACTGTTTAAAAAAGCAGAAATTCTCCGTAATTTCAGAAAAAAAGTCATAAATTACGGAAAAATTACGTAGACAAAACGTATTTTACGACTTTTTTTCTGAAATTACAGAGAATTTCTGTATTTTTTCTGCATTTTTTTAACAGTGTATATAACATTTTTGCGTGGGTATACGTGAGAACAGCTGGACAGAATTCAACGGCACTTGGAAGGAACTGCCAAACTTAAAATTATATCTATCAACTTTTGAAAAGTCCCCCCCCCCCTTTCTATGCCTGGGGGAAAGGGGCAGGCGGCAAAAACACGTTTATACGCATAACTTGGCTTCAAATTGGCCGCACAGTGAAGAAATTGCACATGAAGAGTCTAGATTTAAGTACAAAATAATAATAATAATAATAATTGTATACGATTTTCGAATTTTTGATTTTTAATGGGGAAGGAAGAAAATCGATTTTCGGAGGGGAATTTCGTAAATTCCGGATTTTTGAGTATAAATTTACCAAAAAGTGGTACAAAATGTTGAAAACAGCCATGCATCTTTCTTTAGGATACTTCCAAAAACCCATTTTTGGTGTTTGGGATTTTCGATCTTGTGTGTATGTGGCGGGGGAGGGGTTATGAGGGAGTAAATTCGAGATCAGTCTTTTAGTGCTAAATTAGTACTGGAAAATTTATGGGAGCTCTGGTCACGAATTTTGGTGCGTGTATTGTTTAGACGCATCCGATACCTATTTACTGATGGGATTTTGCGAAATTCCCCCTCACCCTTTTCAAGGAAGAAAGGAGGCAAAAAAAAAAAACACGTTACTAAGCATAACTCTGCTCCAAGTTACTTCACGATGAGGAAATTGCATATGGGGAAACTAGTTTTGAGTACCAAAAACATAAAAATAAATAAATAATAAATAAATAAATAAAGCATTTTCTGCAATTTTGGAATTTTCGATTTTTAAGGAGGTAGGTGAAAAATCTATTTTGGGAGGAAATTTCGCAAATTTTGAATTCTACTAAAAGAATTCTACTAAAAATGATACAAAGGTGTTGAAAACAGGTATGCGCCTTCTTTAGAATATTTCCAAAAACGCATTTTTTTTTTTTTTTTTTGTAATTTTTGATTTGAGGGGGGGGGGGCGTAAAGAGGGGTAAATTCTAGAGAACCCCCCCTCCACCTTTTAGGAGTAAGTTTGTCGTGTAAAATCTATGGGAACTGTGGTCACGTATTTTGGTGTGTAAATTGTTTCTATGTATCCGACACCTAGTTGTAACGGGATTTTACGAAATCCCCCCTTTCCTTTCTTGAGGCCACAAACATGTTTCCAAACGTCACCTTACTCCGAATCATCTCAGCAAGAATAAATTTTATATGCGGATTAATTGTTTTCGAGATTATTCTGTCATAATTACCAGTAGCATCAGTGGAACAATCTTTTTCTAAATTTAAAATGTAAAAAGTACTTACGCTCCACAACGGTATCAGACAGATTTTTAAATTTTCCAATTACATCGATAGCATAAGATATTTTGAATCAAATGGATCTATATTATACCAGAATTCACAAAAACTCACGCAAATGAATTACATATCACTAAATAATAGTATCTGTCATATAATCTTTTTTAACACTTATTAATTTTTACTGTATACTCTTATTTTATCTACTTATAAATCAGTGGCGGCTCGTGCAAATTTTCACAGGTGGGGGCCCGAACCGTAGCATGATATGTTATTTAACATTAATACTATTCATATTCAAACATTAAAATAAACATTATTAAAGTGGGATGTAAAACGAAATTTTGGAGAAAAAAAATTTTTGATGACGAAACTTAAATTCAACATTCTGGAAAAAAACTGCATAAAAGTATCCCAAAAATTAAAGTTTTATGACTACAATTGCAAAATTCTGATCAATTGAACATTAGAATATCTGGAAACTGGTAGACGGGAATTGCCAAGTTCGATACCGGGTCACTTTCGTTGACGTATACATTTGGAGTTTTCCATGGTTTTCTCTGAAAGGCACATAAATAAATGCTATGTAACATTTAGAAAGACTCTTTACAGAGAGTACACCACTCAGTTCTAGGAGTTTCTTTTAGTCAACTGGTTTTAACCGTGACACACACTACACATTATTAAAATGTAAACTAAGATGTCTCAAAGTGTAATATTATTTAGCTTGGGCGAATTATAGCCCCAAATCTTTAAAGTATAGAATTTCAAATGTTATATTCAAGTTTTTTATCTTAAAAAATAAATAAAATAAACCTTAACCAATTTGTAAGAAGTTGTATTGAAATGTAGAAAGTCATGATTAATGTAATGTGGATACATATTAGAAAAGTACCATGTTTGTCACTTTAAGAGCTTAATTTTAGATAAATTAAATTTCAATAAATAAATAAGACGGCCTATCACATTTAAAAAAAAGAAAGAAAGAAAGAGAAAAGAAACATTGCAGATGTTTCTATTAAATCGTTTTAAAAAGAAAAATCATTTAATAATAAAATAATAATAAATTACAATTTTATGTAGATAGTTAATCCATATCCATTACATTTTACAATTCATTTGTATAAAAGTTTTAGTACACCATTTTGAAGGGAACGGGGGGGGGGGGGGGGGGGGGGTCGCATTTTCTTTCTTTTCTTTTTTTTTTTTTTTCATTTAAATTCAAAATACTTTAGTTTAAGAGGTCTCAAATTATTATACGAGCTTTTATCTCAAAAGCAAATCTAGAAAAATATTTTTGACTATTACCAGATGTCTTTTTTAAACATTAAAATTTTAGGCTATCATATATGAAGGCTGATTTTTAGCAACTATGTGAAAAATACCAGAGCCGGGAATCGAACCCCGGGCCTTCCGCTTAACGCGCGGATGCTCTAACCACTGAGCCACCCTGGCTGATAACCAGCTCGGCACTTCTCACATAATTTACGTTGGCAAGGTCACCGAGTCTGCATTAAACAGCTATATCAAGTGACAAATTTGACCTTCTACTCCATTCTATCAAAAATTAATTTCCAGGTTGATGAATTAAATTTCTGAATATCATATATGACTCTAAAAAATGCTCCGAAAAACCAATGAGGAAAAAAAAAAGTAACGCAGAAGCCGCCAAGTTTTATCCGCGAATTGTATGATTAACATATTTTAAAGGAGACAGTTTTTTCCCTATAGGTTTGTTTCAATGGGCCAGCTTTCGTGGGCCCATCAACGAAAAAAATTACAACGTGCTAATACTGATAAAGCAGTTCATCGCCAAATCTGTTAACCCGCTGTTCTAATAGAATAAATATATACAAATAAATACGCCAATCTCGGGCTGCTTGAAAACAGCCCTCATTACAGCCCATTCCCTCAGATAAGGAAAAGGGTAGTAGTGGTCGGTCCGTGAGTCATTAAATGATTTACGACAGCCGAAAAGAATATATACTAGACAAATAAATGATTAAGAAAAGAAAGAAGATTAAGAAAATGTTAGATGGACGTAGTTATTTTGTGTATATATTTTTGAACAGTACGAAAAACAAATGAATTATTATTATTATTATTATTTCAATCGAGAAAAAATTTAAGTGGGGCCGTGCCTACTGGCCCTTAATGAGTTCTAATTTTATATACTTATAAATTCCATTTATTTGTAATAGTACAAAATGTCAAACTCATTTATATGTGCAACATACTGCAATAGTATGACTAATTAAAAAAAAATTTCATTATATTATTGTAAAGAACTAAACCATTTTCCTAAACGAAAGGTGTTGTTGCAACAAAAGAAGATTTACAATTAAAGGGCAAATAAGGAACAGTTCATTCAATATTTTAACGGTGGGTGGGAAGGGAGGAGATTGTCAGTCTTCCATACAGACTTGGCAACTTAGCGATCAGTTTGGTGACATGGCAATCAAACTTGGCGAGAAGTAATAATTTAGTGTTTCCAAAGTTTAGAAGCTCTATCTTCAATAAAAGCAGAGTTCTGGAACTTTCTGGATTCCTCAATTGCTTATTGGCGCAGAATAACCTCGAAACTTCGCCAAATTACGACAGAAATTATAAAAACAGAAGAGATACTCCCAAAGAGATCAGTTGTATTCGGACATTTGTTCTGAACGTTCGTTTCGGTTTAAATGGTTTATATTTATTCTTAAATGAGTGAAATTCCATTCTGTGTTGTTTTTAATGTTGTTTTGTGACTTTTTCAGGTATGAATTTGAGTATGGTAATTTAGTTTTTTTTTTCGAGAATAACACTTGAATAAAGTATATCTTTCGACAATAAACTGCCTGTTTTTTTACAATTACCTTTTTCACGCAAGAAAATCGACATTTTGGTAACAATATGAATAGAGACTGATATTCGGGATCAGTATGATATGCATAATACTCGCAAATGGTGTAATGAAGTGAAGGAACGTTTAGTTTACTAAGAGTATTTTTTGTGTTTAAATATTTACTTAAAAATTAGACCCAAACAAATAGAAACGTTTACACTAACAACTCTCACCTGCGCGATCTATTATAATGCCTCAACGTGGCATTTCTGCACCTGCATTCACACTAAATCTGCCTATTTTGGTTTCCTCTATTTGCCTTCAAAATCGTACCTCGTATTTTTGCAACTCTTATAAAATTTTTCTCTTTCTGAAAAATGCCCATTTTATTTGTATCTTTTTAAATTTCATTTTAATTGATACATTTTTCTATTTTATAAGCCATTCAATAAACTTATTACTATTAAGGTTCGAGATTAAATTGACTTGCTAAATGATAACTTTTTATAAAATGAATTAAAAAAAAAAAGTAATATAGGGCGCCAACTGAAACTCTGCACACAGGCGCCTGACAATGCTGGCGCGCCCCTGGTAAAATTTAATATGGTATGACCTATGAAACTGCACTTTTTATACAGGGTTAAAATCTCATTGCCATACTCCTTTAATTGTACATTTTAATCATTAACCCCTGAAAAGTAATGATATCAATACAAAAAACCCTTAACGGGTTAAAAGTTTGAGATGCAGCACTGTACTTTATGGCTATAAGAATTAGAAATACAGTCTTAAAAATGAAATCAAATTTTCAGTGATGCTTTGCTATTAATTAATAAATACATAGATTTTCTTATCTGAATTTGCTTTTTTCTTCTATTTATTTTTACAGTGTAAACATTATTTTCAACATAAAATAATATATAACATTTAATCAACGATACCTTTTCATTCACATCTCTTATAATTTCAAAATATGTGTTTTAAAAGAAATGATATGAAATTCCAGCAACACAGTTAAACTAAATGATTTGTTTTTAAATTCCACTGCAATTATTTTGTTTTGCATATTCAAGTATATTTGCACATTGAATTATTGCTTTTAGTTTTCAAATACACAGTCAATTATATCACTTTCATTAAGTTTATATTATGTACTGAAATGTATTTATTTCAATGAACTATTTTATCTTTTGCGTCATGCTATCCAAAACTGTAAGTAAAATTTATGGAAATGTTTATTTTGTGCCATTTTATCCAAGTTAATTGAAATGCATGCAAATAGATAGCGTGCTGAAAAAAAAATTTAATACTTTTAGTAAATAATTATTAACACCAAATAATGAAAAAAAAGTTTTTAAAAATATGAATTATAAGCACACCTTTCAGCATTTTTATAGGTTTGAAGGCATATTAAATTTTCAAAAATAACAGTGCCGTATTGCAACTTTTTTTTTTTTTTTTTTTTTTTTTTTTTTTAATGCAACTGTGTACAAATTAGAATATTTATTAAGATTGGCTGAACTATAAAGAACTTTCCGTTTTATTATACTTGTTAAAAGATAACGTTAATTTCTGTTTATTTAGCTACATTTTTTTAGATTTTGTTTAAAAAAGATTTTAAAAATCAAGGAATTTCCATTATATATATTTTTTTTAATTTAAATGAACAGTTACACATTTAACTATAATTTAAAATACCTTTTTAATGTTCATTTAGCTCAAAGCTTTTCGGCCCGATACTGGGACTTCTTCAAGAGTTGAAACCTTCTGTGCTTTGCATCAGACTGCTGTTTCCTTTAATATTAAGCGCCATCTGCTATCTAAATTTCTTTTGGGCTCCACGTCATTGTAGAAATTTAGATAGCAGGTGGCACTTAATATTAAAGGAAACAGCACTGCAATGACGCGGAACCCAACAGAAGGCACTTAATAATAAGGAAATAGCAGTCTGGTGCAAAGCACAGGTTTTGAATTCCTGAAGAAGGCCCGATATCGGGCCGTAAAGTTTTAAGCTAAATGAACATTAAAAAGGTATTTTACATTATAGTTAAACAAGTAATTTCCTTTTATTTTTGTTTTTAAAGATTCTCAATTTTTTGTAAACCTAAATTTTACAAAAATCGCACATACACATTCGAAGAGCGAAAAAAAAGGTATGGCGAGTGATTGCTCTGCATGAAAATCAGCCTTAACACCATTTTGCAAATTCATATGTAAAAAGATCTCCTGAGACCTCCTGACTCAGAGTATGACAGCCATTTTGCCCTATAACCTCCATTTTTTGGGGACGCCCCCTTATTTTTTTTATCACTTTTCAGTAATTTTATGGCTATAAATTTGTTTTGTAGGGGCAGAATGGAATTTTTTAACTGCTAAATATGATCTTAGGGGCTGCAGAAATGAAAAATTCTAAAACATGAACATTTGCAGCAAGGGAAAAGTTTTGGAAAGGGGGCGGGGGGAGATTTGTGACTGAAATTATGAAATAGTTGTTATATTTTATTAATCATTTATTATTTTTATTTATTATACATTATATTTTTTATTTTTAAGTGTTAAAATAATTCTTTTCCATTCTCCAAATCAAACTCATGACCATAAAATTACCGAACAGTGATAAGAATTGGGGGAGTGGGTGGTGTCCTGTTCTTACAGAACAAATTTTTTTTATATTTAAAAAAAAAAGCTTTAAAAAGAGTCCAAAATTTCACTTTTTCTCGATCTTCTTTTGTGAAACGCCCTTATGAAAGAGTAATTAATAGACACATTTCTTAACAACCAGTATATTTTGAAAGGTCATTTCTGTACTGATAAGTATAAAGGATTTAAGTCTAAAAATGTCGATTTTGAGTTAAGTACATAGTCAGACTCAGAAAAAAATTCTCTATTGATTGGTATAATGGATTTAAATTTATGTCATTTAGTCTTTGAGAAAATCCATAGGTAAAAAAAGATTCAAGTCAGAAATTTAGCATTAATCTTTATATAAAATATTCAATTCAATTTTTTTCCGTTTATAAAATGAAGGTTGACAATCACTGAATGGTATAAAGGGTATAAATCAAGATAATCCCTCTTTCCTAATCGATTCTTCTGATTAGTTATTAGCTAGCTTAACTTTATTTTTCATCTCCTGAAAAATCAAGAATATGGACTTAAATCCTTTATACTTATCAGTACAGATTTAATCCTCTTTTGAACCATATAAAAATTTTAACAAAATAAGGATTAGCGATCCATATTTTAAGATTTTACGAAACATCGATTTTTTCACAAAACATTTTATAGCTCAAAATCTTTTAGAGATAAATCATTTCTTTTTCTTTTTTTCTTTGTATATAGATCTCTATTAGATGAATCAGATTTCAAAATATTGAGAGCTTATTTCAAAAACTGAATCAGTTATAAATTTTTTAATTTTCTGCATCCGTGTACTTTTTCATAAGATTCTGAATCACGCTTATCGTGTTTGTGGGTCGAACAATACTTGGTATATTGGTTACCATGGAAACTCTCTTTTAATTTTGCAGACGATATTTCATAAGTGGAGAGAAAGAAAAATATCTTTTGCTGATTGAGGTCATGTGTTTTTTGACTGCAATTAAAAACTGCAAATTTCAAAATTCTTCAGTTTTCCTTTGTCGCACACAAAACTTACTATACAGCAATCACATCACAAGACAAACTTGCAGTTCAAATTTCATCGATTTCTGTCAATAAACAAAAAATTTACATTTTAACTGGTGTTGTAATATTTTAAAATTTCAATATTTCAAATTCTAATTATGATTAAATTATTTCTAATACATCATTCGAAAGACATTTTAAAGTACTTTTATATTATCGAAAGTGGGATTTGATATTTCACCTGAGTTACACGTTTTAAAGTCTCCTGATTAGGTTTTCTTTTGTATCTCAGCTACTAATTAAAATAATTTCATTAGTAATACATCATTTGGAAGCTTTGTTGATTTGAAATTGAACAGTAGATTACAGAAATTTCTACTGCCAGATGGCTCTGTAAAATTGAAAATTTTCAGTATTTCAAATTCTAATTATCATTAAATTATTTTTAATACATCATTCGAAAGATATTTTAAAGTACTTTTATATCATCAAAAGTGGAATTCGAGATTTTCCCTTATTTACATGTTTTAAGGTGTCCTCTGAGATTAAAATAATTTCATAAGTAATACATCATTTGAAAGCTTTGATGATTTGGAATTGAACAGCAGATTACAAAAATTTCTACCGCCAGATGGTGCTGTAATATTTTAAAATTTCAATATTTCAAATTCTAATGAGCGAGGAAGGTGTATGCTCCAAAACAGGAATATGGCGCCACTGAGCGGGACTTTGCTAAAGTCAGAAATTTGAGAGATAAAATGGTGAGCGAACAGGTTGTTTCAGACATTAAAATGGGGTGAGGGCACCGCAGGCACTACCGAGCAGGAATTTACTACGATTAAATTTTTCAATAAAGCTATTTTCACTATATGTCAATAAGCTGTTGTAAGACCTGAAACAGGAAAAAGGCACCGCAGGTGCCACCGAGCGGGAGTTTTGTAAATTCGGATTTTTCAAGGATCATGAACTAGCTGGTTGCCAAAGGCGGCTAGTAATCTATAGAAATAAAGCAAAGAGTGTCGGCAGAATGCATCCGGGTAGACCACTCATATTTTTGATTGGTCGAAATTTAACTATTTTGGTGATAAAAGTCGGCCATTTTTATTTAGTAAAAACTGATTAATTTTTTTAAAAGATACTGCATAGATGTTATACTTTTTTAAAAGAGCTCTAAAATCTGTTCATTTTTTGTGCGGACACTATATACATCAACAGGGCCCGAAATTTCAACTTAGATTACACTCGCTGAAAAAAAAAAGTTACTCGCCACAAAATATGATTAACTTACTCTATTTTTTACATAAAAGGTGACCAGATATTTTTATTGGAAAAAGAGGAGAAATCACGCAATGTCTTTTATTTTATAAGAAAATAGAAGACAATTTTGAAAAAGAGGTTATTTTAGAGGAGAGAGGACACAAAACTGAATGAAAATGATTATAAAAACTGATTCAAAAGCTACTTTGCACAGTGGTGAAAACATGTTTACCTCAAATATGATGAATTTCTATCAGTACAACTAACGTTTACATATTTTTGTGAGGTTCTAGTAGTCTTACCATTAAGGTCAATTTTCTGCACTAGGGCTCTAGGCCTGAAAAGGAGAGTTCTCCGTGGAGGTCTTTCTAAGAGATCATAACCCATATTTACGCTAGTTTTGGAGAAAACCACAAAAAACTCCCAACGGCTAGGCCAACGCGCGCGACCGGGTATCGAACCCCGCGCCTCACGTATGAGGAAAAAAATCTCTCTGTCACTGGTGGACCTATTTTTATGAGGAGGAGTATTCATGCAAAAGTGAGAACACATGCCAACCCACAGCGTACGCAACCGGAGCACCACCACCTTAATTATTTCATGACAATTTCAATAGTGATTCCCTGTTCTGTATCAAAGAACCGCAGTGGCAGATCTAAGAGGTGGGGGAGCCCCCCCCCCCCCTAAAAAAAAAGCACTGACCTTCACAACTGAATATTACAATTGTAAATTTTTCATTGATTTGGAATAACATCTTGAAAAATCTTAGCCCCCCCCCCCCCCCCCAAAAAAAAAAAAAAGTTAAGTTCTGGATCCGCCACTGAAGAACCGTACAAATATGGGAATACTTTTATTTCTTTGTGATTCGAAGAATCTGAATAGACATAAACCGTAATATGATTTGGCAAATTTATTAGGAAGTTGTTCTTTTGCTAACCTAACGCAGAAAAAGTTAGTGTTCACCGTTTGATGCAGCCAACAGCCGATTGAGCTTCCCAGTTTTGTGAAATTTTTGAAATTAAGGACTAAATCCTTTTCATTTGAAAAAGAGGACAGAGGACGAAAAACATTTAAAAAAAAAAAAAAAAAAAAAGAGGACTTTTTAATCCTGTAATTTTTTTTTTTTTTTGTTTAAGAGGGCAGAGCGTTGAAAAAGAAGACTGTCTCTTAAAAAGAGGATGTCTGGTCACCTTATCTAAGATTAGCATGATTTTACGTTTTTAAATCGATATATATATATTTTTGGTAGCACCGTATACTGCAAAAATTCTATCTACATTTAGATCGAAATTTTACTCGCCATAGTAAAATTTCCACTCGCTGCTGACGAGCGGAAATTTCGCGCCCTGCATCAAGTTATTAGATTTAAAGATATTACATTGCATAGTTTCACAAGGCGATATCATTTGATTGCTTTTACCTTAAAATAAGAGTCTAATATTAGAGAATGAATAACTTTCGGTTTTGAAGTTCTAACAGCTGCAATTTTTAAATTACAGCATACTTATTTCCCATACATAATCCATTAAATTCGTAAACAATTGTTGATTCATTCTTGAGAATCATTCACATAAGACCATAGAGCATTGTTGCAAAACGAAAGAAAAAATTAATTTAATTTGTAATATATTATTTTGACTTTTTGACCTTAAAGGGAATTTTTAATTATGTTACAAAGACAAAAATATGATATAAAAAATAAATGGCGATTCAATTCTTTTGAAAATTCGTTTAAATTTAGTGACCAGCGAAGCAGACATGGCCACATGCACATGCATGTATTGGGTTAGGGAGTTTATATTTTTAATAATTTCTTTGGTAGCACAAACACTCTAGATTGGTTCTTGTAGAACTCTATAAGCAAACATCCCATGCTGAAATTTATGGTGAATTTGATTTTTATGAGGTGGGTAAAAAGTAACCGATTTATTTTAATGAGCTATTTTTCTGTGAACTACCTGATTATGTCCTAGCTCTATTCCTACATGTTTACTGTTAACGAGTTACTTGTATCACATAATTATTTCCTTATATAATTTTAGTCAAGTGGAATAAGTAAGTAAATAGATAGGTTATGGTATAATACACTATCTACCAATGAGTATTTAGAGATTTTCGAATTTAGATGTTTTGTGAAATCTCTATATATTAAAAAAAAGTTACTGTTGCTGGCGTCAATTTTTTTTTTTTTTGTCTGCAACTGCATCTTCTCGCAGAGGGCAAAGTTCTCTGCATCATGAGAGGTACCAATGTGTGCTGTGTATTCCAAGGAAGAAATTTCTATTTTTTTAATTAAGGAAGTTATTAATTAAAAACTTTGGGTTTATAAAGGTACTCTGTTTCTACCTTGAAAAAAGTTTCTCTTATGACGTTTTTCTATCATGTCATTTTCCACGGGAAAGTTAAAATGTGATCCATGGTTTCAAAAATCGGTTGGTTGGGTTTAACGATGCACTGGTACAGCGCAATGAGTAATTGGCGATGGTTTGGGACTACCATGGTGTAAAAAAAAAAAAAATTTCAATGTGAAAATAAATTTAGGATTGTAATTTGTCAGCAAATATCTTTTATTCATTTTTTTTTCTACTTTTAGAAAATAAATTTTCTTATTGGCAATCTTTCATATGTTTATAATTTTTTTTATTTTTTTTTTTTTTTAAAATAACGAAATAATTTCATATCTGTATATTTGACTGCATTTCTTTTTGTCTTTAAGGTCTATCTTTTTTACTTAATTTTTTTTTATTTTAAATACGTCAAATATATTTTGGTATAAAATATATCCAAAGTATTTTAAATTTATAACCAAGAAGAAAATCATCACCTAAAACTTTTATAGAGTATCAAGTACGTTTTATCTTTCATTATTTTAAGAAGCAGGTAGCAGAGAATTAACAATTGAAACTGTAGTTCATTTCTCAAAATTAAAATGACAATAATAATAAACTTTTCAGATATTTTGAAATGTGTAAAATTATTACCTAACTGTACATTAGAAATATATGTATACTGCCCTAAATTAACTAAAAGATGCAATAGTAAAAAATATAGGCATTAGAAAAAATAGGGGAACAGATTTAATATCTGTCTTCCTTGGCAAATAAAAAAACCACCAAGTTATGTAGCGAACATATTTAATTCCATTTCAGAAAATTATGGAGTGGAAGGCTGATTTTTATATATATAGATATCTATGACAAACGGCAAGATTTTTGTTTTAATGTAAACTTATTTACACATTTTAATTCATGTCTGCATCTTTCGTTATTTAGAAACATTATCATTAACCATTTTTTTCGAATTAATAATTTATGCTCTGCAAAGTTTAAAAACAAGAATATTAATAAACTGATCACAGCCACTGCTAAAATGGGTTTTCCTAAAAACTTTGTATTTTCTATTTTATATCCTTAACCATGTCTCTGTCAGTACAAAAAAAAAAAAAAAAAAAAAAAAAAGCTGTGTACACTCTTGTGTATATCAACAAAAAAATTATAAAATAATAAAAGACAATAAAAAAGGTGGTGGTTGGGTGGGCAGATGTTTGATTACGGAGGTGGTGTGGTGTTGTAAGGCTGGATGGTTGGGTGGGTTTGTGAAATTAAATTAAAAAAAAAAAAAAAAAGTAGAAGGCTTGTTGCATTGCTTTGTATTACTGTGCAAACTTTCATTTTCCATTAAAATTTCAGTTTTTTCCTTTTTGAGTTGTCAACTATATTTAATGTTCTAATTATACTGTTAAACACAATGTGATCAATCGGTGAATTTCATTGTGGCTTCATGGTTTCATTGTTGTTCATCTGCTTTGAAATTTGCATTTTTAAATCCATATGGTTCCTGTTCTGGTTGTGGCAGGCTGGGGGAGTGTTGCCGGCGTAAAACTAGTGTAACCCCACAGGCAAGTCACAAGTCTTGCCGCCTGCCTCCTTCTTCCTACCTTGTGTTTCTTAGGTTGTTTTTTCATTAATTTTGATAAGTTTATGGTTTTAGGTTGGGATTTGTTGTTTTACTTTATTGATTCGATTGTTTTGCAGGCTGTTAATTAATAGATCTGGTTTCTTTGCATTAGTGTATTTCATCCACTGATGATTTTTTTTTTTTTTTATCTTATTGGTCATTGGTGTTTCAGTGATCTTATATCTGTTGCTTGGCTTCTACTATGCTTAATAGATCATCTTTATTATATATATATATACCAACTACGTGAAAAATATCAGAGCCAGGAATCAAACCCGGCCTTCTGCTTTCCGTGCAGATGCTCAAACCATCGAGCTACCCTGGCTGATTACCAGCTAGGCATTTCTCACATAACATTCATTGGCAAAGTCACCGAGTCTGCAAACACAGCTGTATCAAGTGACATTATTAATCATGGCACAACTCCAATAGACCATGAAATTTTCAATTTTAATTTTGAAATTTATACATCAAGCCTGAAAGTTCATTTCAGAAAATTATGGAGTGGAAGGCTGATTTTTTTTTTTTTTTTTTTTTTGAGCTACACCCAGGGTAGCTCAGTGGTAGAGCATCCGCACGTTAAGCAGAAGGCCCAGGTTTGATTCCCGGCTCTGGTATTTTTCACATAGTTGGTATAAAAATCAGCCTTCCACTCCAAATTATCTAAAATGAATTAAGGTTGATGATTAAAGAATTTCCAAATTGATTTTTTATTTTTTATGGGTCCCCTTTTTTTTCTTCTGGACAAAACTTTTACTGAAATATACGGGGCATAACTTGTTCATTATATTTTAAAAGTTTCAAGATAATTCTTTAAGAATTTCTCTAGATATTTAACAAAATGTCTAAATACTCATTTGGTAGATAAATGTAGTATGATATAGCTATGGCTCCACATGCACTTTTGCATATTGTCAACTCATTGCTTACCAGGGAAGAAAAAATAAAATAAAGTAGAGGCAATATATCTGTACTGATAAGTATAAAGGATTTAAGTCCAAAAATGTCGATTTTGAGTTAAGTACGTAGTCAGACTCAGAAAAAAATTCTCCATTGATTAGTATAAAGGATATGCCATTTAGTCTTTGAGAAAATCCATTGATAAAAAAGATTCAAAGAAATTTAGCATTCACGTTTGGTATAAAAGATTTAAGCCAATTTGTTCCCTTTATGAAATGAAGGTTGACAATCACTTGAATGGTATAAAGGGTATAAGTCAGTATAATCTCTTTTTCCTGATCGAGTCTTCTGATTAGTTTTTATTATAAAAGATTTAAGTCCACTTGTCTCTTTTTGCACTATGCCACTTGGTGGTCAACAGGTTTTAATCCAATGTAATGATGAGATTATAATTATTCAATTGCTTATTATTATATTTTATGCTTTAATTTATAAATATAAAATTGATAAAAAATAGATAAAAAATTTACCCACTTTTTAATTGAAATTTAATATTTATAAATAATTTACTACATCATTCTTTACCAATAATTTACTACATTTAACATCAGAGAAAAACAGACTTAGCCTATGAACAGAAGAGACTTGACAAAGCAGAAGCCGAAACTGATACCTCAAAACTGTGTTTAGTTTTTGATTTACAACAGTGTCTAGCAACTCCATTTCTGTCATCTGTAGCTTTCTACAAACGCCAACTTTGGACTTTTAATTTGACTATACATAACAATGCCACAGGTAAGTCATGTCATTACATGTGGCACGATGCAATAGCCGGTCGTGGAGCTAACGAAATAGCTTCATGTCTTTACAACTACCTACAAAATGTACCTGACACTGTTACAAGTGTAACTTTCTATTCTGACACATGCGGTGCTCAAAACAAAAAACACCCATGTGTCAGCGATGTTTTTGAAGGCAATGGCTGACTTACCTCATTTCTCCAGTATCAATCACAAATTTCTAATTTCAGGTCACTCACACATGGAATGTGACGTAGACCATGCTCTAATTGAGAGACAAAAGAAAAGTATGGCATTTCAAGTATTCCACTCATATGATTGGTATCAGCTTATTCGGTCTACAGGGAAGAAAAATCAATTCACTGTTAGATGATTCAAGATGATTTTTATTAATTTTGTATTACTGTCAATAAGTACTCTCATTGTGAGAAAGAATAATGTTGATGGGGAGCCATTCAAGTGGCAAGAGATACAATGGTTGGTATTGCCAGGAAGGAGGTCAGATATTTTATAGAGACAGAGAGACTTGAGAGCAAGCACTTTAAAAAAAATCAGTTTTCTTCGACGAGGCAAAACAAATCTCCAAATTACCCAGATTCAAAAATGGTATAACAAATCTGTTCCAATCTCAGTGGAGAAGAAACGAGGTCAACTTATGACTTATGACTTATCAAGGAGGGCAGCCCTCAGCAGGGCACTGAGAGCTAGGGCACATCGACCAGAGGTCTATTGTACCCAGACCCAAACACATCCTTATGAGAAAAGCCTCGTAGCTGAAGCAAAGCTCAGCAGACACCTGACAGGAATATCCTGCAGCTCCCAAGGCTCAATAAGATGCCGACCAAGATGCTCAAACCTGTAAGCAGAAAAGGCCTCACAGTCACACAAAATGTGCCGAGCAGTCTCCTCTTCCAGACAACAACCACGACAGATAGGATCAGAACTGATACCCATAATGTTCAGATGTCTCTTAAGGGTACAGTGACCAGTAAGAAGGCCAATAACCTTCCTCAAACCATTCCTGTTAAGCTTTAAAAGCTCCTTATGACGAAGACCAGGATAGTCACGATTAAGCTCTTTTGCTTGCCTTTGACCATCAGAATTATGCCATAGCCTATAGTACTCCTTACCAAAGAGCTTGAAGATAGAAGCCCTAAAAGCAGTGGGAGAAATACCCAGAACAGGCTCAGGGCCACAAAAGAGTGTGCTGGAACCAGATCTAGCCAACTCATTACCAGGTATACCCATATGACCAGGTACCCAGTAAAGACTAACCTTATTATAGGAAGAAAGCTCACAAAGTGTCTTGTAGCACTCCCATACGAGAAGAGAGGTGAACTTACACCTTTCCAGTGAAAGGAGAGCCGCTTGACTGTCAGAACAGATACGGATGGTTAAATTATGATAACCTCTGTCTAAGCACACCTTACAGCATAAGATGATAGCAAAGATTTCAGCCTGGAAAACTGTGGCAAACTTTCCAAGAGGAAAAGAAAGCAGAGTTCCATCCCCAGAACAGTAAACACCTGCCCCAGATGAGAACTAAGCTTAGAGCCATCAGTATACCAAACCAAACAGTTGTCATCAAGCCAACTAGGAGATAAAAGCCAATCCTCCCTAGAAGGGAAAAAGATCTTAAAAGGCCTATGAAAGGCAAATTTCATAACCACGTAGTCACTAGGCATAATGAAAGAAGGAAGATCAGCAACAAATGAAATCAGGGAACCCCAAGACAGATGTCTAGAATAATCCTTCCACAAGCCCAGACACATGAAACGCTTCATACAGGTTAAAGCCTCAGTTTCAATACGCAAATAAAGCAGAAGAAGCCCAAGCAAACACTCAAGGGCAGCAGTTGGAGTAGTCCTAATGCAGCCTGAAAGAGCAACACAGACCATCCTTTGCAACCTAGTAAAGCTAGTTCTAACAGTAGTCAGTCTAGACCGAGACCACCAGACATTACAGCCATAGGTGATGATAGGACAGATAATCATTGAGTAGATCCAATGGACATCCCTGGGTCATAAACCCCAGGTTCTTCCAATGGAACTCTTACATGCCCGAAAGACCTTTGTGGCCTTACATAAGCAATACTCAATATGCTTACTCCAGTTCAACTTAGTGTCAAAAAATACACCCAAGAACTTGACCTCACATGAAGGCAACAGCCTATTACCCAGGAAGTAGACATCACCAAAATTTAGATATCTTCTCCTAGAAAAAGGAACAAAGTTTACCTTGGAAGGATTAACAGATAAGCCCGAATCAGAGCACCAATGTGCAACATGCTGAAGAGCACCATTCATAACATCAGAGACAGAGTTACCAAACTTGCCCCTGACAACAATAGCCACATCATCAGCATAACCAACACATGGAATACCAAGGTTGGCAAAATGGACTAACAAAGAGTCAACAACAATGCACCACAGAATAGGAGAGAGCACGCCCCCTTGTGGACAACCAGAGCTAGCATGAACCTTCATGCAAGTACCCATAAAAGAGGCACAAACATACCTAGAGGATAGCAAATTAGCAATCCATCTGGTAATAATAGGATTAGCACCCCTCAAGTCAAGAGCACGAATGATAGTGTCAAATGAGACCTTATCAAACGCCCCTTCAATATCAAGAAAAGCAACAAGGGCAATTTCTTTATCATTAATGCACTTTTCCAAAAGAAAGGAAAGTTCATACAATGCAGTATTAGTAGATCTTCCAGGTTGATAGGCATGCTGTGAGGAAGACAGTGGCCTATCAACAATAACAGAATCCCTAAGGTATCTGTTAATAAGCTTCTCCATTTCTTTCAACAAAAAAGAAGAGAAGCTAATAGGCCTAAAGGACTTGGCATCAAAGTAGTTATCCTTCCCAGGCTTAGGAATGAAAACCACCCTAGTATTCCTCCAAGACTGAGGTATATACCCATAAGTAATGCAAGAACGAAAAGTTCTGCAAAGAAAAGGAGCAAGAAAATTAAGACTCTTGATAAGAAGCACAGGAATGATGTCATCCATCCCCGGCGACTTAAAGGGTTCAAAAGACTTAATAGCCCAGGTGACCTTGTCATGGGTAACCACCATTTTAGCAGCTTCCCAACTGTCCTTACTGCAAGTATGTGAAGAGACAGAGCTATGCCTATCACAATCAGTAGTACCAGAGCCGGGAAAATGAACTCGCAGCAGCTCAGCTAGAGTCTCTTCACTCGACTCACTGTATCTACCAATAGGAAGACGAATAGCATTCAAACTAGAACTATAATCTCTAGTCAAAAGTTTTGCTACCTTAACAGTAGCAGAAATACCATTAATACCATCACAGAACGACTGCCAAGAATGACGCTTAGCAGTTCTAATGACCTTATTGTAGGTAGTGAGGGCATCCCGATAGGCTTGCCATGCACCAGACTTCCTAGCTCTATTAAAGAGCTTCCTACATTTCTCACGTAAAGAACTAAGCTCAGAAGACCACCAAGGAACACGCCTTGGGGAGCTAGTAACTGTAAGCTTACAGCTACTATGATAAGAATTGAGAATGATCTGTTGCAGCTGGTCAACAGTCAACTCGATATCATCAGTAGAATTGAACTTACCAGAAAAGGTGGAAAGGCCTTTTCCAAGAAGCTTTTCAAAAGAACCCTAGTCAGTAGATCTCGGGTTCCTCCTAGCAACCTTTACATAGTAAAGGCCTTTAACAGAAAAAGTGATCAGTTGATGGTCAGAAGCTGTAACTGCATCAGACACCTTCCAATCAGACCCTAAGCATAAAGAGTTACACAGAGTCATGTCAATAACTGTAACAAAAGTAGGTTCATTGCCTCTGTTAAGGATACACAAGTTATAAAATAAAATATGATCCATCAGCACATCTCCCCACTTGTTGCAATCACTACTTCCCCACAAAGTGTGGTGAGCATTTGCATCACAGCCAAAGATGAGCCTTAAGCGTGAACGACAATAGCTAAGAATAGACTTAGCCAAGTCAGACAATGGTTCTATCTCCTCATAAGGAAGATAGGCAGAGACAAAGACAAAATCAATATTTGCAGCTCTGTCATTGAGTTTGATTTTAACAGCAACCATATCCTTATTCAGGAAGTTGACAAGATTAAAGGCATTAAGTTCAGACCTAGCAATAATGCAAGCCCTGGGTAGTTTCGCAAAAGGTGTCAAAAAAATATTGAAACCTTTAACGCTAAGGCCGATCATTTTACCATCACGGGTCCAAGGCTCTTGAATAAGAACAATGTCAAAATCTCCATCAACCAGCCTCTTGGAGAGAAGAGCCGAAGCAGCCTTGCTATGATGGAGATTCAACTGACCAACTCTAATCTCATCCATAACAGAGAAACGGAGAAGCAACAGCCAGGTGGAAATTACCCATCATGGCCTGACTCAGGGGAAGAGTCCTTCTGCAACAGCTCCAAAGCCTTATCAATCCCACACAAAGACTGTGGCGAGCCAGCTAGCAAAGTGCTCTCTGACCCAGAGTCCAGTGCAAGATCAGATAAGTCAAGAGCATCACTAAAGGTACTCACCTGAGAAGCCGAAGGAGACGGAGCCACCTCAAAAGCAGATGACACCTGAGAAACAGGAGGCTCAAAGGAAGCCAGGGGCTCAGCAGACTCTGAGGAATCCAAAACAGAAGGATCCACAGAAGTAGATACCACCTCCTTAGGTTCCCGTTTGTTGGGATCACATAGAATCTTAAAGAATCCACGATCAAGACCAGTGAGAGCAGAAAAACCAGACCTGCGCATCACCTCAACATCCCCAGAATCAACCTCGAGAATCCATCTAGCAGAGTTATATCCTGCAGAACACTGCAAGACACGCCACTCCATAGCTTTCAACTCAGGGTTGTAACGCTGAAGACGTCTCAGAAACATACTAGAGTCAGCGAACTTGTCTCTAGTCCTAAAAGCGACTTTAACAGGCTTGGGCAACTCATCAGCATCCAAGACTCTGAGTACTAATTCACCCAATATTCTATTGCCAAAGTTGCTCTTGATCCATTCCATCGTAGCAGCATTACTACACTGGAGAATCAGAGCCCCCTTAACCAAGTTATTGGCAAGAATTTCAGGCAGACTGTCTCCAATAGGAATAGAGTCAATCAGCTTCAAAATCTCACGCTGAATACAATCATAATCATCCAAAGACAGCATGTCAGAAGGGAAATCCCTCTTAACAATGGCTACCCTGGTCGATGACTGAACAGCATGAGCATAAGAGCAAGGTTGGTCGTTCTCCCCAGATCGGATGTCCCCCCCCCCCCCTGAGGTTGGACATCCTTCCCAGACACAGCACTCGAAGAAGGTTGGACATCCTTCTTTAACTTTTTCGGAAAAGCCTGCACTGTGGGGGATGGCATTGAACCCAAAGGCCGAGACCTTTTAGTACCACCACCACCACCAGCAGCAGCAGCACAAGAAGCCTGAGACAATTGTCTCCTTCTTTTTTCTCAAGTTCTTCTGGCTTTTGGTCAGAACCCCAACACTAGATAGTTCATCCCCCGTGGGCTGCTGGCAA
The DNA here is from genome assembly GCA_963930645.1 of Salticus scenicus. Lineage (NCBI taxonomy): Eukaryota > Metazoa > Arthropoda > Arachnida > Araneae > Salticidae > Salticus > Salticus scenicus. The sequence goes on from OZ005651.1 coordinate 167,064,608, forward strand.
GAGCCAGCCTCTCCACTAGAAGATGGACCCGCATTAATGGTCCCAACCAAACCAGAGCCTTGATCTTTCGGCTTAGTCCAAGCTGAAGCTGTGTCACCAGTTACACCCAAAGGTAAACCAGTTACCACAGCAGCATATGCTCTGGTTACACCAGAAGGTAAACCAGATGCCGGAGACTGTACAGAATTTTTCGAACAGGACCCTCTACCTAAGTCCTGAATGCGCCCCTCTTTATCCTGCGTGACGGGCGATGCAGTACAAGAAGAATTATTAGAACTTTCCATGATGTGATTTTCACCTGCAGATCTTAGCTGGGCAAGTCGGAATGGCCTTCTCGCCATGGGTGACCCTGCCAGGAGCATACACTCCACACACAGAGCATTCACTCAGCGTGCAAAGCATACACCCCAGACGTACCCCATTCCGCCCAGGGACCCCCCCCCCCCCGCCACTATGAGGCGACCTGCAGGACTTGGGGGGGGGGGGAGAGAGGTCAACTTACTTTGCTTCCTCTTGTGCCTCCAGTATTCCATGATTTCTACAAAACTTTACAGACATCAGCTGGCACAGAGAATATTGACTCTGACTTAGAATTTAGTGATACTGATGAAAATGACCATTAATGACCATGACCCAGTGGAAGGAAACACGAATATGATATTGTGATGGTCAATATTCTATTCATCCTAATGCTTTGTATTTTGTGCACTGTTAAAAATAGTTTCTTAAAAATGAGCTAAATTGTCTCAAAATAGCTCCAAAACAATATATACTTAAATTTGAAAACCCATGTACTCATTTTTGAGTATAATGACATGTCAAACATGTGGATATTGGGATTCTTATTGGTCAACTCAACCCTATTTTTGAATTTGTCAATATACTCAAAAATGAGTACATGGGTTTTCAAATTTAAGTATATATTGTTTCAGAGCTATTTTAAGACGATTTAGCTCCTTTTTGAGGAACTATTTTTTACAGTATGTTAACTTTAGTGCTTTGCTTGCGGATTATTAATGATTTTTTTTTTTTTTTTTTTTGCCATTTAATAGGGTGATACACATTATTATTATTTTATCATCGTTACTATTATTATTAACTATTTTAAAAAGGACAATGAAATGTTATAGTAACAGCTTCTAGAGCTAAAGTACAAAAATATCGAATCATTTTTCAAACTGATTTACCTCTCAATCAGTTTAGCTTGAGTAGTATTGTGCATCAGATATTTTTTTAATGTCATTAAGTGCATATTATCTTTATTTAATTACTTCATAGTCACTGAAGGCTTTTGAGCATTAATTTTCAATAACTGTGTAATAATTCCTATCTTTAATATGATAGTTATAATATTGTATAGCATTCCTTGTTTGAGGTAATAAATTCTTTCAATAATGTTGATCGTTCATGTTTCACTAACCTGGATTTACCATGGATTAACCCCTTACCTAATAACCTTTCATTAATCTTAGATTTCTAAGATGAAAGCATTTGGTAATCCTGCACCACTTTGTTCATATATCTTATTAAAGTCATGAATCAATATGTTGAGGAAGTTAGAATTGATAAAGACCTTATTTTTGTTAGGTTCAAAATCTTTTGAATATCCACTGAGGTCATAAATCCAGTATTTCTTAATGCTGCAGCCAAGTATTTGGACTGTCAGTATAATTATATTGTTAAATGAGTACAAGTCAGAGTGGTAAAAAGGAGTTAAGTCCTGAGTTGAGTGATACAAAGGATTTAAGTCCTGCAAGCATTTTTTTTTTCAAGACTATATAAATCTGTTAAAAATAAACAAACTTCAAAATTAAATGTATGTAGTTTATTCCCAAAATTATATATTATGATAATATCCTGGTTAAAACTGTATTGAACAGATAAGTTTTTATACAGAATTTTTTTAACTTTATTTTTCGTCTCCTGAAAAATCAAGACTATGGACTTATATCCTTTATACTTATCATAAAACTTTCTAAATACACCACACATTCAAAAAACAAGAAAAACTGTAACTTCATATTTATAAAGTAGAATATATATTATTTCAGTATGTTAAAAATGAAACTTATATAACAAATGTAATTTTGTAAAATAAAAAAGGCAGTATGTGTAACAAAATATTTATTTTTAGCAACTGAACTTTGAAGACTAGATACAAAAATCACAGAAATGAATACCCCACATAAAATATAAAAATACAATTTTTGTATTAATAAAAAACAAAGGAATATAAAATATATTAATTTATACAACTGACCATTATTTGCTTTTTAAATATATATATATAAATAGACAATTAAAAAATTCAAAATTGTTCCAGTATATATTATTATATATATATAATAGAAAAAAAAAACCTTTTATATAAATAATGTGTAAAATTCTATAATATACTGTATAAATATCAAGGAAAACATTTTGTATCACAAACCTCAAACAGAAATTTCTTATCAATATTTTTAACAATTAGCAAAGAAATAAATATTAATTACTTGAATGAATTTTATTTCTTGTGTATATAATTAGAAAATGAAACTTCAATCTATAACATAAATATGAATTACTATGCTGTTTTGTTATACAATATAAACTATTTCTAACAGAATTATTTAGCACACAATTTGAACTACGAACGTACGATATTTATATATGTATTCAAAAAGTCAGAAGCCCAATAAATATGAGATGAACCTGTATTACACAAGATTTTCATAAAATAGAGTGCAAAAGGTGAAAATTAAGTTTAGTTACTATAAACTATTAAGAAATGTTCCTACAGAACTAAATCATTTGTCTTTCTATTACCATAGCATATTAAATAAAAATTTAACTACATGCCTTTCTTTATCAATATGTTAATTTTTAGTTCTTTAAAAAATCCAAAATTGTTGATAAATGTTTAGGTAAATTCATTTCACTTGAAACTATCACTATAATTAACTGAAAATTATTGCATTATCTTAGGTGCGAAATAAATAATAATTAGCAGCAAAATATCACAGGCTTAATTCTGAAATTCTTAATGTTGTATATATTTACAACATTAATTTTAAAGGACTAAATGGAAATATAAAATTCAGATTTTTTTTTCTTTTAATATACAGTATAATTAAAATTTTATTACTAATTAAAGTATTTAAACTAAAGTTTCCCTTCCTTAATCAAAATACACTACATATTTTCTCCAACTCAATAGCACTCAATACAGTTCAAATAATAAAATTGTAATTTTATAGAATTGTAAATCTACAGACATTTTCAAGTTTCTAATGTGATTTAAAACAGAATTGTAAAACATATTTCTAACGATGATTCTTATCTTGAAATATGGCTCATTTTGTAAGGGAAATTAGAACTAAAGAGTAGAAAATACATTATTATTTAATAAATTCTTTAAACTATTAGAGGATATGCCATAGATGCTAAAAATTACACTCTTAAAAGTACATAATTTATACAAAATTAAACAGAGTAAAATTCTATCTGATGACATATAATTTAGTTTTTGTCTTACTAAACAATGCAATACAATACAGGAAAATAAAATTTTTAAATCTGAAACCATTATTATTTTTTTTTTTTCAATTTTTCTCTAAATATTTCTACTATTTTGATTAAAAAGTCTCACTTTTCATTTTTCTTAACAGATTTCTTTGTAATTTAAAATAAGATAATTTGTTTTTGAGAATTTTTTATCTTAAAATTCTACCATAGTTTATTATTATATTGCCCGAATGTATAATATAATAAATAACACCAAAACTATTTTTTCTATGGTATTTTCTTAAAGAAGTTGAAGGGATCCAACAACTACTACTTTTAATAAAAAACATGTTACATATATACTTTATGTTTGATATGAAAGATTTAATGTATTTAGATTAATTACATCTTATTTATTATAAGCATAATTTTGATCTATTGTTAATAAATGATATATGTGTGTAGTGTGTCCCAAAACTTTAATAACAATGTTTGTTAATTTTAACTGGCATTTATCAGTTGGTGTATTAACCTTCAGTAAAAATAAATAAAAGTAAAAGATATAAGCATACAGTATAATTAAAATTTTATTACTATTTAAAAATTGAAAACTAAAGTTTTCCTCCATTTATCAAATTACACTACATATTTTCCTGAACTCTATAGCATTCAATATAGTTTAAATAATAAGTTTGTAATTTTATAGAATTGTAATTCTACAGACTTTTTCAAGTTTCTAATGTGATTTGAAAAAAAAAATTATAAAACATATTTCTAACAATGATTCTTATCTTGAAATATGGCTCGTTTTGTAAGGGAAATGAGAACTAAAGAGTAGAAAATTTCTTTAAACTATTAGAGTATATACCATAGATGCTAAAAATTACTCTTAAAAATACATAATTAATATGAAAATAAACAGAGTAAAATTCTATCTCATGACATATAATTCAGTTTTTGTCTTACTAATACAATAACAGAAAATAAAAGTTTTAAATTTTCAATTCTGAAACATTATTTATTTTAATTTTTTCTAAAAATTTCTACAATTTCGATTAATAATATTTCATAAAAATGAAAATTTTATCCTTTTTTAAGTACTTCATTTCAATTTTTTGTAATGCTACTTCTACTAACAATTTTTCAATATAATTTTTTAGTAATAGTTTAGACATTCAATGTATTAAACTGCATATGGCTTTCCTTTAAAAGTTTTCAAGAATTTTAGGTGTCTTTTTGAGATCATTTGCAGAAATGGCTAATTATGTTATACATTCAAATTATGAATGCATCATTCATTATTATATGTCAACAACTAATTTAACCCTCTGCAGATTCTTAAAATTTATGTAATTATTTTCATTACAAACATAATTAATTTCTAACAAAATGTTAAAATGAACAAAAACTATAAGAATGCAATGAAATAGCTTAATAAAATACAAAATGCACACTAAATGAATTAAGTTTCAGAAATGATATTTTATATGCATTTTCAATTTACTTTTGTTATATTTTCTGGCAAATATATATATATATAATAATGATGATCAATAGCATTATAAATATACGTATATTTTTTCTTAAATCAAAAATCAACTAAAATCTTTGAAGAAAATCTTTAAATTTACACATAAAAAACTTTAAAAAGATAACAAATTCTGAACACCATATTATGTGCGATATAAAGATAAAAATAAATAATAAGCAAGATAAATGCATAAATAAATAAAAATACTTTCAATTGCATAAGGGAAAAAAGGGAGTGGGGAGGAGGACAGGAGAAAGACATATCCTCTTTCATATATGAATATATATATATAAAAAAAAGTATTACCATAAGAAGTCAAAATAATAAAGTAAATAAGTTTTTAAAAAAATTACTTAAAAAAAAAAAAAAAAAAAACGAGAGAGAGAGCAAATTTTAAATGCATTTTTCTTATCAACTTCACCAGAAAAGAGAGAGAAAAACACAAGTATACTTAACTTGCATTCATTTAACATATGTATCTAATCTTTATTTTTGTAAATAAAATTAAGAAAGAAATTATTTCACGTGAAAAGCTCTGACATGCATGATTTAATTTATTATTCATAACTATAGCAGAGAGAATGGTAACAAACAGCTATTTAGAATTAATAACAACAACTATATTACCATATTTTAATAGACATTATCTATATAAATAAAGCAAAGAGTTTATTGACAGAACACAGCCAAGCGGACTACTCCTATTTTGGATTGATCTGGATTTAACAACTTTGGTGATGAAAGCCAGACATTTTTATAGTAAAAACTGATGAATTTTTTAAAAGATACTGCACAGATGTTATACATTTCTAAAAGAGCACTAAAAACTGTTCATTTTTTGAGAGGACATTATATACATCAAGTTATTGGATTTAAAGATACGAGGGTTGATCCAGAAATAAGGTTCCCATCAATTTTACAAATAGACAACATTGTTTATTCTCATAACAATGTACATTGTTAGAAAGAAGATACTTTGCTCTATTTTTTGGCATAATCGCCATCTTATTCTATGCATTTTTGTAGACGGTGCTCTAATTTTTGTACTCCAATGTCGTAGAACTCCACTGCCAACCGGTCGAGGAAGCGTTATATCCTAATTTTTCAGTCAAAGTTCTTTCCACTGAAGAACTCTCAGGAATCCGAGCAACAAGTTCCCGGACGGTGATTCTCCTGTTTTGAAGCATTTCGCGTTGGATCATCTCGACAATCACCTGCGAAACTGACAGTCTTTCACTCTGTTATTCACCGTGGACATCCTTCCGCCGCCACTAAACTTCCTGCACCACTTTCGGATGTGTTGAACGGACGTACACTTATTGCCATACACCTCTGTCAACTGACGATGAATATCCATGGGTGGAGTCTCTTTGGCATACAAAAAGCGAATTACTGAATAATCTCACACTTGGTAGGAGCAACAATGGGCATCTCCATCTCGGACGGCTGCTGAGCCAAAACTGAGCGGTGCAGCGAAGCACGGCTGGGCAGAATCGAGAGTTGGGGAACAGCACAGCAGTGTTGCCAGATTTTGCCTTGCATCTTCCCATGCAGCTGGAGCTCTTTGGAAACCTTATTTCTGGATCAACCCTCGTATTACGTTGCAAAGTTTCACAGCGTGATATTATTCAATTGCTTTTTATGAAAATCAGCCAATTTTTAAAAAAGTTACTGCATAGATATTATACTTTTTTAAAAGAGCTCTAAAAACTGTTCATTTTTTTTTTAGGACAAGTTATCAGATTTAAAGATATTACGTTGCAAAGTTTCAACCCACGATATCATTCGATAGCATTTATCTTTAAATAAGAGTCTAATATTAAACAAAAAAAAAGTAACTTTTTAAAAATTATCAGTTTTGAAGTTCTAAGAGCTGTAATTTTTAAGTTACAGCATACTTATTTCCCATACATAATCCATTAAATCTGTAAACAATTGTTGATTCATTCTTGAGAATCATTCAAATAAGACCATAGAGCATTGCTGCAAAACAGAAGAGTAATTTAATTTGTAATATGTTGACTTTTTGACCTTAAAAGGAATTTTTAATTATGTGACAAATACCAAAATGTGATATAAAAAATAAATAGTGATTCAATTCTTTTGAAAATTCATTTAAATTTAGTGAGCAGCGAAGAGGGAGTAACCTGCTAGCTAAAAATAAGCTGATAAAAACTACGAAGAGTGCTGCTTACATGGGATATAGAACCCAGCATTTAGAGCCTGTGTTAGTTCCTTTATAAAACTTTTTTTTTCCCTTTTAACTGAAAAGTATATGAAAATAGGTTTTTTTTTTTTTTTAAATAATAGTTTGCATTAAGCAGTTTTAATTATGAAATGAACTTAATCAGGTTCCAAATATATATAGTTCTGAAAATATTCACTCTGACCATAAATTTAAGAAAATTGCTGATTACTGAGATTATAGACAAATAGGTTTTAAATTATAAATTAAATATATAAGGCTTTGTTAACACTTACTTGTTAAAGTCCAATTTCAGAATAAAACTTCATCTGTTTACTATGAATCGATATTCTCTTTTTTATAAAAATAATAATACTTAAATTCACCATTTCAAATTTATTTTTGCCTTTAATTCTAAAATGTCAATTGAACACAACTAATAATGTCTCTTCCCCCCTTCCCCCCTCCCCCCCCCCACCTGCTAGGGTTAAAATTTTAATAATATGTCTCACTTTTCATTTTTCTTTACAGATTTCTTTGTAATTTAAAATACGATAATTTGTTTTCGAGAATTTTTGGTCTTAAAATTCTACAATAGTTTATTATTATATTGCCCGAATGTATAATATAATAAATAACACTAAAATTTTTGTTTTTATGGTATTTTCTTAAAGAAGTTGAAGAATTCAATAACTACTACTTTTAATAAAAAACATGTTACATATGTTCTTTATGTCTGATATGAAAGATTTAATGTATTTAGATTAATTACATCTTATTTATTATAAGCATAATTTTCATCTGTTGTTAATAAATGATATATGTGTGTCCCACAACTTTATTAACAATGTTTGTTAATTTTAAGTGGCATTTATCAGTTGGTGTATTAACCTTCAGTAAAAATAAAGAAAGAAAAGATATAATCATACAGTATAATTAAAATTTTATTACTAATTAAAGTATTTAAAAATTGAAAACTAAGGTTTCCCTCCATTAATCAAAATACACTACATATTTTCCTCAACCCTATTGCACTCAATATCCCTTTCCGACCCATGCCGTACGATTGTGCGAGTTAGACATCAACGACATTCACTTACATTTTTGCATCTGGAACAATCGTATATAATAAAATAAGGAAATGAACGATCAAGCTAATTAGCAGAAAGTGTAAAGTACAATTTTCAATCAACAAATGTTGGTTATAGTACATTTTTTTTTTTTTTTTTTTTTTTTAGTTTGCAAAAATAGAAGAATGTAATGTTTTAAGGTAAAAATGTTTCAGGTTGGAAAGGGATATATAGTTCAAATAATAAGTTTGTAATTTTTTAGAATTGTAATTCTACAGACTTTTTCAAGTTTCTAATGTGATTTAAAACAAAATTGTAAAACATATTTCTATTAACGATTCTTATTTTGAAATATCGCTTGTTTTATAAGGGAAATGAGAACTAAAGAGTAGAAAATACATTATTTAACAAATTCTTTAAACTATTAGAGTATATACCAATAGATGCTAAAAATTATACTCTTAAAAATGCATAATAATGCGAAAATAAACAGAGTAAAATTCTATCTCATGACATATTCAGTTTTTGTCTTACTAATACAATAACAGAAAATAAAAGATTTAAATTTTCAATTCTGAAACTTATTTTTTTTTTTTTTTTTTTTTTTTTTTTTGTTTTTTCAATTTTTTCTAAAAATTTCTACAATTTCGATTAATAATATTTTATAAAAATGGAAATTTTATTTTTTTTTTGAGTACTTCATTTCAATTTTCTGTAATGCTATTTCTACTAACAATTTTTCAATATAGTTTTTTAGTAATAGTTTAGGCATTCAATGTATTAAACTGCATATGCATATATTCTTTCCTTTAAAAGGTCTCAAGAATTTTAGGTGTCTTTTAGAGATCATTTGCAGAAATGGTTTATTATGTTATACATTCAAATTATGAATGCATCATTCAGTATTACATGTCAACAACTAATTTAACTCTCTGCAGATTCTTACAATTTATGTAATTATTTTCATTACAAACATAATTAATTTCTAACAAAATAATGTTAAAATGAACAAAAACTATAAGAATGCAATGAAATAGCTTAATAAAATACAAAATGTACACTAAATTAATTAAATTTCAAAATTATGACATTTTGTATGCATTTTCAAGTTACTTTTGTTATATTGTCTGGCAAATATATATATATATATTTTTCTTAAATCAAAAATCAATTAAAATCTTTGATAATATATATAAGAATATCTTTAAATTTATACATAATAATTTTTAAAAAACTAACAAATTCTGAACACCATACTGTGTGCGATATAGTGATGTAAACGAAAACAAATAAGCAAAATATATAAATAAAAATGCTTTCCATTACATAACGGAAAAAAAGGGAGTGGGGAGGAGGACAGAAAGATATATCCTCTTTCATATATGAATAGAAAAAAAAAAGTATTACTATAAGAAATCAAAATAATAAAGTAATAAAATTAAAAAAGAATTACTTGAAAAAAAAAAAAAAATTTAAATGCTTTTTTTTTTTTTTTTTTTTTTTTTTTATCAACTTTACCAGCAGTGATTTAAAACTTAACAACAAAAGAAAAAAAAAAAAAAAAGAGGGGGGAGGCGAGGCAAACAGAAATATACTTAATTTGCATTCATTTAATATTTCTATCTAATTTTTATTTTTGTAAATAAAAATAAGAAAAAAATTATTTCATGTGAAAAACATGGACATGATTGATTTAATATCCATAACTATAGCAGAGAGAATGGTAACAAACAGCTAGTTAGAAGTAATAACAACAAATATATTACCATATTTTAATAGAAAGACTTATTAAAAAATTAGCTGATAAAAACTACAAAGAGTGTTGCTTACATTTAGAACCCAGCATTTAGAGCCTGTGTTAGTTCCTTTATAGAACTCCCCCCCCCCCCTCTTTTAACTGAAAATTATATAAAAACAGGTTTTTTTAATAGTTTGGCATTAAGCAGTTTTAATTATGAAATGGACTTAATCATGTTTCAAATATATCTAGCTTTGAAAATATTCACACTGACCATAAATTTAAGAAAATTGCTGATTACTGAGATTTTTATAAACAAGTAGGGTTTAAATTATACATTAAATATATAAAGCTTTGTTAACATTTATTTGTTAAAGTCTAATTTTAGAATAAAACTTCATCTGCTTATGATAAATTAATACTCATTTTTATAAAAATAATAACATTTAAACTTCCCCATTTCAAATTTATTTTTGCCTTTAAATCTAAAATGTCCACTGAACACAGCTAATAATGTCCCCTCCCCCCCTTTTCCCCCTGGTAGGGTTAAAATTTTAATAATGTATCTCACTTTTCATTTTTTTTTTTTTTTTTTTTTTTTTTTACAGATTTTTTGTAATTTAAAATAAGATAATTTGTTTTGGAGAATTTTGGTCTGGAAATTCTACAATAATTTATTATTCTATTGCCTGAATGTATAATGCAATAAATAACACTAAAACATTTGTTTCTATGGTACTTTCTTAAAGAAGTTGAAGGAATTCTATAACTACCACTTTCAATAAAAAACATGTTACACATGCTCTTTATGTTTGATATGAAAGCTTTAGTGAATTTAGATTAATTACATCTTATTTATTATAAGCATAATTTTAATCTGACCTTAGTATATGACATGTGTGTGTCCCCACAACTTCATTAACAATGTTTTCAGTAAAAAATAAAGAAATAAATAAACAGAAAAAGAAAAGAAAGCTAAATTAAAATTCTGTCTTAAAAAAGAATTTAAGATGCAAGCTCTACCCCCCCCCCCCAAACTCTTCCATACAAAGGCATGTGGTAACTGCACACACTCATATAAACTTTCATTTGTATACTTTTATAGAAAAATATTGTGTCTATTACTGTACAGTCTCTCATTGTGCAGTGTTTTAGACAATTTTGTAAGTGCAAATGCAAAACTGATAATATTTTAACAAAATACCACCTTCCTCCAGATTAAAATCTATATTATAATCCCCCTCCCCCCACTAATAGTGTTTAATGCTCTCCATCTTGGACCAAGCTTCTTGCAAAGTAACATTAACACAATTTTGTTGATAAGATTAAATAAATGTATATATATAATATTTAACTAACATGATTAATATTTAAATGAGAATAACCAAAATAAAATACAGCTTTCAAAATATAAAAATTGGAAAATATATCCAACCATGGCACATTTTTAAAAATTATATCAAGATTTTATTTTTTAAACTCAATTATTAAAAAAAAGATAAATTATAGTGCACTGCATTATTATTATTATTATTAATTATTCAGTTACAAATTGTTTATTTTAGCTTGAGGGAAGGAGATTTAGCTTTATGGGGAGGAGAAAAACATTTTCATTTGGTTTATTTCGTCTGGAAAAAATAGGCCTCAGTCTTTAAAAAAAAAAAAAAGAAAAAAAAAAAGAAGCAAAATAATGTCAAACAAAAATTAAAAAATAAATATAACAAAAGATAAACTTTAACAAAAAGCTCTTTCTGTGAAATTTTTAACATGAAATTGAGACTAAGATACTAAATATCTAAAAAGAAAAACTAATAATATAGTTGATGGTACTTAATACAGACAATTCATAACAATATTATTTCAAATATAATTAATTTATAACAAAATATTTTATAAATATACATAACTAATCACACAAAAAAGTTTTAGATTGAAAACTTTATAAAAATTTGAGATAATATAATGTACTAATAAATTTCAGTTTTTTTTATACTTCAGAATATTAAAAAAAGAAATGTAAATAGTTAAGCACACAATAAAATTTCAATACATAATAATTTATAGATATATTTTTATTGTTAAATTATTTATATAAAAACAACTATCTAAAAGAATCTGTTTCCATTGTAAATAATTTTTTTTTTTTTTAGACATACTTAATTTTATTTCAACAGTAAAATGCTCAATAATAAAGCAATATTTTTGAAGTATAAAATAAAAAATTTTAGAGAGAGCAAAATGTCTATGTAATAGCTTATTTACATAAAAGAATTTTCATTTTTCTTATAAACTTGTGCATATTCTACATCATTCTTTACAAAATGTTCAGGATCACGTTGCACATTACTAGGCATCCCGTAAGAATTAGAAAATGTAGGCACATTGGAATAAACAGGACTAGAAATGCTTTCAGCAATGGAATTCTGTCTTGGAAGTATAGTGCCGTATGTATTAGAACCATTTTTAGTGTTTATTATCTTGCCATAAATATGATCAACAGGTTTTGGAACAGCCACTTTTGATTGCAGAAAACGATCACAGTTTTCATAATCATATGATGCAATAGTAGATGAATCATATGATGTGAAATCAGAAGAATCATATGTGATAGAAGAGGAATCATATGATGCAACAGAGGAGGAATCACACTGCTTGTGAACATCAGACATATGTAACTTTTCAACATTGTAGCATAACATTTTTTCATCAGGCAAACTCAAATTTGATTCATCAGAACTATTATATGATTGATGAGGTAAGACTGGATGATTAGCACTTCTGGTGTAGAGTTCTTCATACAGATTAGGTGAATACTTAGAATTATCTTTGCCATGAGTAACAGTAGCAGAACCATATGTAATTTTACTTTTACTTTTTCGAGGTGGTTTAGAAAGAGGTGCTACCTTTTGTGATACCTTATTTTGCAAATCTAAGACATCACTGTTATTTCCATGGAGGACATGAGACACTTGATCATGTTTATCTACAACAGGAAATTTATTTGACAAAGAATCTTTTGATGTAAAAAATATTTTATCTTGATTTAAGCAAGGACTACTTGGCATATCGATTTCATGTTGAGATGACTTCAAAGCAAGAACATGGGCATCAACACTTTGAAATATTAGCATTCCATCACTAGTGGAAAACGTAAATAATCCTTCTCCAGATACACATTTCCTACCTGCTTCAAATGAAAAATTTTCAGTAGTACAACCATACCGACGAATATGTCTATAAGGCCATGTAAGAATAATTCTTCCCATTCTACCAAGAGGATTTTCTTCCGCAATAGAAAGATTCAAAGGAGTAATAATAAGTTTGTAGTCACCAACTAAATTGTTACGTAAAGTAGCTTCAGTTGAAACAGCCTTCACAGAATATATTTCAGCTGAAAAGCAAATAACATAATAAAAGATTAAAAATACCAAAACAAATTTTTATGAAAAAAAAAATTGAATTTTTTTAGTAAAGCAATTTGCATTTTTTATTCTTAGACTAATAACAGAAATTACATAGACATAGTTAAAAATAAAGATGCTCAAATCACAAACTCATTTCTATATAATGAAAAAATATATATTCAATTTTGATTTAATAAGTTTACTCTGTAAAGAGAAAAAATGTATGCTCTTACCCATATAGATTGAGAATATAGATGCTCATGGAAACAAAAAAATATTTACCTGCATTACATACAAGGTCGTAGCCAACTGCCTGCTATGCCATTTTTAAAGTGGCATAAATGTTTTCAAAATTAGTTTATTTAGATGCAAAAAAGTATCAATGCTGCAAGGAAGTATTTTCAGAAGCAATAAAACATGCAATCTTCATATGAAATTATTTCTTGCATTACTTTCTAAAAACTTAAGTACCTCATATTGACTTTTCTTGTTATATGTGTATTAACCAAGTTTACTTTTATAAAAAAAAATAATGAGTTTTAATAATGTCTAACTCCCTCCCTCCTAAATGTGAAAACAAATTACAACCTTTTCTAAATCTTCAACGTTTTTATAAAAGAAAATTACACATTTTTCTTTTAATTTTTGTATTTGACTATCAGCTGAATAAAATTACTCTATTAATCATTAAGAATGGATGATAGACTACAAAATATTCTTTATATGAAGAAATATCAAGTACTGAGGTATCTTTTGTCATTTATGTTAATCCAAAATATTATTTGACTTATCAATGATTACACACTATTGACAATTGCTAAGGAACAAAGAAATACACATCAGAGAAATTTTTTTTAAATAAATAATCACATATTATGATTGAAAAAGTGAAACTAAGAACATATGTATTACTCAAATGACGGCTTGCAGACATTCTGTACTTAATTATTTCCACACTACACAAAATTTCATAGAAATAAGTTCAGCAGCTTACGGAACTATTTTTGTAAAACACATAATTGCATGGAATTTTGAATGAATAAAGAACTTTTGTGCATTGCCTTCTATGCAGATAATAAATAGATCCTGTACTATCTACATTTAATTTTACATGACTGGTCGGCTGTTGGAAACACTACACTGCAAAACAAAAAAAAACAGTCACTCCTTAGCAATTGTCAAGCAGTGTAGCATAACAAGAATGTAAATTGTAAATTCTTGATATCAAAAATCATTTTTATATAAATTTTCCTTCTTTATACACCAGCTGTGCGTGCGTGTGTGTGTGTGTGTGTGTACATTGCAGAAGGATTTGAAATGTGCTGTAGAATTTTTTGGTCAATTTCTAAGATTTTATTTAAAAAAAAAACTTTGAAAAACATATTTATATTCAGTCAAGATTTGATACAATAAACGCACAATTCCTATAGATTTATTTCTGTGCTTAAATATTTTTAATATGTAGAAAACTATGTGAATGTCCTTAAATATAAATATATCATTAATGTTTTCATATATATATATGAAAAAAAAGAGGGGGGGAAATGCAGTTTGAACAAGTAAAAAGATGTAAATTAAAATCGCATTGAGCAAATTTCAAACTTGATTTAGTGAAGGAGCAAGAAAACTTAATATACATTTTGAAAAAACTTCTTTGAATTAAGTGAAAAATTCCATCAAATAGCCTAGTATGCTTACTAGTAAGCTAAAATACCATAAAAGTGTAATAACAGAAATAACAGGGTTCATACTCATTTTCAGAAAAAAAATTCCCTGAGTTTTCCCTGAGTTAGTTCCCAGAATCAATAATTTTTCCATATCGACAACTAGTGATGTTTATTTTATCCCCCCCCCCCGTTTCTAAAAATAAAAAATATATAAATAAATATTAGCAAACTAATTGCCTAGAATGTTTTGTATCTGAATAACTTCTTTTAAATTAATTTTAAAATCCTTTTCAGACAAAATAAAATATTAATCAGAATTGGAAATGTGTATATATATTAACAAACTCTTGGAAACTTAATTACCTTATATAAAAATTTGCCCTTAAACTAAATGCTTCAAAAAATTTGATTAGCCAATGATTATTAAATGACATTGTGCTTTGTAAGGGTCACTATCGACCCAAATCCATCTCACAAAAAAAAAAATGAAATAAAATGCCTAAGCTAATAAAATAACTAAGCTAAGCACGTGCACACTGCATCAATAAGACTAAATAACAAACTAAATATTTAAAGCTGCTACCAGATGCCGATTATCGAATGAAAACAAATTAACCATGGAGAAAAATCAAGCTAATGAATCTCTTAGAGAGAGTAAAGGTGTGTCTAATTTCACGATTGGATTGTTCATAATGCAAAAAACGTGCCCAGTTTTTCATTGGATCAGCATGATGCTAGTAGGCGTGTCTTATCGGATTTTCACGTCACGGAAACGCACAAGTAGAGTGATGCCAGATTGGGGATTTTGTCCCCATTTTGGGGATTTTTGAAGCTTCTGGGGACAATTTTGGGGACCAAATGTTAGTGGGGACTTTTTTGGGGAATTCTAAAATGTTTGGGGACAAATCTGGGGAGTTCTTCAACTTTCTGTCAATGTTGGCAACGTTATGATTTATCCCTAAGACTAGAGACTTTCAATAGCTTTACTGTTATTTGGGGATTTTTTTCAAAAATTGAGTTCATTTGGGGAAAAATCTGAGCTCAAATCAGAAAAATCTGCTTGATATTCTTTTTTGAAAAAAAATGTTTTTTTTCCCCTTTTTAGTGGAAAACCTGTTGGGGATTTTTTCGAAAAAAACCCTTGATTTGGGGAAATTTTAAGACCTGTTTGGGGAAATAATTTTCGACCATCTGGCATTACTGCACAAGTACCAGCTTTTTCCAGAGTAGATCCCTGTTTTTCCAGGTTTTGGTGCTTGTTTTGAAAGTTTCCCTGAGGTTTCCCTGAGATTTTATGACAGGTTTTTTTTCCCTGAGTTTTCCCTGATTGTCAGGTTCTCCCTGAGGCGTATGAACCCTGAATAATAATAAATTCAACTGATAGCTGTTAAAATATTTGAATTGGTCATTTCAAAAATCACATAAGTCACATACAGTTAGAATTTTTCTGGAAGTAAATACATTTTAAAGGACCTTTTTAGGCTGAATACAACGCTTGAGTTTTAAAGATTGAAATATCGAATAATCTTTATTGTTTATTAATATTCAATAATGAAAAAAAAAAAAAAAAAAAAAAAAAAAAAAACTAAAAAAGTCATTGGCTGATGAACATGACACAGGAGTTATGGATATTGTCTTTGTTATGAATGAATGTCACTTCAGTCCCTGACTTAAATTGCTAAAGTTTAAGCAATGAACGTCTATTATGCACTATTATTTGAAAAGGAAAGAATGTATTAATTTACATTTTTATTACCCAGAATATACATCTACCTTTAAGGAAGCATTTGTAGTAAAAAAAAAAAGTATAATTGAGAAAAACATGACTTATGTGATTTTTTAAATTACCGATTCCTTTATACTGAAGTGCCAAACGTTACAGGATAGCAGTATGGAAGTATCTAGATCAGGGTTGGCCCACACATGGCCAGCCATGCAATGTTTTGCTGCCTGTGATGGAATTCACAAAATTTATAATTTGACATATTGGTTAACATATAAAATATTAATAAATTCGTTCTGATTCTTTAAAGTGAATATATAGGTTATAATAGCTACAGGAATAAATATCACATTGATTATTGCTAATAAATATTATCAAATCAATTACTGATTCTGATTATTATAATTATTAATTCTTTTTTTTTTTTTATTGTTCTATTGTTATTTATGAATAGAAGTAAATTTAACATGCACTTTGTTCTGTTCTAAATTTTTGTATGCCCCCTCCCCCTAAAGAAATATTATACATGATTTTTATACATATATAAACTGTATATATATAATATATATGTATGTATGTGTGTGTATATATTTATATAGTATGTATACGCAGTCTGCTTGAATAAAATGGATTTCAAATGTGGTCCACTAAGTGTTTTCGGTTTGGCAGGCTTGATCTGGATGACAGTAGCATTATGTAAGGAATGTATAAATGAGCAGTGCAGTATCAGGGTTTTCATTTGTAGTCAAGTGATTCACACAAAAAACTTTATGTGATTATCATCACATGATGCAAATTAACAGACTTTGATAAGGGGAATGCTACTTAGAGCTAGACCATTTAGAATTTATATTCCATTTTAGAAATCATTAAGAGGTTCAACATTCCTTGATCACAGTAACAAGAGTATTCATTACCTCCTACAATGGACAATCACATCTACTTATTGATAGAAACTAGAGTTATCTGCAGAGAATGATCAGGTTTGCTAGAGAAGTAACCCTGAGTCAGTAGACAGCAAAACTTAAAGTGGAATGTACAATAGATATGTTTTAGATGCAGACAGTGCGGTGAAATTTTGGGTTGATGGGATACGGCAGCAGTAACTTTATCGGACATGCCCTTGATTTTAAGTCTTCTGCTGGGTTCATGGAAATATCAGACCCTAGATAACTGGAAAAATGATAATTGGTCAGATGACTTATGATTCCAGTTGTTGAGAGCTAATAGTAAGGTCTGAGTATAATGCAGACCCCTAGAGACCATGGAAATAAGTTGTCAATAAGGTACTGTGTAAGTTAATAAGAGTTCTGTAATATTGTGATCTATTTTCGCATAATACAGACTGGGTCATCTTGTTAACTGAACAAATAATTGATTAAAAATGGCTACGTTCAGCCACTTGTAGACTATTTCCCGCCATTTATGCATATTATTTATCCAAACAATCATGGAAATTTCAAGGTGATAAGGCTTAATATCAAGCCAAAATCATTCCCAAATAGTTTAAACGATTTAAGCAAATTTTTTTGATCGCACAAGACATGAATCCTATTAAACATATATGCAACATCACTGAAGGGTCTTTCAAAATAAGAAATCCAGCACTGGTCACATTCTTGCAATTATGGACAGCAGCAGTGGCAAAATTGCTGAATATTCTTTTAGGGTACTTCCAACGATTTGTTCAGTGAATGCCATGTCAAGTTGCTGCATGTCACAGGGCAGAAAGAGGTGCCACATAATAATAGGTGATATCTCATGACTTTTGGCAAAATATACATTTTGGTTAAGTGAATTCATAAAAAAAAAAAAAACTATTTCAATGCTTTAAATAAAAAATTGTTTACTAAGAGTAATCAATATGTCAAAAGATTATGGAAGTTTATCAAAGATTAAGAAAGTTTATGAAAAAAGTTTAAAAACATTAATTGTGTTAAGAAGGTAAAACTACTTTTGAACATTTGATACATATGTTTAAAATATAGATTTAACATATAAAAGCTTAACAAAGGAAAAAAAAAAATAATAGTGACAATGTAAAAAATTAATATACTAACGTTCTTCCATAGAACTATATAACATATTTTCCTCTTGTTTTTCTTCTTTTGTAGTTGACAAAGCAGAGGATGAAAGTCTAGAAGATTTTTTACCAAATGCCACACATTGTAGCGAAGTAAGCCATTCAGACATCTCTTGGAAAGTATCAGCTGAAAACTGAAAAACTGCATTTTTCGTCCGTACCTAATAAAAAAATTCTTTCTCATTCACTATTTTTAAAGATTAAAAATTAAAAAATATACACACATAAACATAACAGCCATAATAAGGATGATAAGATTATTCCCAAGAAAATGATAGTGAAAATAGGAGAACAGAGAGGGGAGAAAAAATAGTGCTACATTTTGCACAACCTTGTGATTCTGGATTCAAGAAAATGAAATCCGATTTTTGTCTACAATAATTTTTTACTTTTCATATGTTTACACATGTCTGAGAGTAATTCCCTGACATCACACAAAAACTTTGCAGAATCTGCATTTAATAACACTGCTCGGCATGAAAATTGCCGCCAACACCATTTTGGCAAATTCTTATGTAAAATGACTGCCTGAATCCAAATATTATGTCCACTTTACCCTATCACCCACTGTTTTTTAGCGA
This sequence comes from Salticus scenicus, assembly GCA_963930645.1. Taxonomy (NCBI): domain Eukaryota; kingdom Metazoa; phylum Arthropoda; class Arachnida; order Araneae; family Salticidae; genus Salticus; species Salticus scenicus. The sequence continues at coordinate 167,084,076 of OZ005651.1, forward strand.
CGGCCCCCTATTTTTATCACTTCTCAGTAATTTTAGGCTATAAATTTGATTTTTTTTTTGGGGGGGGAGAATTATTTTAACTGTTAAATATCTCCTGAGGGTCTAAAGAGTTGGAAAATTCTAAAACATCAGCATTTTCCGCAAGGGGAAAATTTAGGGTGGGGGGGGGATTTGCCACTGAAATTATGTATTACATTTCTTATATTTTTTTAATCTAATTAATGTTATTTCTATTTCAACTGGCTCTGTATTGCAGAAGTCGTAATTTGCTAAAATTTTGATAGCCTTGCGTATAATGATTATAGTGGGCTATTTTATTAAAGTTTTTGAAATCTATTTTAATATTTTCATTCTGCTTTGTTTTGGTTAGGGCTGTCATTTTATTATATTTTATACCATTTGCATGTTCTTTTATGCATGTTTTTATTTTCCGTTTTGTCATATCTATATAGCATCCGGTTTTTTTCATTTTCGTTAGTGAAATTTATTTTCTAATGCCTGCCGTTTTGGAGAAGTGGAGTATTCTTTGGAAAATATTACTACAGTCAAGCACCCGAAAACTGAAATGACCTAAAAACCAGACACTTTTGACATCCTGACATTTTTTTTTTTTTTTTTTAACGCCAAGACACTATTGAATCTATCGCGGACCACACTACTTACAGTACATACTCGCATATAAGTCCAAAAATTTAGAACAAAAAGACAAGGTATAAAGTTGGGGGGTTGACTTACACGCTTGAAAATTCTCTTTGTCGTCATCATTTTGTTTTTACTTGTAGCTTATTGTTCTGTTTTCTTCCCGCTCATTCCAAAGTCCAAAGTCTGGGCTTTTGTGGCCGCGACGGGTGCTTTAGGACAGGAGGAGGAGGAAGAAGCGATCAGCTTTCTCTACGGGAGAATTTTAATCGGCGATCAGTATTTGTTGTGCACCGCACCATGCTTGGAAGTGAGGGGAGTCTTTTGAATAGAAAAGCCAGAGTGAGGAGAGGGTGAATCATTAGCGGAGATCTTATTTTTATAAAACATTTATTTTCTTTTTCTCTGAGTAAAAATTCTTTTTTTTATTATTATTATTCAATACTATTCTGATGACTGTTACGTTAATTAAAGAGGAAGTATTAACAGAAAAATCTAAATTTATGCACCAAAGAAAAATAACTGATATGTTTAGCCCAAAGTAACTTTTTTGTTTGTAAATAAAAATTTTGGAATATATATTTGTTTCAAGTGTTTTTATTCTTGGTTCGAGGCACTTCCGGAATTTGCTGCCGAAAGGTAAGTGATTAAATTTTCTATTTTAATGCTCCAATTTCTTAAGAAATCGCACCCTCGGGTAGAGTAAGCTAGTTATTAACTAAAAGGATGTTTGGAATGGAGATGTCCGTTTTTTTATTGCCGTAAATCGGAATGTGACCTAAAATTCAGAAAAGTCCGAAATCCAGAAAGGCCACGGTCCGGACGATTCTGGATTTGAGACTTTGTACTGTATTAGGTTTTACTGGAATATTTATGTTTAATTTAGCTGCTTCAGTTTTTATTTTATTACTTGTACCTTTGTTATACATACAGGATTAGGGGGGGGGGACATATTTTTGTTTTTGTAACGTTATTTATATCATTGAGTTTTTTCAATCTGTTATTATAGAATTTATTTATCAAGTTCTTTTTATATCCTGCATTTTGGCATATTTCGTTGATTTTTTGAAGCTCTTGTTTTAGTAAGGTTTTGTTAGAACATACAATTATTGCGTGATTTATATAATATTGTACAGCAGCTATTTTATATCTATATGAGTTTTACATTTAGCATTTATAATTTCATTACTATGGTTTTGTTTCCGATATACTGTAGTTTCAAAGGTTAAATTTGGGGTTTTAATTATAGTAGCATCTAAAAAATTTAGTAAGTTTTCATTTTCTGTTTCAAGAGTAAATTTAATGTCTCCATCAATTTCGTTTAGTTTATCAAGTATGTTTTTTGGGGGGAAGATGCTGTTTAAATAAAACACTGGTATAGATATGTTGACAACATATTTGCAATAATAAAGAGCACCTCACCCCCAACTGGTCGCAGAAGAAACCAGATTACAGTTGAGGGATAGTGAGCAGAGACGAAATGACAGCAGTGTGGAAATACAAAACACCCAAGTTAAAGGCAATAGACTTAAATCATTAACTTGTTATAGATGTGGTCAAAATGGCCATCTTAAAAAGAACTGTTTTGCAAATTTTATTAAAAATTCAAATGTTTCAAATTTAAATTCCAATAGTGTAAAAATTAATAGTAAAAATGTGTCTTTCTGGCAGCTGCAACAATAGAAAGAATTCTCCTTCATCTTATATTGCAGAATCAAATTTTAGTGATTCAGGTGATGAAAACAGTTGGGCTTTTGATATGGCCGCATCTTATCATTTCAGTAATAACATAGAAATTTTAAGAAAATTAGTCCTGTTGAGGGAGAGAGTCTTTTTGTTGCGGTTGACAATGTGAGCTTCCCAACTGAGGGAAAAGGAACTGTTAAATTGAAATTCAATAATAATATAATTTTTCATAATGTGTTGTATTTTCCCAAATTAAGAAAGAACTTGATCTCCAGTCCAAAAATGGACATTAATGGCGCCCGTTTCTCTTGTGGTGGAGGCAAAGTGAATGTGTTCGGTAAAGACAGGAAATATTATTGATGGTTTTTTTGGAAAGGTTTCTATGTACCCTATGAAAGATAAATCTCAGGTCTACAGTATTTTTGAGAAACACATCGCTAGGGGCGAACATACTCTTGACGTTAAACTCAAGTCTATCCTCACGGATAATGGGTCAGAATTTGTAAACAAAAGTTTTAAGGTTTTTTGTAATAAGAATGGGGTAATCCACGAGCAAACCAACATTTTTACTCCGGAGCAAAATAGAGCTTGTGAGGGACTAAACCAAACATCGTTAAATTCTGCCCATACTATTTTGCGTGATAGCGGTTTACCGTTTAAGTTTTGTCTGGAAGCTATTTTATATATTTTTTTATACGTGGAATAGGGCAATTCATAGAGGTAAATCAAAAACACCGTTAGAACTTTATACAGACAAAAAAACTTCTGTAAGACACCTAAAGCCTTTTGGATTAATATCTTATGTTGGGATACCTAAACAGAAAAGGAACCCCAAACTAGAGGCAAAAGCTAAAAAAAGGGCATCTTAGTGGGACTAGCCTTAAGGACTAAGGAGTACAGAATCTGGATAGAGGAAGAGGACAAAATTCTTGAAACAATTAATGTAACTTTTTCTGATCAACTTTTTTCTAAGCACAGTGGAGCTGTGATGTGCCCCTCATCAGAGGAGTTGGATTTACTTCCAGATAGTCCAGTAGACTGTGCAGGATCCAGTCCCGTTGACATCGTCCCAGTCCCGTTCTCGGGGATGAATCCAATGACTTTGATGAGGAGTCTGTTACAGAAACTCCAGTTGCTATTGTTCTTCAATTTAAGATCGTTTGGAAATGAAAACCAGTTCCCAGACCTTCAGGAAATCGTATTGACATTTACTACTACCAAGAAAATAGCAAAACCAGTTTGAGGTCTCTTAATGATGTGAAACGATACTGTAATCAACATAACGTCGAGTTTAAGCCAAATCTTTTCGACTTCTCTGGAAATAATGCTTTTGAGGGGGTAGTTGATCAAGATATTTCTAATTTCAGTTCCAGTGTAACTCCCCCCGTTTCAAATTTAACCGATAAATCTTGACTAGATATAATAGTACCAAAACGTATAACCAAGCCATTAAATATAAACAAGTTTCTGAGTGGCGAGTCGCAATGGACGACGAAATTTCTAACATGTGCAAGCGTAATGTATGGCATTTAGTTGACTTACCTGCAGGTAAATCAGTGTTAGGTAACCGGTGGGTGTATGCCTCAAAAAGGACCCGTTTTAAGGCTAGGTTAGTTGCCCAGGGATATACTCAGGTCAAGGGTGACACCTTCGATGTATCTTTTTCGTCGGTGGTAAATTTTCAATTATCCGTTTTTTCTTCTTGCTTTTAGTTACTTGTTTAAAATGGCAAAATGTACAATGTGATATCAAGTGTGCATATTTATATGCTCCACTTAAGGAGGATATCTACATGGCTCAACCTAAAGGTTATTTTGTCAAGGGGAAAGAAAATTTAGTTTGTAAACTTGACCGAGCTCAGTATGGTCTCCATCAGAGCAGTCGTCTTTGGTTTTTTGAATTAAACAAAGTACTTCTGGAAATGGGGTTTAATAAGTTTAATTGGTGTAACTATTCTTATTATTTTGAAAATTATATTGTTTTACTTATCTACGTCAATGACTTAGTCATTTTTGGTAGGGAACAAACTCAAATTAATAGGGTAATTAAATTATTATGTAATAAGTTTGATTTAAAAATATTAGGAAAAACTAAAAAACTGTTAGGTGTTGAATTCAATTATGACAATAATTCTGTTCAAATGTAGCAAAATTTATATATTGAAAAAGTTTATAATAGGTTTAAATCATTTAATATTCCATATTCATCCTTACCAATAGTTAAAAGCGTTAAGTATTCTAAATCGGATTGTCCCTTAAATCAGCGTGAAATTGACGAGATGTCTACTTTTCCTTATCGAAATGTATTCGGATGTCTTTCATTCATTGCTAATCATACGAGCATTGGAATGGTTTAATTAAACTTTTAGGGTATGTTTCATGTACCCGTAATCTTAAATTGAATTTAAATTGTGTTAATCCTTGTCTACTGGCTTTCTCTGATGCTGATTTTGCCATGAACAGAGATGATTTCATTTCAATGGAGGGGACAAATTGTTTTTCTAGATAAAAGTCCTGTTTCATGGCAAATATTCAAAGAAATGGAGGTAAGTATTTCCACCATGGAAAGCAAATTCATCCCCATGTATGAGTATGTAAAAGAACTTGATTGGTTTAATAACATTTTAAAGGATTTATTAATTTTAATTTAGTATTTATTAGTTATAATCCTCCAACCCTTTTTGCAGATAATCAATCAGCCATTGAGTTTACGAAGTCTCCTATAGAAAATAATCGTTCAAAACACATTAATGTTAAACTGTTTTTCATCAGAGAATGGCTTTTTGAAGAACGTTTTAAATTGAAATATGTTAGTACTAAGTTTAATCTCGCAGATCCATTCACAAAGCCTTTGACCAAAAACGATATGTATGAATTTATTGATAAAGTTTTTGTAAAATAGTACGGTTTTTTTGTAAATTAGAAATTGTAAAACTAAAAATATTTGAAATGTTTAAAATATTAAGGTTTAAAGTTTTTGGAAAGTTAATTTCCTTTTTGTGTAATCGGAGACATGTAAATTGTAGTGTGGGGTTTTCCTTCTTCCCATTTTCATGTGAATGTTAAATTATAATTTTAATTTAAAGAGTGAATGAAATTGCGGCCGCACAAATGTAGTTATGTATTTATTGTACATGTATCATGTCATTTAAGTGTTTTTCATCTTTTATTTATAAATGAGAATGGGGGAAAATATTCCTGAAATTATATTTGTATGTTCTTCTAATTAATATACCTTTTTTTTTTTTTTTTTGTAAATCTCTTAGTAGATTATTGAATTTTCTTGACCACCTGAGCTGAAATGTGTATAAATAAGGACCGTAGTTCAATGCTTTCTTGGAGTGATTTAATAGAATGTCAAGATGAAGATAATGTCATTACTTCTGAAGAACATGATGTTTTTTGTTTAATAAAGTTTTATTTTTCTTTTGTAAACTATTAGCAATTATGTTTAGTTTTTCAAATCACTCCAGTGGGGGGCTTTTGATGTAGTTAAAACTAAGTTAAGTTTGGCTCCGGAGCGAATCTCTTTTTAAATCTTATTTAAATTAGTTTTCATTTATTGCCATGCATTATGAGGATTATAAATTGTAAATTTATTACATAATTGTTAAGTTTTAAAATGCGTAGTTATAGAATTAAAAGCTACAGATAAACATCATTTTCAATTCATATTTTAAGTATTGAAATATATAAGTTTAACCATATAATATAAAAGTTAAGTGTGAATCTTTTTATTTTAAACTTACCTTTTCATTTTTAAACTTCTGTTAAAAGTATTTTCTTTAAAAGCAGTCTTTTAATCTAAATTTAAATTGTGTTTATGTTTTTCAAACATGACACGTTAACGGTAGGAGTGGAAATGAAGTTTTTGCCTTTGGCCTCTAGATGGCGTAATAGTGTCAGAGTCGTTAGCGACCCTTGACTGAGAGATACGACAAGGTGTTCATACTTTTTGATTGGTGGAAAGCTCCCCTTGACCGCCCGAGGCGATTTCGTGCATCGCTACCGTAGACATAAGGCAGGGAGAAATTGTGACTTTAAAAAATGCTTATAATTCATATTAATTAAATGTAATTAAAAATTTTTGAAGCAAATTTTCCTGTTCCTAAATGTTTTCCTATTAATAGAAATAAAAATTTTCATTGATTTTTGTCAATTCTTTTCTAAATAAGTACTTTTCTTAAAACAGTTTCGTATTTGGCGACAACTTCAATAATTACACAGCCAACCTCTTTCGGAAAAAATCGCACTTTTAACGTGTGGCGTTCATTTTTTTTTTCCCCTTCTTTTTAGAACAATTTTGAAAATAAATTATGTAAGTTAACATTAGCTAATATACACTAATTATTTTATTTATTTATCTATTTATTTTTGTTTATCTGATCTTATTAAAAATTCTTTTGATTAATATAACAAACATTTAGATATAAATACAATTGATAGAGTAAAGCATATTTTTGGAAATTTTAGTGTTAAAAATACATAATTAATAAATAAAAAGGCCTTTTAATTATTTAGCCTTTATTATTATTATTATTATTATTATTTCTTCAGGAGTATATAAATAAAGGCTAGTACATCCATTTAATGCATAAAGCTTAAACTCAATAGGTGCCTTATATTTTTCTTATATTTATTCAAAAATACGGAAGACGAGGGGGAAAAGAATAAGGTTAAAAGTATTAAAATGATTAATGTTCTCTTACTTATTAATCTAAAACATAAAATTATTTTATTTGTTTATCTATTTTATTTTATTATTATTTTTTTTTTTTTATGGAGAAATCAAGGCATTAATAGAAGTAAATCCCTCTATGGTGGCCAAGCGGTTCTGCGGTCAAAGTTGGTAGATGGGAAGTGCCGGGTTCGATCAAAAAACGCGTTCATCGATCTAGCCGTTCGGAGTTTTCCGTAGTTCTCTCTAAAACTCACGTAAATACGAACTAGATTCACATAGAACCCCCCCCCCAACGGAGGGCATTTCTCCTGTAGGCCTAGACCCCTAGAGTAGTCAATCAGTCTTAAGCCATACAACCAATCAACCATTCTTTATGAGATTAACATATGTTTGTTAGAATTTTATGCTGTAAAATTATAAGTGCTTATTTCTTTATTTTCTTTATTTGTTAATTAATTAATTAAGTCAGTAATTGATTTATTTATTATGTGTCATATTTCTTTTTATCATATACGTTATTTTTTATCTTTTTTTTTTTATCATAATTTATTCAAAGGTACAAAATACGAAAAAAAAAAAAAATATATATATATATATATATATATATTTGTATTACATTTGAAGAAAAATAAACTTTTGACATGAACAATAAGGATGTATAAAACTTTTAAAGTTAATAAATATTTTTACAAATATTAATATTATCAATGATTATGCATTTAACTATAAAATATTGGTATGTTTTTAAGTATTAAACTAATTCAATTTTCCTAAACTGAATTATTTTAAGAAAAATATGCTGGTGTTCATGTGCCAGTTGCCTACAAAAGAAAGGCCGAGATATGGGTTGAATAACGTAAGTAAGGGGTGGTCTTTTTATGGTGTTCTAGCCCATATTTACGCTTGTTTCCGAGAAAACTGCAGATAATTTCAAAAAATTAGCCCGATGAGCACTACCTGGTATCGAACCTGATATTTCTCGTCTACCAGCTTTGAGAGCAAAGTTAATGTTACAGTCTCAAAAACATTTGACCCCCTGAAAAACCTTTTATAAACCAACTAAAACAATTTTTAAACATTTAATGTGCTGAGAATGTATATATTTGTAAGTTACTGCAATAAATAAAATTAATCATAAAGCTAAACGGTCATCTCTCAAATGAATACATCAAATCAAATTGACTGTTAAATCATAAAATTTTTACTAATTAATCTTAATATCAATGAACTTTCTTACCAGTAACTACAAGGACAAATTTCATAAAATAAATTATTTTTTAAATAAATAAAAATAATTTTATTATTATTATTATTATTATCATCAGTTTGTATAAATATATATTTTTAGACTACAGTTGCATATTATATTATTAAAAACTAAAGAGTATTAAAAATCAGAATTTTTGATATGCAGTATGATAGATAAGATGGTGTAAATTATTTCTATGAATATAGAAATGTAATCTAAATTTAAATAATAATTATAATAATAATAAAACGAATGTAACGTAATGCATAATGTATCTTAGTTTAATTGCAAAGAAAAAATTTTGTGCTTTACTTTAGAGAATATCTTTAAAAACTTAACCGATAAATCACCAAAATGCGCAAACAGCACCAAGCATTGTAAAACGGGTTACCGTAGCAAGAGGAAATCTGGACAAGCGTTTGTCCACTGAGCATGTGTACTAAGTACCTGTCTTATCTCTGAGATTATCCAGGGTTTCTAAGAGTCATAGCGTTGCTACGGTGATTAATCACGTGTGGGGTGTTGCCGTATCAACAGCATTGTCTCAATGTCGCTGCTGAATGGCAATTTAGTAATCCTACCTGTAGAGTATAAATAAGGTACGTTACTTCGTTTCATTCTCTCTTGTTGACACGCATTAAAAGATATAATTTCTTTTAGTTGAACTCAAAGTTATGAGTTTGTTTCTTTTATTTAGTTAAAATAGTAATATGTCATAGTTCTTTTAATGAAGTAGTCGATTTGAGATGTCGGCAATGTATTTTTTGCCTGATGATATTTTAAAATCTCGTTGATAACCGACTTTGGAAATGACATTATTATATTTTCATTGAGTTCTTCAAATTTAATAAGTTTTGATCCTCTGGTCAGTATATAAATTATGATCGCTGGCAGTAATATAATATATTTAATTAATTTATATTTTTATTTCGATTTTATTATTGACTTATTCACAGTCAATTTTCACGGCTTATTCACAATCGTTATTGTTAAGTTTTAATGTTTAATAAACTTTATTGTTTTTACTTTAAACTGTTTTAATTAAATAGCAACACTTTAATATGTTTAGAGCAAAGTTAAAGAGCTTTTCCACTTGAATTCTGCTAGTTCAAATGACTGACTAGTTTTGTCGGCCATCAATTATCCAGCAACCACGAGACCGTCTTGATTCCAGTTATCAGAAATTTCTGAATATCAGCCCCTGTCGAAAATGGAAATATCACATCTACAAAAGCTATGCCAAGTCCCCCAACCTCCTTTAACCACAAAATAATTTACCAGTAAACTGTACTTATAACAAATAATGTATTAAGAGAAAAAAATAAATGAAGTGTACTTACTTATTTGTAAACAAAATTACTATTATAATAATAATAACAACATTCTGACATTAGCAAAAATATTTTATTTTTTGCTAAACACAGCAAACATATTCCTTTTTTTAATACTTAGGTTTTCTTAATGATAAAGTTTCTTAAATCTTAATACAGTCATAATGTCATGTTCCTGTAATCATGTTCGTTCATCCGTTTCATTTGTTTGAATGAACTTAGAATGCAGCAGGGTGATGCGATTCAATTGTATCAGCACTTTTAACTGGTAACTTTTTCATATCGGGATTTCGTTTTTGCAGTTCAGAACTTTGTGTTTGTTTTTGCGCCGGCTACTTGTGTGTATCGATTGTATCGTATTGGTATATTGTATTAGAATTGGACAGAAATGTTTTTGGATTCTTTGAAAGAATGGTTTTTGCGACTATTTTTCGAATTTCATATTTTGGCTAAGCTTTGATAAAGGACACCCATTGGTAATTCGTTACGCAGTTATGCGATTTGGTGTATCGTACACTTTTTATTAATAATATGTTTGCATCAAAATTTCATTTTCTTGTCTCAAAGTCGAAACTTTGTTTTTGATTTCGTACCAGCCGCTTGTTTGTGTGCATCGTATAGGATAGATTCTTTTTCTTTTATGGTAAAATGGAGTTTTAAAGGATTTTTTTTTTCTTCAGAGCAGAATGCTCTAAAAGTATAAGGAAAATATCAGTTTAAAACAAGAAATATATATTTTAAAATTTGCTTTTTTTTCTGACTTCCAATTTGAATTTTTTTTTTTTTTTTTTTTTTAAGAATGAAAATTATGCATCCCTTGGGACCCACCTCAATAAATTTTTCACGTAATTTACGCGCTATAGTGCGTAAATGGCATTGCTGAGCACGTATATCTTTTACAAAATTTAAAAGTAAAAAAAAAAAAAACCCTTTTTTTTTTTTTTTTGGCACCAAAAGTTGGAATGCCTGTACATTTTCATAGAAGACAATTTTGTTTTTTAAAGATATAAATGATTATACTAGGATTATAATCATGCTTATATATTTACACTACTAAATAATAGTAACCCGAAAATTGACCTGAACCTACAATAGATAATTTGAATGACTCGCACCTGACCCAAAACCTAAATGAAAATTAATAATTAATCTAAAAATCGTACAATTTAAGTTATAAAGCAAATTTTTATTGCCATAGAACTGGTAAATTTAAAAATAATTAAAAATGTAATTACTAATGCACTAAGTTAAAAGTTTTAAAATCTGAAAAATGAATTAATAATAATTTTCAACCATTTATGCGTTTTGTGTGCTTAAGTGTACAAAATGGGCTCAAAGTTTAATGTTTGTAGTTTATTGTTTACATTCTTAATAACTTTATGTTCCTTTGTTAATAGCTTTTGTTTGATATGTTTCTTTACTTTACTATTGGGTGAGTGCAAAAGTTCGTGCGGAGGTGCAATCGATGGCGTTAGAAGCGGTGTAAAGTGTTGTCATTAATACTGCCATCTACGTAATACATATCGTTGGGAAGGTGACGTGTGCAGTTTTCATTTCGAACAAAATAATTTGTGTAGATACAAAATGCTTCGAGAAAGATTACTTTTAAAATGAGTGTCGATAACGTGCATTTACGGCATTTTATGCTTCACGAGTTTCGGAAGGGAGTAAACGTTGCAGCAGCCGTAAAAAACATTCAAGAGGTTTATGAAGATCAAGCACCAGCTAAACGAACTGCTGAAAAATGGTTTACGAAATTTCGGCACGGAGAGTTTAACCTTAAAGACGAGCCACGCTCAGATCGACCTTCAGACATTGATGACGATATTGTGCGTACTTTAGTTCAGAATACTCCGCGAATTTCAACAGAGGAAGTTGCTACAGCACTTAAAGTTGACCAATCAACCGCTTTTCGGCGTTTAAAAAACATGGTATTCGATTTTAAGCTCGATATATGGGTGCCCCATTAGTTGACCGAGAGGAACAAAATCGAGCGAATTTCTGCTGCCGTTTCTTTACTCGGGCGGCTGAAAACGAGCCGTTTTTGGATCGATTAGTTATGGGCGTTGAGAAATGGGTTCTGTACAACAATGTTCAGCGCAAACATACATGGAAACAGGCAGGTGAGCATGGTGACGCAATGGCAAAGGCCAGTTTGCACCCGATAAAGGTGATGCTCTGTGTTTGGTGGGATTGCAAGGGCATAATTTATTTTGAGTTTCTCCCCGCTGGCCAAACGATTGATTCGGACAAGTGCTGTCGCCAATTAACCAATCTGAATCAAGAAACCAAACAGAAACGTCCGATTTTGTCAAATCGCAAGGATGAAGTCTTTCATCACAACAACGCCAGACCACACGTTTTGAGACAGACGCTGCGCAAACTTAACAGCCTGAAATGGGGTGTCCTAACTCATCCACTGTATTCTCCAGATATCGCATCATCTGATTATCACTTGTTCCTGTCATTGCAAAATCATTTAAATGGAAAAAAACTTGACTCTTTGGATACCTTAAAAAACGTCGTGTCTTCGTTTTTCAAATCTAAACCGCGCAATTTTTATGATCGGGGCATCCGTATGCTGCCAGAACGTTGGAAACAGATAATAGAAAACGATGGAGAATATACCTTTGACTGAATAAAGAACTTTGTTCGCCTAATCACTGTGTGACTTTTATTCACAAACTCCGCATGAACTTTTGCACTCACCCAATATAATAATTTGGGTACACATATTTATAATAGTGGACATTATATATATATATAGTATGTTTGCATCAGTTATGCAGTTAAAATGAGGAATTTGCACCATTTGAAAATTGTTCAAATTTAATTTTTTCTCATAATCTAGATCTGCAGTTTCTAAAAATGTTCTCAAAAACGCAAAAAAAATCTTTCAAACATTCGTCAATTAATTTTAAAATATAGCAAAAACCACCTGACTCTATAAAGGGGAGAGTTTCGTTGTGACATTGCACTTTATGATGCTCCCAAAAGAATCTCACAATGCAACCGAAAGTCTATTGTAGTCTATGCGGTATGTCAGTGTTATTTTCATCACAGATTAATTTTGTTAGCAGTGACGATTTGTTTACTAACTAATATTTAAAAAAAAAAAAAAACAGGCCTTTTTTTTATTTTTAACTTTAATTTTGATTTTTTTTTTCATTTTCCTAAATATTTAATCTGCTAATAAACTTTCTAAACAGAGACTTAATTAATAATAATAAAACCTTGCACTTTTTACCATATTCTGAATACTGGAATTATTTGGATTTTAATTAAGGTCATTTAATTAAATCAGTCCTAAACTGGAGAAAAGAAAATCATTTTAAGAATCATTCCTGTTTGAGTGATAGAAAGTTCTATTGCACTAATGTTCTACTGCACTAATCACAGATAGTTTGTATACTGCCATAAAAAATGAAACCAAAACTAACCACAAACCTTGCTGACATTATAACTTTTAAGATTGTGAAAATAATTTTACACTAATATTTTATTTTTAGTAGATTCAATGTTTCATAGTAGGTCTTATACTAAGGGGGGAAAAAAAAAAAGCTATATTTTAATTTATTAACAATAGCTTAGCGCAGCATGTACACAACTTTCTCTAATTTCCTATTTTAAAAGACATTTTATTAACAGGATATATTCAACTCATTTTTGGTGGCACTGTATATTGTTTATAAACTATATATGCCTCACACAGTGTATTTAAATTTTGCACACACACAAAAAAAAAAGCTTGAGTATTTTTTGTGTCATTTTCAACCATAGTGCCTAATACCTCCTTTAAATGTCTCCTTTGTTTGTTTTTGTGAACAAACGATGAATTCTTTTTATAAAATATTCTACATAGGAAACATATTTTTATGGATATAAAAAATGTATTTTATAATTTCAGTATCTTTAGTATAGAAAATTATAGTGCTTATTAATGTAGTTTAATTAGTAAAATATATAAATTATAAATTCTGCCTAAGCATGTAAGTTACACTAATTTTCCATAAATGACTGGACACTTTTAATTTCAGACGTTTTCAAAAATCTCAAGTACTGAACAAACCATCTTGAACCTTTAGGAGTGTAAAAGATATGTTATATTTCATGCACTTCGGTTAAGATTTTGCACCAAAAGTGAAAGGGGGGACCAGTAAAATATTAAAGAAAAATTAAGGTATTTGGCATCACCTTGTAAAAAGTAATGCTTGAAATACGATCTGGCTGTAGCATGTGATTATGGGGCTCTTTCTCATTTTCTGTATAAATTTTTAAGTTTCTACTGCATGTAATCAATCAGGGAGATATAAAGGTTTCTTTAAAAAAATGCCAAAAAATTTTCACTTTTTAGCTATAACACACAAGGTATTAAAACCCAGTGCAAAGCTATTTCTGGGAAACCCGACATACAACATTAGACACAGAATACTACAATCAGAATGAAAAAGTATTAAATGTCTAATGAAATGTGATCATTTTTACTAAATTTTTAACTGTGTATGTGTAAGATTTCATTTGCATAATTTAATAGCATTGTCTAAAGATAAGTGAGTATAAACAAACTTATCCAAGGAAATGTGTTTAACATTTAATACATATATGCTTTTATCATTATCAAAAGGGGATAGAAATTAAATATATAAATGTTACCGTTAAAGCTCGAAATTCGTCAATGTGCAGATTAGATTACCTAGCTAATCTGCAGATTAACTAAAATGACCCGTTAAAGAGTGGAATCAAGAGTTTTCTGCATTTTAACTAGGTAATCTGCACATTAGCGGTTTCTGTATCGTTAAAGTTAAAGTGTTTGTTTCAAGCCTTAGTTTATTTACATTCACTATGACGTCAAACAGCCATATGATACAGATACGCGAATGACCTTCAAACAAAACAAACTTTTACCCCTTCCGCTACGCTATGATGATAAACGGCAAACGCAAAATGTGGAGGATCGAAGCCATGATACATTTATTATTATGACTAACACAAAATTTAAAGTAACAAGTAAGTTATAATGGTTTTATTTCTATCTTTTTTAATTCTGTTAATGTAAGTTTGATAAGGGTCTGCATTTTATAAATGAACTCTAATCTTAATTAAAAGCTGTCTCTCGTGAAACACCATTTTGAATTATAAATATTAAATATGTATTTACGCTAATTATTTAAAACTAATTTATTTTAAAATTGATTTAAATTACTATTACTTACTTGAAAAAAAAAAAATAAATAAAAAAATAAAATAAAATAACTTTGAAAAATATTATGGTGTTTGATAAATACGTAATATGAAATTTGTGTGTATTTTTTAGCATTTCATTATATATATATTTTTTTTTTTTCTTTCAGTTTCAAGTTTCCTTTATATATTTTATATATATCATAATTATATTTTTATTTTTGTTTCTTATTTTATTTTATTTATTTTTTTTATTTTGTTCACTTTTTCAGATAATTTCATTGTAGTTTATCACATAAAAAGTGTTAATAAAGTTTTTTTTTTTTTTTGTAAAATGAATATATTTGCTAAACTTGTACTACATGTATGCTGCAAAATATAGTTTAATAAAGCATTGGAAAACTGTTATTTTAATTTTCATGCATTCTAAAAAATATTAAAGCAGTTTTACTTATTTAAAGTACTTCTTAAATAATGCTTCTGATTTGTCCAATTTAATATTTCTTTAGCGAATTAAAAATTGGTGCATAATTTAAAGGAAAAAAAAAATAGTAATAGCAATATAAGTTGTTAATAAAACATTTTTTAAAAATATAAATGGTTAAATATTTTTATTTTTAAAAGAAATTGTTACTGTATTACAATTCTAACATTCACTTATAAAATAGAATTTATTGAAAGCTATTAAAGATTTTATATTTCATATTAAATATGCATAACATTTTCAAACTTATATTGACAGAATAAAAAAGATGAAATAAATAAAAACAAATGAAAACAAATATAACTTTAAAAGATATAAAAATTAAAACCCATACAGATTAAAATAAGTAAAGAAATAAATAAAAAAGAAAAGAAAACTAATTTTTTTTCCCGAAAAAAAAAAAAAAAAAAAAATACAACAACAGATATCTTATTTTTGCTTTAACTAGTGCCTAGTAAGTAATGTGCAGATTATCTAGGTAATTCACAGATTACCTAGGTAATTTGAGAAATGAAACAACTTTCCTCACTTTAATGGATCATCCTAGTTAATGTGCAGATGACCTAGCTAATCTGCAGATTAACTGATTTCTGCCCTTTAGCGGTAACATAAACACGTACAGAATTGTACATATGCTTTTTTCATCATCAAAAGCAGCATATGAATATAATTTCTCTGATTCTTTTAAGGCCTAAAATTTTAGCCCTGTTCTACTCCACATACTTATAGGCCTACCACGATCATGAATGCTCTGAAAATTCTTTTAAAGTAAATATTTTTTTTAAATGATTTGCAAATGTGTAAAGAACCATTGATTACTCCAGATGAGAGGATATGCAAAAAAATTGGTTTTATGCATTCACTTTATGTAATATTGAGAAGTGATCAAACATAATAGCATATAAATATAAGTGCATGTTTTGTTTTCACTTTAACCCTCGCTTTCCCAAGATCAAGGCATTACTGCAGAAAAATTGCTTTCAGGTGTTGCTTGGCACGTTTAGCGTAAATCACCAGCACCGTGCATTTTTTGCATCGTTTAGAAGGTGCAACATTCCACTGGTTATGTTTGCTATCTCTGGCGAATTAGTGCACTTTTTGAATGAGGCAGACGTAACTAAATTTCAACTACAAAATGGGGTCAAAATGACCCCATCTTGGGAAAGCGAGAGTTAAAATAGTGTGCAGACAATTTCAATGTTTTGGGAGAATTTTTAGCTACTATGTTTTGTGTTTTGCATTTATCAGAACATGAAAAACGTTCAATTGAAGGATATAATGACAGCAGAAAAGAAGTTAGAGCAAGTATGCATAAAAATTAGATGATTTCAAAGAAGTTTGAAATTTTCTTCACAATAAGATAAGACAATATGTGGGACAACTGATGCCCAGGACATCTATCTGTAATTTGTTGAAAAGATAAACATCAAATTATTTAAGCAACACTGAATTCTACACTGTTCACAAACCAAACACTGAAACAATGTGGATGTCTTTTAAAAACTAGCTCTTACAATGTTACAGAAAGATTAGACTGCACTATTTATGAAAACAATTCATGGAATAGAAGATTTTAATTTACCTGGAAAAATATGTGAACAGACCAGACATAACAGACAAGTTTTTTCTTTCTTTTTTTATCATCTGCTATACATTTTTTATATTTTTATTTTACTTTACTCTGACTGTTTTAGTATTTTCCTTGATGGCAGATTGTGTTCAGTAACCAGAACAAAAGTAAACAAATAATCTGGATGGTTCAAGCAGATTTAATTCATACTGGTAAATTTTGAGAAAGCACAAAATGTATTTTTTCAGAGAAACACCAGGAGGACAAATTGCATTATCTGGTGAGCTGTTACTGCCTCTGCAACTCTCATTCTCATATACTTCGTCTCATATACTCATATACTTCGTCTAGTAAATGTACAATTAACCTAACCACTTTATCTCTAGAATACTAAAAAAAAAAAAAAAAAAAAGTTGAATTTCTTTACTGCTAAACTTTTCTTCATACAGGAAAAAAAAAAAAAAAAAAAAAAAAAAAACCTTTAAATTTAAAATTTTAATAAAAAATCCTACATCAACTATAAACTGCTCCACATTATACAGTACAAAGTAAATCTTGATTTCTTTTTTCTCACCATTATCAGTCTTTACAGGTTATCAATATACTAGTGGATCTGCAGATCAGGAGCCTCAAAGTCCTATATGCATCACTCGCTATTCAGATCATTTTTATTTATTTTATATTATTTAAAATAATTAAATAGATATGCAATCCATTGTATCTCCCTGTCTATATTTATCTCTCTATATGTGTATATATTAGGGACGGACTGGCCCACCTAGCATTGCCAGAAATGGGCCAAACGGAAAATAAAGAATAATAATTTTATTGTTTGCACTATTATTATTTTATTTTAATTGTTGAGCAAAATCTAGTGTTAACATATGCCTGACATTCATAAAAATAAGCAATAAAATATTATAAATCTATGCGGTACTCTAACTGGGTACCAAGGGCTCAGCCCGTTCACCCATTATTATTTTTTTTTTCTGTTTTTATCTAAGGAGGATGATTAGACCCTAAAGAAGCTGGTGACCAGATCCATTACCCCTCCTTTCCATTGGCAACTCACATGGGAAATACCCTGCTTCTCACCTTTAAAATTTAAAGGGAAAGTATCCCTAATCTCGGAGCTATAAAAAATAAGACTATACTGTTTTTTTTTTTTTTATTAATCTGGAAATCCATTTATTTATTTATTTATTTTTAATAAGGTGGTTTGATTGTTTGCACTTTCGAACTGCCGAAACATAAATCATCAGTTTAAGTCTAGACGAACTCCAGAACATGCACATTCGGTAACTGCAGAAAATCTACATGTTCGGAAGTTTTACAGACTACTGGGACTGGGGGCAGATTGCTTGTGTAGGAGATCAAAGTTCTCAGAACTGCCATTGGAGAGAGTATCCATATTTAAGGGGTTACATAGTTTTGAAAATTAAAACATGCATATTTCCTCTTAAAAAATATGTATAATAAATAAAATTTTGAGTATATAAAAGAGCAACATTTAAACAATATTTTATAAAATTTCATTAAAAATTCAGAAAATTCAGTCTGTGGGTTCTGGTTTCCAGAGATCTTTCGGAATAATGGTGGACTCTATTTCTCAAAAACTAATACACCGATCTCATTGAAATTTTGCCTATTTGTTAAAAACAAAATAGACTAGTGCTTGAATGAAGGATTTTTCTTTTTTCGATTACAACAAATTTTACAAAGCTGTAAAAGTGGTAAAATGTACTGAAAACTGTAATTTTTTTGTATGAAACTCTGCTAGAAATTCAGATTTAAACAAAAAAAAAAAAAAAAAAAAAAAAAAAAAAAAATCCTTTGTTCAAGCACTAGACAATTCCATTTTGAAGAAGAGTGCAATATTTTAACAAAATTGGTGCATTAGTTTTTCAGAAATCGTATCCACCATTTTTCTGGAGAGCCTGCAGAAACCAGAACCCACTGGCTCAGTTTTGAAAATTTTTAATAAAAGTCTTAAATATTATTTAAATGTTGCTTTTTTATGAACTTGTATTTTTTTTTAACACTTTTTTTTTTATATAAGGTTTTTTCCCCCCAAAATTTGTATATATTATTGTGTAATTTTCCCATGCCGCGTAATTAATTTGAAGATCCAATTATTTCAATCACTTTGCTAAAGTTCTTTTTTGTGAAAAACACCTTATCTTAGTAAATAAACAAAAATATGCTAGAGTTACAAGCTTATAAGAGTTTTTTCACATAAAAATACTTTTAGAGCCTAATTGAAATAATTGGATCTTTAAATTAATTACGTGGCATGTGAAAAATCACATATGAAATTTCAACTCTTGGAAAATATCTAGAATCTAGCTCATTCTTATTTGCTTAATTTTTACTCTATTCAAATGAACTTTTGTCAAAAGGTGGCCCAATATATCTAGCTTTCAACCTATGTAATAAAAATGTTTCTATCTTTTGCACATGCGCTCATATTTCATGAGATATTTAAGATAATTGTAATCTGATTGCAGTATGTTGTTTCAAAACTGTTTTTTCAAATTATCTGAAAGTGGGAATATTTTTTGGTTAAAACTCTGTATATTATAAATAAAAAACATGCTGACTTTTTTTTTTTTTTTTTTTTTTTTTTTTAGTTTTAAAATAAATGCTTATATCTCCGTTATTTAACACGCTATTGTCACAAAAATTCATCCACAAATTGTACTGGGTCTACATTAACGTGTTCTAAAGTTACATATCATTTTGTTCACTTAATGATACAGGGTGATCACAAACATTATTGATTTTCTCAATTTGTTACTGGCCAATTTGTTACTTTTCTCGATTTGTGACTGTTTTAACCCTATAAGCGTTAAGCCCATCTTTTTTTGGCATATATAGTCAAAATAAAAGGCAGGTGTAGGTGTAGCTACATTTTGAAATACATGTTGCTTTTTTCAAGAAAATAAGATTAATACACATGTGTAGTATACAGTATTAAAGTCTCATATTTATACTGTGCATAATATTAATTTTATGAATTGTTAAACAGATATACCAAAAAACGGCTAACGCTGAAAGGGTTAAACCAATCTTCACTGAAAGACATGAGGAAGACCCACTTCTTTAAATACCCAATGTTTGAAAACATTTCATTGAGAGATAAGTTTTTAAATTGAAAAAACTGATTGTTTGCAAATCTTGCTAAACTTTTGAGCAGGAGTGTAAGAAGTCTCTTAACACATATTTACAAGACAAATGAAATGATAAGAAAAGCAAACAAAATGAAGAAACATACCTTATTTATACTCTAGCTGTAGGATTATACAGTAGCTACTCAGTAGCTTCATTGAGAGACAACGTTGCCAATTCGGCAACTCCCTACATGTGACTAGTTACCATAGCAACTCTACGATTTGGTACTATCACGCCATCTAGAGGCCAATGATGAAAACTTCACTTCTATTTCTGCTGTTAGCGTATTACATTTGGAAAACACTAACACAAGTTTAACTTTTTATTAAAAGACTCCTTATATAAAAAATACTTTTAAAAGAAGATTAAATTTAAAAAGATAAGATTTAAATTAAGAAATTCAACCTTTAAACTTGTATATTATATGAATAAACTTTTATATTTTAACACTTTAAAAGCAAATTCAAAACAATGTTTACTTTTACACATTAATAATACAACTATCGTTTTAAACCTGAATATTATATGAAATTTGTACTATCTAATGCTATAACGATCCTCATACTAAATGGCAGTAAGGAAAACCTAATTTAAATATGATTTTAAATAAGAATCATTCTGGAACAGAACTTAGTTTTACATTAAGTTGCTATATTTTTACTATTGAAAAAGGGGTTCACTGTGATGCAGACATGAGAGTGCAGAAAATTAAAAAAAGAGGAAACATGCATGTTCATAAAATTAATTTTAAAAG
Source organism: Salticus scenicus (assembly GCA_963930645.1). Lineage (NCBI taxonomy): Eukaryota > Metazoa > Arthropoda > Arachnida > Araneae > Salticidae > Salticus > Salticus scenicus. Next base: position 167,104,821 of record OZ005651.1, read on the forward strand.
AAAAACAACATGTGCAGGGAAATTTATACAAATGTATGTTCATAAAATTTATTTCAAATGAAAAATAATGCTCACAGGAATAAACTATACAAAATATTTTAACAGTGACAAATTAAACTAAAAGAATAATGCACATCAATACAATAAAACATGTGTTAAAAAAAAAAAAAAAAAAAAAAAAAAAAAAAAAAGTTAGCTAGCAATCAACATTTAATCATTGGCTGGTGGTGGAAAATGGGAAAGATGGGGGTTAAAAAGTAGTTCATGAGAGAAATACTAAACACAATTCTACTTCTTTATGGGTTCTAGAATATCATAAAGTAAGTTTAAAATCAGTGGCGCACCCAGAATTTCTGTCTGGAGGGGGCTGAAGAATAATTGGGTCATTGTAGTACAGTAAATAGGTTTATGGGCATACATGCACACATACATATAGTAAAGATCTGCTTTAAATATTTCTTTTGAAATAAGTAAACGAATGAATAAAATTGAATTTAAGTTGAATTGCGCAATCGTGAAATTTATGTCACTATATATAACAAGCTAAGTCACGGTAGTTCGGTGAGTTAGAATTGGCACTGAGCTTGTAAACATAAAATTGTCTGTTCATCTATGATAAAAAAAAAAAAATAAAAAAAAAAATATTGTGTACAATATGACAAGCTAGTGAACACGAAATTCATCCGAAATAAAATGCCCTCCCGCCATTTTTCCATTTAAAATAAAATTTGATCAAATTTAATACTCTTTTGCACTACTTTACATGCATATGCAGTAACACATAAGTAATTAAGAAATTATAATAATTATAGCCAAATAAAAGCTACAGTTGTAATATGTACGAATTATAACAGAATTTCAGTGTAAATTTTTACATGGCTATTTTTATTTAATTATCTGGAGTATTGGGGCGATGCTTCTAGGTTTGGTTAACAGAAACAAGTAGGACGCAAAGTTTTTGTGGGTGTTAGTCAACACAGCAAGCAGAGGGCAGAACCTCTTAATATCCTAAAACATTAATTCTATTCTAATATATAATATATTACATAGAATTTTAATTTGTTCAGTTAGCAAATATTTCAAGCATTACTATTGTATTCCAGTATAATATTTATATATATTGTGAAATTTGAATTTTTATAACAGGAAAGAATTGCATTATCCAAAAATGGAGCTTAGATCTCAGTGACATGAGAGGCAAAAATGAAAATTGTGCATGGACCCTACTGTATGTTCTACTAACCGTGATAAAAAAAAGTGGCCCCATCCTCAGAAGCATCTGTAAAATATCTTAACATATTGTTATCAGACAATTTTCCTATTAGAACAGTAAACTATGCCATTTGGCATTCTTCTAGATAGCTAAATTTTTAGAGAAATAATTTTGCATACTTGAGATTAAACCAATTAAATTTTATCTTCAATTGATGTGAAACTTCACTAGCATGTATATGTGCTAGTGGCATATAAAAGGTTTAACTAATATGCAAATTTCATTTTTAATTTAAAATATTGTTTTAGAGGAACGACTAAGAGCAGGGCTGATCTTTATTTTATATCAAACGAAAATTTTCATTTCCCAATACGAATGTGTTAATTTTGCCCACGGACAAAGCAAACTTTCACAAAGATGCTATAAATACTCACAAATTAAAATATAAAATTGTATGAGCCTGGTATCCCATTTTTCTGACAAATACATCCCCGCTTACTTCAACATCAGATTACTTCTCCTGCCTGACTTTTTAGATACTCCCTCGATTTCATAATAACAGTATATGCTTTAGGGCCTTAGAAGCTAATTCCTAAAAATTGCAATGGAATATCTAAAGTATCTTTCAAATAAAAACAAAGAACTAGTTCATTATTTTTGTGTTTGAATGTAAGAATTTCAAAAATTCCTTATATTTAATGTATAATTTATAAACTTTATCTTTGCTTACAATATCTGTGTTTGAATAATATTTTTTTCATGCATATCTAAAGTTTTTTACCATGCCAGTTGCTTCTGGAGGGGGCTTGAGCCCCCTAAGCCCCCTCCGTGGGTGTGCCACTGTTTAAAATTGATATTGTGGATGAATAAATATTTAAAAATAAAAGGCTTCCTGCAGAATGCTTGATCGGCAATGGTTAGAGATGAAAAAAGGGGGGGGGGGGGGACAAAAAAAATTACATGAGTGAGAAATATTGAATAATTCTGTTCTTTTATATGTTATAGAATCTGATAAAGCATGTTTAAAATGAATATTGACATTTATATTTTGGATGGAAAAAGATTGAGAATCTAAAGTTTTTCGTGGAGCGTTTGAACACTGATCGTTATTGGAGTTTGATTTTAACAAAATTAAAAAACACGGAATTAACAAAAATCGCAAAAAAAGCGGAAAATCACGGATCCGCGGAAAATTCTCATGCCTGGTGATGTGAATAATAATAACACTAAAATATTACTGCTACTTTTTAAAATTAGTTTTCAGTTTTAGGGGAAGGTGAGGCACCTTGGGACATTTTCTAGATGATTTTTTAAAAAAATTATTTTTCATTCATTTTTCTCTACACTCAATTTGACAAAGTTTAAGCATTTCTGTTTTAGTTAAAATTTACTCCAATGCAGTATTGCATCAAATTTAACTTCAGTAACAAAAAAATTAAAAAATTCTACAATGTCCCAACCTGCCCCACTAGGTGGGGCAGCTTGGGATGACAATAAAACTTTAATGCATACAAAATATTAAGCTTGATTGTTTAATAAATCGTCATTTATAGACTTAGAGCCTTATAAATATCAATGTATAGTATACTAGTATATTACAATAAATTAACAAATATTGTATTTTACATTTGAAAACTGCTCTCATCTAAATTCTAAAGAAAAAACAATTTTCTTAATTAAAATAACCATTTTTTTTTTTCACTTTTAATACATTTAAAGTCTCAATAAATTTATATAGTACATGCAAATATTGCTTTCTTTGCACTGCATAGTGGTGGGGCAGGTTGAGAGAGTGTCCCAACCTGCCTCACTTGGATCATTATCATAATGTAACTCTCAAAAAGTTAGGCTTGGCAGCACAATACATTTTTTAACATTAAAATTATTATAAAAGTCCATATTTTAATTCCCACATACTCAGATTTAAATTATTTTATATTTTGTACAGTAAATTTGTTTATGAAATCGCCCATTAATGTAACTTTGAACCTTTCAAAACAAAGAAAATTCAATTAATCTTTACCTGCTAATGTGAGAAATTCCAAATTACACTGAAGTGTAGACTGTGCTACCCACTATGATGTCCCAAGAAAACTAATCCCTATTTACAAAATCAAAGCTGAAATTTAAGGTGTCCCAATGTGGGTCATGTCCCAAGGTGCCCCACTCCCCCTTATTATAATTTTAATTCTTCCATAATAAATGATGACTTTCAATTATACATTAAATCAGATAGCTACAAGAATTCATTTCAATATTTAAACAAAGAAGAAAAATTGTGCAATTTGCATAGACTATTAGCCCTTTGCAACTGTATGTACTTGTTGCATTGTTTAACCTTCAATGTACTACTTCCTATGTGATCACACAACCACAAAATTACAGAGAGATAGATTAAATGAATTCATAATCACTCTTAAGCATGGTTGGAAAGTGTTAAAAACCCTTAACACAAATGAAAATGCAGTTTCAGCAACTTTAATAGTAGCTCTTGATGTATTTGAATATTTTAGTGTGACCCTGGGAATCTTAATGCTAAACATACCACATACCACATTCTACAGAAAACATTTTTTTTTTACCAGGTGAATAATAAATATAAATTTTAATGATTTTTTGTAGTAAAAGAGTTTTTTAAATGTGATTTATAAAAATGCATTGCATAGAAAGCGTTTTCATCCTTTTGAGTGTCCCTGTACACAAATCAGTTGTTTTATATATAGATTTTAAAACTTCTTCACACCCCATAAATTTTAAGCCAGCACAGTCTAGCTTTTGCCTTCGAGGCAGTAGCACGTGTTTTTTGCACCTGATGAAGAAAGGCTACGTCCTTTCGAAAGCGGTTGTGCTGGCTTAAAATTTATGGTGTGTGAAGAAGTTTTAAAATCTATACATTGATTGTACACCAGTTTTGAATTTAGTTTTGGTCAGTTGTTTTATTTCTACCATTTTAAATAAAGAACATTGGTTACGTCCTACAGACAAACCAAAGTCAAACATTTAAATTTTTTTTTTTTTTTTTTTTTGGAAAGTATCAAAAATGTTTTCCCCTTTCACTTGAACCTTTTCCTTATTGTAAATGTGAAAATTTTCGTAAATTCATTTCTTGGTGGATAGACTTATCAAATGAAGTTTTGTGTAGGCTATTATTAATTCAAAACTAATCACTTTCAAATACAATTACAAAGGCTTTTCATTCATAAACGTTCAACATAATTAGGTGTTCTTATTTAGATGTGATGATATGAATAGAAGTAGCCAGGGTTGGGTTTTTGCCAGCGGCAAAAAGTGGAAAAAACCAGGCAAAAATGGTAAAAATTGGCAAAAATGGAAAAAATTAGGAAAAGTAGAAAAATAAAATTAGAACAACACAATCCCTTTCAATTTTTACCCTTTACACTTTGGCACCTCAATGAAAAAAATGTTTGAAGATTTTTTAATTTAAAAAGTAATTATAATTAATTAATTAATAATAATATATAACCAGTGTTCGACAAATTCCGGGTGCCAGGGTGACTATAAATATCCATTGGTGACCAGTTACGGCTGACTGACAAAAAAATTTTCATGCATTTACAATATTTTTTATGTTTATTTTTGTTTTTCCACCCACCTTCTTGTCTTGGTATAAAAGATGACATTGCTGGTGTATTGAATGAATAGCATGAGTTTAATGTTTTCTGAAAAATTTAACAATTATTTCTGTTTTTGAAAGATGTTTTTTCATGAAAGATAAATTCCCATATTTGATAAATCTTCTTACTACTATACTGGTACTTTCCATGTCAACATCTTTGTGTTAAACAAGATTCAAGCATCATAAACACTATCTAAAGCAAACTATGTTCGAATTTACAACGAGAAAGTTTAAATAGTATGATATTTATCAAATGGATTCTCTTTAAAGGAATTCTGTCCTGAAAAATTAATAGACAAATAGTATTTTAATGCCAAAACTTGAACACTCTCAATATATTTGATGATTATATTAAAGGTAAAGATAATATTTATTTCTGTGGATTTTTTTTTTTTTTTTCCCAATAGTTTTTATTTTTATAAATAAAAAATAGTTATTTTCTTAAAAATTTCCTTAGTTCACATTTTTAACTGAATAGTTCATTTATTAAATGTAAAATAATATGTGAATGACCTGCATTAATTATACAATTATGAAATATTAAGTTTTGCTATGAGTATTGTCATAGAAATAATTCGCTATTTCTGGCTCCTAAGATATTGAAACTTTGTCAGTCCCTGAACACAACCATAAAAATAAAACTACAAAATTATATTTTTATTTAATTGAAGTAAAAAAATCTTAAGTAAGACATATTCAGAGAGAGAGAGTTAACTTGCAATTTACATTTCATTTCTAAAAAATGCATGATCAGTGACTGACTGGCAAATTTTAGAACAGCTGAGTCAATAATTGACTTAATATTTGACTTTTCCCCACTGAAAACAAAAATATGTAATACATTGAAAAACACAAATATTCTAGTAATTATTGAAGAATATTTTTTTGATAGGTTATTTAAATATTTTTAAAAATGAAAAAAATTATGTTAATTGTTGATGTTAAAAATTTCATTTTAAAGAAATTTTAGAATGCATTATTTTAATGATTTACATAAGAATCAGTTGATCAAGAATGTAATTAAATTTCTGGTTTTAATTTGTTAAAATTATGATTTAAACATTAAAATCGTATAATTAAAATCCTTAAAACCCTGATTGAAATACTGGTAATTTCTGCCACTGGCAAAAATTGTGGCAAAAACTATTTTTGCCGGGACGGTTTTTTCCACTTCAGCAAAAATTGGCCAACCCTGGAAGTAGCATTTACTTTTTACGTATGCAGGTAAAGCCTTTTGCAGAAAAGACTGTTTAAAGTCAATGCTTTAAACCGATTTTCTAGGCACAATAGTCAAGAAAATGTTGTCTTTACATAATTTATATTTACTCTTATTTACTTTTTAATCTTAATTTATACATTTTGCATATTTTAAATCTATTCTTAAGATTTTCTGAAGTCTGAACTATTTTTTGATTTATTTATGAAGTTATTTTTTCACAAATATATAAAACTTTCAGGTATTTTTATTTAGATACTTAGAAATTGAATAATGTTTTCTATCTTCTTATTCTTAGCTCTATTATTTAGGAAACTATGGATGAATTTGATATAAAATGTTGGATGAGTATCATGCAAAACTGTGTCAAAAGCTTTAGTTTAGTGATGTCAAGAAAAAGGACTCAGAGTTTTTCAGATTTAATAAAAACTATCGTGAATGAATTTTGTTACTCTAAAGATCAGGTGGGTAGTGGGATGCTTAGATCTAAAACAAATTGTGCAGGCTGCAATTGCAGAACACTTCATTCCACAAAATCTAATTTGAAAAAGATCTAGTCTTCATTCAATATTACAATACAAATCAAAGCATATATTTAATTAAAAGTCAATATTTTAGTACCTTAAACAGAGTTAAAATCCTTAAAGAAACATACTTTATACACATATACCTTAAAAGAAAGAAAATCAAAAATCGCTTTTTTCTTCCATCCTATTTATTTATTTTTCCTAAGTTTTTGCATAACATTCTAATTTTTTGGCGACCTTAGGTCACGGGCACCGACTTTACAAAATTACTGTGGGTGCTCTGCTCAAGTGTGTAACCCCCCCCCCCCCCAATGTTTTGAAAAATGTGGCGGCACATGAGGGATTTTTCTATGTGCAGTTTTACGCTTTAAAGTTCATTTTAAAGTGGATCATAATTTTGTTAATTAGCGGTACCTATAAAAAATACTTAAGATTTATGTATCACTAGCCGCCTATAGCGACCAGCTGATTCGCCGACTAGCAAAAAATTTTGCATTAAAAAGTCTGACTTTGTAAATTCCCACTCGGTGGGGCCTTCAACGTCCCCTTTCCTTTTCAGATACTTACAACAGCCTGTTTGTTTACCGTACAAACTACCCTTGAAAATTCTGACCGTATTTACGATCCTTAAAAATCTGACCATAGCAAATTCTCAATCGGTGGCGCCTATGGAGATTTTCTCTGTTTCAGACTCTTACAATAGCATGTTAGCTTATCCTGCAGGCTGCAAACGTCCCTTGAATATTCTAATCTTAGCGTTTTCCCACTCTGTGGCGACTGCGGCACCCTTTTCTCTTTTAAGACACATACAACTGTCTCGAAAGTAAAAAGGAGGTCTTTCTAAGTGGTCCTAGCCCGTACTACACGAGTTTCGGAGAAAACCATACAAAACTCAAGATGAGTGCCAGCTGGGATCGAACCGGCACTTCATCGTGAATTTTAAAAAGCCCAATTGCTTTGTACTTCTGTGTACATTGCATCTTTGCATACATGACAAAAACACTTAATTTCATTGTAAGAAGTTTAAAGAAATGTATTTTTTATTTGAAATTTCCTTCCAGAGGATCCATTTTTTAGAAACGTGTCAGGCTGAACATTCTATTCATTTGGCTTTGAAATAGAATTTTTATTATTCTGTGATTTATAATAATCTTATTAAAAAAAAAGAAAAAAAAATTAAAGCATATAAGAGTAAATTTGCATGATATCTACACTGTTAAAAATTTCAACAGAAAACTCTGTGTAATCTATTATCTTAAGCCTTACGTAAAATTACAGAGAAAAATAAACGGAGATGTTAAAAAACTTATTTTATACATAATCAAAAATTATTTATTTTTTCCGCTTTTGAGTTTAGTTAACACATTCATGTATATACATATATATAATTAATGTTGTAATTTCGTCTAGCTGGAAAACAACACGTTCCTAATCAAATGAATAAAAATTATGATAGACAATAAATTTATTTCCCTTTAATTATCACACCATACACTACACTAATTCATTATAAAACTATTATTTTCCTAAAAAGAAAGAAATAAAAAAAGAAATTTAAGCTGGTAGACAGGTGGTGCCGGGCTTGAACCCAGGGCGCACCCATCGTCATAGCCGTTCAGCGCTCTCTGTGGTTTTCTCCTAAACTGGCATAGATGCGAGCTGGATTTCCTTCGAAAAACGCTCACGGAGGGCAACCCAACCAGACCTAGATTCAAGCGTTCAGTCATCCCAAACACAAACACCCAACGAAAGAATTTATTTAAACTGAAAATGATTTTCCATTCCAAACTTATATTGCTTCTTATCTTTTCATTTTAAAGCAGGGCCCAAAATTTCAACTTAGATTACACTCACCAGCAGCGCCGACTTTGAAAAATTTCTGGGGGGGGGGGGGGGGGGGCTCGAACCAAGGCCATAGCTAGGATTATTTTTTGAGGGGGGGGGATCACATTTCTAATACAAGGTCATCAAATATGGTATAATAATGTACACACGCTTACCCAAGGAAAAGAACACATGCACACACAAACAACGGCCTGATTAACACAGGGGCATGTGCCAGGGGCCCTGAGTAGCAAAGGGCCCAAAAACTGGTCCTGAAATTGCCATCATAATCTTTGCCATTTAGTTTATGTAAATCGAATTTATAAAACAAAATTAAGAGTAGCAGGGAGGTCACTGGGATAATACGGCTATCGGCCACTTCAATTTGAAACCAATATTGTGATTATGGTTAAGTTAAAATTGGAGGGGAAAGGCAGAGGCAGAATCTCGAAATAATTTGTGCTATATCTTCTCTTTAAGTTTTAAAAACAATATTTGTTCTCATTTTTAATTTTTACTTAAAATGTTAAAATTTCATAAACTATCTTTAATTAAATTTTGATAGAATGGAGTAGAAGGCTGATTTTTTACAAACTATGTGAAAAATACCAGAGCCGGGAATCGAACCAGGGCCATTCCGCTTAAAGGGCAGATGCTCTAACCACTGAGCTATCCTGGTTGATAACCAGCTCGGCACTTAAAAAATGCACAAACCATAAGTGATTGGGATTCCCATAGCACAGCAAAGGGAATCATCTTCCTCTGAACTACCCCCTGCGCCCTATACAGAGACTTTCAGCCTTTCTTGTTTTTCTTTCTTTCTTACCTTTTTTTTTTTTTTTTCTTAGTCGATTTATGTCCATTTTCAATTGCAACAACCTTACTTTACAGCTATGATTTTGGTAAAAAACAAAATAAGAAATAGAGGAAATACTTTCTTATTTGATAGGGAATCAGCATTCAAAATTTCTGGGGGGGGGGGGGGGGGCTGAGCCCCTACAGAAAATTTTTGGGGGGGCTCGAGCCCTCGAGCCCCCAGATATTCGGCGCCACTGACACTCACTGAAAAAAAAAAAAGTTACTCACCACAAAATATGATTGACTATTTTTTACGTATAAGGTGACCAGAATTTTTTATTGGAAAAAGAGGAGAAATTACACAGTCTTATTTTATAAGAAAAGAAAAGACATTCAATTTTGAAAAAATGGTCATTTTAGAGGACAAAAAATTGAATGAAAATGATTATAAAATCCGATTCAAAAGCTACTTTACGCAAGTGGTACAATCATTTTTATTTCAAATGATGAATTTGGATCAGTATACCTTAATTTAAATTAATAATATACGGATACGAGAGGAAAAATCCTTAATTTTTATAGGTGTCACTGGACAATATATATATATATATTTTTTTTAATTATTAATGTTTGCTATAGACAAAAACTTTTTATGTGATACTTTCATGTAGTTACACAAAAAAAGTTGGTAGACATTTTTTTATTAAAATCATAATCATAAAAGAAATAATAAAATTGGCAAATGAAAAAATAAAATTAACTATCGGCAGATGAAACGATTTGTTTTAACGTACAATCACTCTTTATCAGCATTTTATAAAAATTCTCACAAGAATAACCTAAATTAGTCTTAGTAGTTAATAAGTTTTTAAAATAGATATATAAAGGGGATTTTTTCAGATGTCTACATTTTGTTCATTGAAGAAAACAATCGCTTTGTGGGAGCTTTTTTGCCAGGAGGACATAAAATGAATTCAACTAACTTTCGCATATTTTTGTGAGGTGGTGGTAGTATGTTATCATTAAGGCTAATTGTCTACGCTAGGGCTCTAGGCCTGAGTAAGAGAGTCCTCCGTGGGGTCTTTCTAAGAGGGCCAAGCCCATATTTACATTATTTTCAGAGAAAACCATGGAAAACTCCTAGCGGCTGAGCCAACGAGCGTGACCGTGTATCGAACCCATCGCCTCACATATACCAGCTTCAAGGACAGAACCTCTCTGTCACTGGTGGGCCTATTTTTATGAGGAATATTATTCATGCAAAAGTAAGAACACGTCAACCCACCGCGTTTGAACTGGAGCACCAAAAGGAGCAGCTTAATGATTTCATGACAATTTCAATAGTGATTCCATGTTCTAGATCAATGAACTGTACAAATATAGGCAATACTTTTATTTCTTCGTAATTCGAAGAATCTGAATAGACATAAACCACAATATGCTTTGGCAAGTTTGTTAGAAAGTTGTTCTTTTGCGAGCATAATGGAGAGAAAAGTTAGTGCTCACCGTTCGATACAGCCAACAGCCGATTGAGCTTCCCAGTTTTGAGAATTTTTTTTAATTAAGGACTAAATCCTTTTTATTTGAAAAAGAGGACAGAGGACGAAAAACATAATAAAGAGGACTTTTTAGTCCTGTAATGTCTTTTTTTGTTTAGGAGGGCAGAGCACTGAAAAAGAAGACTGTCCTCTTAAAACGAGAATGTCTGGTCACACTACCTAAGATTAGCACGATTTTACGTTTTTAAATTGATATATGTTTATATATATTTGGTAGCACCATATACTGAAAGAATTCTCTCTATATTTAGACCGAAATTATACTCGCCACAGTAAAATTTCTACTCGCCAATGGCGAGCTGGCAAGCGGAAATTCCGCACCCTGTTTTAAAGCACAAATTGTTTTAGTGAGTTTTTCTTTCTTTTCTTTTTTTTTAATAATATAATTAATTTTTTAGATAACATATATCCATTAACAGAAAAGGAGACAGCTGACAGAAAAGAAAAAAATTTCTATAATTTTTTTCAGTAATTAAACTTTTTCAATATTTACTTACTAATTAGATAGAAGATACAGCAAAGATTAGATATTCTTGAAGAAGGTAGAGGAAAAAAAAAGAGATGTTTATATATATATATATATATGTATTGTGTACGAGATTCATGAAATTTATTTATTACTTATTTAAAAAAAAAAAAAAAAAAAAAAAAAACACTATCCAATCTTAGATATACATAGAGCGGCTTCTTTTTCTATTCATGCGAGTGCCATTTCAACATGCCTTAAGATTAGGGGAAGAATGGATTATTGTCTGGTCCAGTTTCACTGCAGAGTGGAGGGTGTGCAATATATTTTCCGCGAAATGCCTGGTACTATCACCATAAATAATACTTTTGCTTTCGAAACATAATAAATATTATATGAATTTAAATTCACGTAGTATTTATAAAATGCCATAAAGCAGTTATCATATTGTCTATAACAATGATAATTAAAATTCGATGTATTTATTTATGAAGAAGAAAACATAATGCAAAAATTTTAGAAAATCACTGTGCAATAAACTTTTTTTTTTTTTAAATAATTATCAGCCTAACTATTTTTAAATATCTATTTTTAAATAACTATTACTAACGAAATCCGAAAATTACAACTCCCTCGTATTTCGTCTACTAAATCAGTCACATCTAATATCAGTATTGTTTTACCCTATTTTTCTAAAACCAGTCAAACCATAGCTAAAATTCTCAAACAATATGATTTTAAAATAATATTTTCACCTTCCAATAAACTCACCTTTTCTCAGTTAAAAGATCCTATTGATATGCATAATTCTTGGGGCATTTATAGTATTTCCTATCAGTGTGGTTTATCATATATTGGCCAAACTAAACGCAGTCTTAATTTTCGTCTAAAAGAACATATGAATTACGTCCGCAAGCAAGAAACCAATAAATTGGCTATTTCTAAACATTGCTGGGAGGAAAATCATAATTTTAAATTTAATTCAGCTAAAATAATTTGCAGACCTAAATCCATTCATGAACTTGATTTCTCTGAAGCTTTTCATATTTATAAAATTTTAAAAACCTTGTAAATTGTGATTTCGCTGTTCCCTATTTGTCTGATTGTTGGAAATTTTACATTCAGTCCACATTTTCTTAATTTTTCTACTGTTTACACAGCTACACATTCCTAAATTCCTACTGGCCACACTTCCCACCTCTTCCGTAATCCTATTGGTTGAACTAAATCCGGTCCCTCTCCTATATATACGAGCACTTCTCCAGATTCAGAATTCTTTTTGCACTGACGACGGTACGCTTTAGGCTACCGAAACAGCTGTATGCACCTCAATAATTTTTCTTTGGCGTCTCTGACGTAGTAGTTTATTCCTGTTTTAATAGGACTTATATCTGCTTTATACCTAAAAGAGCGATATAATGTTTTTCGGCCCAAAACAACTGTTATGAAGAAGGTTTTTTATTTTTTCAACTTATTATATTTTTTTGCTAAGTTTTTTTTTTTTTATGTAAACATATAAATATCAACATATAGTCAACAACAATGAAGAAAATAGTTTTGTTAACGTTTTAAAGTCATCGTGTGAGAAGCACTTTTTTAAAATTATGAATCCAATTATTTTTAACATAGTTATTTATTTCAAGGGATATACAATTTTTTTTTTCTTAACTAATGGTGTAGTAGAAATAAAAAAATAAAAATTCTTAGCAGTTCTTTTGGGTCGATATACAAAGCAATAACACAAAGGTTCACCAGAGGAAAAAGCTAGGCACTAGTCCATGAAGGGGTGCTATTATTTCGACCCAAAACAATTGTCGTAAAGTTTTCTCATTCTTTCTTTCTTTTTTTTTTTACTAACGGTATTTTTTGCAAAATCTTATTCTTAATTTATACAGTTCAAGAAATAGTCATCTACAATGAAGAAAATACTGTTGTAAAGTTTTTGAACATTGTGTAATGCACAATGTGTAACTCTTTCTTAAATTATCATTCTAACTATTTTTAATCACCCACTTTGTCAGAGTTAAGTAAATTTGATAAGTGCAATTGAAAACCTCCTTTTATAAGAATTTTGATTGTAAATATTTATTAATTAATATGCGCTGAAGGACTAATGTTCTAAAGTAATAAGCAATAATAATAAAAAAAAAAAAATGTAAGCTAGCACCATAAATTAATAAAAATAAATTAAAGATTTGCAACAGTTGTTTCGATTCAAAATAATAGCCCAACCTTTCATCAGACAGAAATGTTAGGCACAAGCACAGCATGAAAGCAGCACTTATATCTAATTTCTACCTGAAGAAGCCATGTATACGGTTTCTCAGCACAAAACAATTGTTGTGAGGAAGTTTTCATTTTTTATTTTTTCAACTTGTATTTTCTTGCAAACACTTTTTTTTTACCTTTTGTTTCTTTCCTTCTTCTTTTTCCTTTTTTTTTTTTTTTTTTTTAATTATTAAAATAATCTAAAGGTTCTGCTCTAGGATTCAAACTATCTACTGAGTCTTTAGATCCCAAAAATTTCTCCGTATTATTAATGTTCTTTATGTCGGAAGTCCACGTAAATGTAATATGAAAATTACCATAATTTTCGTCTAGATCCGCACCGGAATCAGAAAAAGTTTCGGTGTTTGGTAAGATTCTATTTCCTCTGAAATTTCATCACTATCACTGCTATCAATAGATTTGTTAATTTCATTTTCAGTAGATGCAAATAAAATCGCATTAATTTCGTATTGTGTTATTTTTCTACATCAAAAAGCCATAATAAACAGAAAGAAATAAGAACATACAGGATGATCTAAGCTAACAAACTGCGATTACAAAATTTTGTCTCTCACTTCAAAATCTTTAGGAGAAGAAAACTCCCTCCCTATCCCTTCTTGTCACCGTAAAGTTAACCCGCCCACTTATCATCTGCGCTGACAACTAACTGCGGAAAAATGACCATCGCGAAGATAAAAGAGCGAAAAGGGGGGGATGAACTATCTCAGGCGTTTTAGGGCCGGAATGGGACTGAAAGCTTTCGGGCGGTTTCGGCCGTAACGGGAACGAAAGAGTTAAAACTCACATGTATCTGTTCAGCGAGGAGCTTGCAATGAAAAAGGTGGATTTATAACATTTTCTTCCCCTGTTTTTCCCCCTCAATTATGTATAAACATCGTGTTTTTCACAGTTAGTAAATAATAAGTATATGAAATTTCATTGCAATCATAAAAATTTATATAAAACCATCCTCTCATGAGAAATTTTGTTGTGGGTGCGATCTCTTGGATGCTTGAGCCCCTAAATCAGACATGCATGGGTGCTCCGCACCCACGGGAAAATTTCTGTGGGTGCTCGAGCACCCACAGCACCCACAAAGTCGGCACGCATGCCTTAGGTGGCTGCCTAAGTTCACCTAATGGTAAAGTGGACCCTGTGTTCTGCATTCTGTATGTATATATATGAGCTTGTATATAAATTGTTTTGGGGAGGGTGAAGATTTGAAAAAGAATACATTAATATTACTGTGAAATCCTAATTATAAAGCCCCCTCCCCACTTTTAGACAATTTTGGATTTTTTTCCGTAATTCTAAAAATAGGTGAGACTGGGGATAAAATGGACCACTTTTGTAAATTTTAAGAGCTCAACTCACAAAGTAATAATTTTTGGCTATTGAAAATATGTGCGCATATTACCTATATATTGGGAGTCATATTACACTCAATCAAAAATAATAATTATGATTACTTTTTTAATATAATTCTCTTAATAGCAACTGACAAAGTGGACCACTTTACCTTAAGCCCAGGACAAAATGGTCCATGGTAAGGGGTACTATAGGCCACAGGTAAAATTTAAAATGCATATTAATATAGTGTTTTTTAATAGTATAAAAGGTAGAATATATTATATTTGTTTATTTATGTCTTTGATTCATACAAACAATGTAATATTAATGAATATTAAAATTAGAAAATGACACACCAAAAGATTTTTGTGCTACTGAAAGTCAGTGGCGGCTCGTGAACCGAAAATAGGTGAAGAGCTCAAAAATAATATTAAAGTATTTTTAATGAATAATTTTTATTAAGCAGGGTCTTAAACTAATATTAACTAAAAATACTTATTTAAATGTAAATTTATATTATATAAATGAATACAGTGTAAAATACAGTGCGCCTCTTCACCTATTTTCGGTGCACAAGCCGCCACTGCTGAAAGTCTGTAGTTTCCTTGTAAAGTTGTAGGGTCTGGAAAACTCATAATTACAACATATTGAAAACTTACAAGAATTTCATCAACAATTCTCGGGAAAAATGTAGATACTTTGATTAGGTTTTTGTTGCATGAATCTCACAAAAACAGATTCTTTATCATTTATTTCTATGATTAATCCAACAAAATGTAAATCTGTCTTTTTTGCCAAATTCTCAACGAAAATTTATTTACACACTTTTATTTTACAGTATTAAAATTGGCATCTTGCTGTGAAATTAAATACTCATCACTGCATTCTATATCACTATAAACAGACATTCTCAGAAACCAGAAACACTCAAACTTTCTAATACTTTTCAAAAATTTCTATAAGCAGCATTTATGCATGGTCCATATTCCTCTTTTGACTAAGAATAACAGTAGATGCTGTTTTAAAAAAAAGAAGGGGAGGGGGAGAGCATAAGAGCATAATTTAAAATACAGCTCAACTATTTTGATATGTGAATAAAATTTCTGCCAATATGACCTTTTGTTTATTTTTTTAATTTTTAAAGTATAAAATAAAAAATTCTATGAAACATACCTCAAACACATTCGGTTGTTGTTTTTGAGGAGCAGGAGATACTTTAATGCAATCTGTGAGAGGAATTATTTTACTTGGATTTTGCTTAACAAAGGCATCTTCAGATTCAAACAATTCAATTCGCTGAATTCCATGGTTACTTGCATTATAAACAGCACAATATCGCTTAAGCCAAGTTTTCTGGAACAAACATTAATGTAATATATTTATTATTAATATTTATATAATTATATAATTAATGAAACATACTTTTTAAAAATTTGTAAAATAGCTGCAATTACACTGTGACCAATAAGTACTCATACACTTTCAAATTTTTATTACAGTAACATAAAGTAAATCATACAAAAACTTTTTGCATAAAATTAAAGTAGTAATCATTGAGTATCTTTACAATAAATGCTTTGGAATAATTCCGCCTTTTAGTTTCTTAATGAGCTTAAGTCTCTTTTCAAATCAATCACATGCGGCACGCATGGCTTCCATTGACATTTCCTGTCCCTGTCATATTGTTTTAATTACATTTTTGAATTTGCTCAAATCGGTAATTTTATGGTTATTCAGTTGGGAGGGCATATATGACCACACAAAATAATCAAGCGATTTCAGATCGGGGGAGTTGGGAGGCCATTCGTTCTTTGGCAAAAAGTCAGCTAAATTTTGACTGCACCACTCCTGAACCAAACGTGTGGTATGAGAAGGAGCATAATTTTGTTGGAAGCAGAAATATTAAACCCCATACATACTCTGGACATTTGGTAGTAAAACCATTTCCAAAACCTCAGTTTTGTAATATAGGGCATTGATTTTTACCCCTTTATCAATGAAGACTAACTGGAGTTTTCTGCTTTTGGAAATAGCGACCTAAATCATCAGAGATGAAGCATTTTGATAACGTGGAACATAATGCTGTCCCTCAGAGATGTTATCAATAGAAACTGACCCTACTCTGTCATTTTCGGGTTTCAGACTTTGCTGTAAAATTAATAGTTTCTCGTCTGAAAAGACAAATTCATCCCCAGCGTGCCAACCAAGAATTTCTTCTACCCTTTGCTATCTTAACGGAATGTGAAACTCTGTGGATTTTACGTTTTCTATAAACCCAAGGTCCTTTTTCAGAATGTTTAACATTGATCCCCTCGATATTTTGAGCCATTTCGTCGTATCCTTTCCCTGACCCTATTTCTGAGGATGAGAGGCCTATTTTTTAAACATATGTAATGTATTGTCACAAATTGCAATTTCATTGTCCACTTGTTTATTTTATTACGTATGTAAATTAGTCATATTTATTATTTTTTTTTCTGTGGTCTGCAAGATGATGAGAATGCTTTTTGCTATCTGAATGAAATAGTCTTCTTCCCCTCATACTATAAAAAAAGTGGCCACTAACTTAAAAAAGTGACTACTAATGAAATTGATAGTACTGACCACTGATGAATTTTCTCAGTTTTGCCCTTTACTGTACTAGCGTCCTAGGCCTGAGGGGGAGTTTCTTCTGTGGGGATCTTCTTGAGAGGTCCTAGCTCATATTTACTCAAGTTTCAGAGAAAATCACTGAAAACTCCCAACAGCTTTCTGCTGAGAGGATGACTCTTTGTCCTCCTCTTCGGTAACACCGAGGGATATTATAATTTTTAGACCATTAAGGCACAGTAACATTGGAATAACAAGTAACTCTTCTTTCTTTGAGTTAAGTGCACCACTTGCGTACATTGATTGCTGTATTGACAATTTTCACACTTATTTCCAAATGTTGTACATTGAAATTAATGTTTTGTCTGATTTTATTTTTTTATTTATGTTAAATTTAGATTATTTTGATATATGTACCTTAAAACTGTGTTTATTGTGATTTTGTGCTTTTAAATGGTTGTTTGTGCACAAATTTTGCAATTTTCTTTTATTCACCGAGAAATGTGCTCTCTTACATAGGCATTGAAAGGCTGCAAATCTTTACACGTTTCAGAACATCACCATGTTGGGGATCTTTTAAAAAACGCACCAAGCGGCACTTTCTACTGAATTTTTTTCAGCAGGGAGAAAGCTCGGCGTTCCTACTGTTAAATAACCAAAATAGTTCTCCATGACATTTCTGTGAGTGTGAATGAATGTATAAGCAAGTATGGTGAATACAGTGAAATGTCAAGATTGTTATTTCAGCATCTTGCCTCTGGCTAGATTATAACCTTTCAGACGGCTCCGTATAAAAATATACCAAAAATGGCAGACAATTGAAAAAGAATTTTTTTTTTTTTTTTTTTTGTGATTGAAAATAAAAACACAAGAATAAAGAAAGTTATTTTCAGTAATACTTTATTGTGAACAAATCAGGTATAAAATTTTTGGAAAATACTAACGTTTATGCTTTTTAATTAGATAATGATGTTTAAATTAAGACATTATATTTATGAAATAAGTTACACTTTATATTATATGTTTCATAATTCAGGAATCACAATTACTCCCTCTAAACTCCAATATATACAGAATATTTTTACTTGCCAACTTCTTCATATAATAAAGTAATATCAACAGGTTTTTTAACAGACACAAACACTTTGCCTCTAGGCCACAGTTTTAAACTCAATGACTTAAATTAATCCTATGCTATTTGTAATTTTTTTTTTTTTTTAAATCTTAAATTAAAAATAATAAAACTGCATTTTTTCTATAAACAGTCGTGCAGTATTGACAAACTAAACTTACGCAATATCATGTCAAACTAAAACATTAACGAAAGAAAAGAAATTTGTTAGCCTTTAAACACACAATTATTAACATTTATTTATGCAGTAACCAATTTATAATAATATAAACATACCCGCAAGAAACCTTGAGGAGGGATAAGTAAAAACCCAACTTTATCAGCCTCTTCTACATCCATTACGTAAACAGCACACTCACTATCACAGGAAATTCTAGGAATCTAATAAACAGTCGCAATTGTATTCAGAATAAAATTAAAACAAATTAACATCAGAAGAATTTGAATGTGAAATTGTGGAAAGCAAATCATGAGCTAATGTAAAAATTAGTCTATTATCCATAATATAAGAAAAATAAAGAATCTTCATAAATGAAAACAAAAAACAAAACATTTCATTTCGAAAGTCATCTGGCGTACTCACTGATAAGTGTTTCCGCAAATAGTTGTTGCCAAAGATGAACCATGCAAAGTGTTGGATTAAAAAGTTATTGAATTACAATTGAATTACAATTAAATTACAACTATAATTATTTTACTGGCAATCCATTAACAAGTAATTGATTACAAATAAATTAAATTACTTATTCAATTTATTTGTAATAATTCAATTTAGTTGTAATCAGTTATTTGTTAATCGATTGACAGTAAAATAATTATAATTGTAATTTAGTAATTCAATTGTAATTCAATTACTTTTTAATCAATTATGCCCAACACTGGATCTTCTGTCAACGACACCACAGACCATTGAGGAAAATTCCGCGAACATCACTTCGGTTTTTGGGCGAATGGGCGTCTTCTTTTGACGATGATCGCTTTCTTGGCAACTGGTTCTTGGGATTTTGATTTGCATTTTTTAGTAAATACTTTGTCCCTTCCCTCGTACAACCAAAACTCCAAAGAAAATTTGGTCCACTAGCAGCCGAGCGGTTCTGCCGTCCTGCGCTCAAAGCTGGTAGACGTGAGGTGCCGGGTTCGAACCCAGGTCGCGCTCGTCGGCCTAGCCGTTCGGAGTTTTCCGTGTTTTTCTCCGGAACTTGCGTAAATGCGAGCTAGGACCTCTTAGAAAGATCCCCCACGGAAGGCATTCCTCCTCCATAGATATAATAATATATATAGATCTATCATCCCCATGTTAACGTGCAAAGATTTTTGATGCCGAAAAAGTTTTTTGGCATCAGCCATGAGAGAGTATAAAACTCGGAAACAATAATAGAATAGAATGTTCATATATATTGAAAACACCGAAATACAGCGCGGCTTTTAATTGTACAAATACATTTATGAAAGGAAATGGAATAAGTTTTCATAAGTAAGTTAAATTTAACTAATTTATGAAAAATATGATTTTTTATAATCAGTTGCTTTGTTATTATTATGGTTTAAATACTGTTTTGATTTTTAATGGAATACTTTTTTTAAAATTTTAATATTTTTTAAGTTTTTATATTAGTAAGTAATATCGGATTTTCAAAATTCTTTTAAATGTAGTTAGCAGCCGTAGAGATAAAGCCCGCTTGTTTTAATATATTATAACTAGTATTACCACAAGACTTTCTTCTATATATAATCCTATACAAATTTACGCAATACAAATTATTTATTAAGTCATAATTTATTAAAGATATTTTCCATGATGAAAGCAGACGATTTTTTTCTTAAAGTAGTATAATAATAAATGCTGAAAAAAATCATTTTTGTTCAGACATGAAAAGATATACAGTCGAGCCTCGTTCACGTGAATCTCAAGGGGGGTCAAAAATCTGTTCATGTTATCAATAGTTCATGCTATCAGTAATGGATCGTCATATAAGTAATCTTCATTTTGACGGGGATTGTTGTAACAGTTCATGTTAATAGTAATTCACGTTAACGAGTTTCGACTGTATATATATATATATATATATATATTTAACATTAAAAATAAAAGAAATCGGTAGCTTCGTTTTAAATTAATACAGATCTATGGTTCAATCATTCCTTTTAGAAATATTGACGAGTTCTTTCTAAAATATCCACATTGAAAATTTACACAGGCCCCGGGGGAGGGCACTTCCTTTCCAGGAGGAAAGCAATGCTCCTACATGCAAACATTTTTTTTTTCAAGTTTATTACTACTATTATCAATAATTCATATACATTTTACATTCATGCGTTAAAAATAACTCACATTATGTACATTTATATGAAATTTTGTCCTATACTGTCATGTTAAGTACTTTAAAAAAAATAGAATGGCAGCATCACCTGCTGAGCGATTGATTCCCAAATCTAACCAGCACCAGTTTAGGTCAAGGTCCTACTAAATACAAGTTTGGTCGAATTTCGTTCATATTAGGGGTTATAATTCTAAATTGCTATAATTGCATTTTTAGTTGTGTTAAGCGTTTCTTACAGTTTCGAACAAGGTTTAAGAAAATATTATGACATTAATTAGTTTTTCTGCCTGTCTGCTTGCCCACCTGTCCGAGTAAACCTAATTTCTATTATATGTTGCGACTGGCCGTTAAAGGGTTAACGTTAATTTTCCTGAAGATGAGGAATTGCCCAATCGTTTTAGCTCTCACTTAACTCCAAACTTTTATAAAAATCGTTATATCCATTTTCGAGTAAAACCAATTTCTATTATATGTTGCGATTGTCAGTTAAAGGGTTAACGCAAATTTTCCTAAAGCTGAGGATATGTCCAAACGTTTTAGTTCTGTAAAAAAAAAAAAAAAAAAAAAAACTTATCAAAATCGTTATATCCATTTCAGAGTAAACTTAATTTCTACTACATGTTGCGATTGGCAGTTAAAGGGTTAACACTAATTTTCTTGAATCTAAGAATGTTCCAATTGTTTTAGGTCTTAGAACACGATTGGATAAAGATTTATTAAACAAAACCGTATGAAGTGTACTTTTTTTACATAGGAATTTTTGCTAGTGTTCAGACACTTTTGTTACCGATTGTATTGCGATTTTTCGACCAAAAAAGCTTCTAACCAGACAGAAACAGTAGATGGAAACGATAAATTTCTTTAAATGTCGTTATTCCATACAAAAAAAGAAGACGAAGACGAAGGGAAAAAAAAAGAAGAAGGAAAAGAGAGAAAGAAAAATGAGTATCTGGAGTTTTTTCATTCATCTTTAGTACATAAATTATTCATAAATTTTATTTGCTAGATTATCTGTGTGTATTCCCGAGTATATTCACTCGGGGAAAGACATCCATAAGAGAGTAAAATGGCCGTCTTTCCCCGAGTAAAAAAGGCATCACTTTTTCGCCCTCGTTGATCAATCTATGTCTTATTACTATATCTATGTCCTCCTCAGGCCTAGGACCCTAGGACAGTCAGGGAGGCATTCTATTGTAACAATCGCAGCTATCTTAGATCACAAGTCGGATCGTGCACTCCGCAGCAAAAGTATCCGAGCACTAGCAATAATCCCTGTTTAAAAAAGCCCACTTCATACTGCTTTGTTAAATAAATCCTTGTCGAAGCATGCTCTTAGACAGACTAAAAACATGACTCAACAAGGATTTATTTAATTAAGCAGTATTAAGTGGTCTTTTTTAAGACTGGGATTATTGCTAGTGCTCGGATAATTTTGCTGCGGAGTGCACGATCCGACTTGTGATCTAAGATAGCTGCGATTGTTACAATAGTATGCCTCTCTCAATCGGCCTTAATCCCCACAACCAACCAATCAAAGAAAATTTAGGGGTGGATCTCGGAGGAAGGATAGATATGGAGAGGGCACGGATTAAAAGAGAAGGATGTATTACTAATGTTACGGAAAGGTAGTAATTTTCATCTTACAGATAGAGGGCGATCAAATCTCGAATATACACCAATCAGCGCGTTTTTACATTTCTGGCTGTTCCTTCGTTGGATGACTGAAGCCGAGGCTTTCCCTTTCTTCCGATGAGTTTGAAAGATACTACACCAGGCGGCGATCGGATCGCTTACTCTGTTCGGCTGAATTAATGCGGAAAATAAAGCTCCGTTCCCCACGCTGACCGCCCTATCTAGTTTATCATCCTGTATCCTAATCCGTGGGAGAGGGCGAGAGCTCGTTTAAGTGAAGCTCCAACTGTAACCGGTTCAGCCATATTGGTGCACTCAAAACATTTACGAAAAACGTGTTGGGTAGTGCAGGTCGTATTCATCTACACAGCTGTTCCCATTGTTTTCTCTGCATTTCAGTACATACATGATAGAACTCTTCAGAAAGACATCCCCCTACAGAGGAGGGTATCTCCCACGGATTAATAGAAAATCCGTGGTATCTCCTTTGAGACCGAGGTCGTAGATAATTGGACTTAACACAAGCACCAATACCATTTTTGAAATTAGTTAATTTTCATTAAATAAATATATATATATTATATAATGCGTTTGATAATAATAGAAAAGAATGAGAACGAAAAATAGTTAGTCAATGAAATCACCACAGAAACATACACAGGCCAAACTAAGTAACTAGTTATCTTGATTGATTTATTGATCTAAATTGATTTAATTTATAAATATATGTGTAGATAGATAGATAGAAAATTAACGAATTTAAAAAATGGTGTTGGTGCTTGGGTAAATTATTGGCCCAATTATCTACATCAGGGAGGGGGGGGGAGGGTTGTTATTTTTTTGCATTGAATATTAAAGCGCCTAGTTTCATTTCTAATTTTTTACAAAAATTTGCAATGTAAATTCTTTATTATTATTATTATTATTATTATTATTATTATTCAAACAAAATTGTTTGTTTTTATTGCATAAGAAAACAAATTGCCACAAGTAACTCATTCAAGTGCAAGAGTTTAAAACAATTGATATGAAATAAAACAATTTTTTCATAGCATTATAACTAACAGGGATCAAAAAAACTATTTTAGAAGGGTTTTATCAACTTCTACATACTTGCCAACCTTTTAATTAAAAAAAAAAAGTATATTTTAAAATCTGACATTTTAAACAATATAGACTGAATTTATATAAATATATAATTGATAAAAAGGAAAATATATGAATATTTACATAAGATTTTCTAAAAATCATGAAAAACGGCAGTTTTTCTAGTGACGCAAGCGAAAAAGCAAACGAACGCGGCGACACTCAGCGGAAAATACGAACGAAAACTGCGACACTCATATATACAGCTAATCTGAGATCAAAGAAACCGCTGAAAGCCGACACTTAATATCTCAGGAAATATGGGATGTTTTTCTCTGACATTTTCAAAATAGTCTTTCACTTTCTGTCTGATCCTACCCTGAAATCGCTACATTTCTGCGTGCAATATATTTCGAGATATGAATTGGCTCATTTAAGTTGTAAATGGGCTGCATATGTGAGGAACAAATTTTTCTCGAATATGGCTCGACCGAATGTCGTTTAATTGATACATGATAGTATTAATCGCTTTTATCTGGTGTGCCTCACATCTCCCTTTTCCCTAAGAAAACTCTTGTTTTTTTATAACTCAGTTTAAAAATCGAACTATTTTTTACTCCGAAAATACCGTGATGCGGCAGTTTCGCGGACGACAGGGCCGGCTCTAGGCGGTAGGCAAAGTAGGCAACTGCCTATGGCGGCAAAATCAGTTGAACTAAAAAAAAAAAATAAAAAAAAAAAATACTTCGATTATTGAATGTAGAAAATAAATAAGTAAAATAAATAAGTAAAAAAATAAGTAAATAATCGTAACAAGAACTTACAGTCTTCTCTGCCCATTCCTATAATTTGAAATGCAGACAAGAATAGACAAACTTGTAAGTTCTGTACAGTATGTATTGTACGCGCAGCCGCGACGCGAGGGGAGAAATGCACACTCACCGCTGATTTTATCAAGCTCTTTTTGCCCTCTAATTAAAGAAAGTCGAGTTTTCCAATTGTAGGGTCTTTCAGCAGTGTTCTTCAGCATGTAGGAATTATTTGGTGGTACCCTTTCTCAACAGGACATTATCAGTATATCCTAAGTATGAAAGAACGTCCTAAGGCATCCTCAGCCATAAGATAGGGACATCTTGAGTTGTCCGTAAAAGCACAACAAAATTTGAGTTTGAATTGGCAACAGTGATGTCAGATTTAAAACAATGCTTTATTTATGCAATAACGTCCATCAGATTCATTGGATGGGGGGGGGGATACATTTTTGATGAAGGTATGTTTCCATTGGCCAATCAGCATTTCAGTGCAAATTCAACGAACATTTTAAAGGTTTTCTTCCTGTTGAATGATCTAGTGGTAAGGAACTGCTTAAAGTTTTTTCAAAGAGTTGGGGGGAAAAAAGGGGTTAAAATTAGAAAATATGACTGGCCAAGGTTATGAAAATTGCTTAAATATGAGAGGTGACAAATTTGAATTACAATTTTAAATTCCAGAGCATTTCACGCACATTGCAGCAGCCATTTATTAAAATTAGTAGTTAATGAATTACTGCGAAGTTGGAAAAAATGTATAGATTCCCTAATATCTTTATTTCTTAAATTAGAAAATATTCATGATGCTTTATTAAGCAATTACAAAAATGTAGAGATAGATAATATGATTCAAAATGAGAAAGTTGTTTATTGATTACAGTCGGCAGCAAAATTATTGAAGTACTAGCAATAATTCCTACTTAAAAGATGGGCACCTTATACTGTTTTGTTAAGTAAATATTTGTCGAGTCATGATCTTAGTCTTTATGCTGTTTATAAAAAAGTAAGTTGATGATAAAAAAAAAAGCGATCAAACCAAATATATATATATACATGAAAAATATGGATGTGTGCTTCAGTAATTTTTCTGCCGTCATTTGACACAAAATTTCGAATTATATTAATCCGATTAAGTAAGCTATGTGAAACAAAAGTTTTTGATTTATACCAACTCATTAATTTATTAAATGGCTCATTATTCTTATTCTTCTTCTTATTATTAAGAATTATGATCAGTTGGATCCTTTGATACCTTTATCTTAAAAGCTGAAAAATTAGCTAATGTAATAGACGTAGAAAAAATCTTTGAATTGGCTACACCACGCCATCATGTTCAATCTTAAAAACGAAATTTTTCTTATGAAAGTGTAGACGAATGTATAGAAAATTCAAAAGAGAAATATAAAATAGGTTTTTTTTCGATCGGGCGATTAGTGCACTGAAGCTGAGATTAAATTTATTGAATAATCATAATCATTCTTTTGAATTTTTATGTAATGTCCACAAACTTAAAGACACGTGCAAAAATGAATTACTGAGACTGACACACTGTAAAGATCTGGGAAACGACTTAACAGTTGGCGATTCCTCTGTTAAGTCGTTTAAATCTTAACATTTTAAAATTGGCTGGTAAAATATGCTTTATTTTCTTCACTTTTGAAAAAAAAAGAATGTCCAATTTTGACGTCTTTAATTTCATTACTTTCCTTAACATTGGGCCGAATTTAAGCACTGCTTTAAAAATTTTGTTAACCTTGCCCATAATTTTGCTAACGGAGAAAGATCTTTTTCTAAACTAATAATCTGGTGTGTCACTCACACAACTTTCTCTTACCCTGAAATTTAATACCATAAATACAGGTTGGAGATTAAGAGGTAAGACAACGAGTACTATCATGTAAACTTATGTTAAAACAATTCAAATTTGGCTTCGGAAAAGTTTTATGTGACAGTTAGTTCTATGTTGAGGGGGACTACCGCCCACCTCAACCCCCCCGTTTCATTACTGCACCTACATTTATATAGAATTTAAATCTGTTATTAAAATTAAAAGTTCGCTTAAAATTAAACAGACAATTTTCACGCGTAGCATTCCTTGAAACTTTTCCAGCAACAAACTTATATTAACTTGAAAATACAACTTTTGGATCCCCTGAAATTATTCGTTTGTAAGTTACTCTAAGAGACACAGACAAAAATCAAACTTTAAAAAACTTTACTTCGGCAATCAGGAAGCCTTAAAACGTGTAAATATACAAAAAACAAGAAATGAATATTTAGCTTAAAAACATGCATTATTTATCATGTCTATGAGGAATTCATTTCATTTTCTGAGCAACTTTGGTGGAAGTAGTAAAATATTACAGTAAAGAACTTCCACAAACAATAAAAAAGAATGTTATCGTTTAAATATTTGCAGCCCTGATCTTTATACCATTTGAAGATTATGTACATACCACATGATGCACCTAAATATAATCCTATAGTAGTGATACAAGGCACAACCTGAAATACATTTCCATCAATTTTCAGCTATTGTCGCACTATAATCAAGTTCTTCTGTGTAGCCCTGTAAATGAACAGTGAAGGATTTCCTTACTGTATTCTACATGAGACATGTTTTTATGCATATAAAAAATATATATTCATTTCATTTTGGTTTAGTGCAGTCTATAGATGTTAAACTCTACTCCCCTGCAATTTCCCCCATAGACGTAATGTATTTGAATTCTCTTGGGTGTCCCTGTACACGAACTATATGCGTCATCTCAACAAAAAGCTTAGTGTAGCATCCCCATACCATACGCATTTAGAATACCAAGTTTGGACTTTCTGCTACAATTTGTTCTTGAGATATGCTGATGACAGACAGGCAGACACACAGACCAACCGCTAAAAACATGATTTTCGGATTCAGGGGACCTTAAAACGTGTAAATATAACAAAAACTCACATTCGAAAATTTGACCCTAAAACAATACTTTTTCTACCTTATGGGTGAAAATAATAAGAGAAAGTAAAAATGGTAAAAAAATATTTTAAAACCATATCTAGTCCAAATCGACTCAATGGGTTAGCAATGTTGGACATTGAATATGAATTGAGTAACAAATTAGATTAGACGTTATTCGAGATTTGCACAAAAGAAGGTTCGAAAGAGATTATTTTATTAAAGGCTTAAGTTTTGTATACTGTTCTAGCATTCTTTATCCTTCGCTGTTTAGAAAATATTGTCTGTACTGTACTAGTATTACTTCCAAAGATTTTGTGTTTTTTACTTAAAAAAAAAAAAAAAAAAAGAAAGAAAGAAAGAAAGAAAAAAGAAATAGTAGTAAATGTTTTATGAGTATTATTTACTTAGCTCAATTCTATTAGACCATTTATGTGATTTTTTTTTTTTTTTTTTTTTTTTTTTTTTTAAGTTTTTAAAGCTGGGGGGGGGGAGAGGGTGGCATTTCTGAGGTTTGCCTACGGCGGCAAAAACGTTAGAGCTGCTACACTGCGGACGAATACAGTCTTCTTTTCTATCTGAAATACTCAATATCAAATAATCGTTTTGGCTCCCTCTATCGGGAACTCGCGTCAAAAATAAACACAAAATATAAAAAAAAAAATATTTTTCTTTTTTTAATATATATATTAAATGAGTTATTTATTTAGGTACTTGTATTTTATATGACATTTGTTTATCAAAAATATTAATTGTATTCATGACATTGTTTTCATGCTGATACGTTGTTAACTTTCAAAATTGGTTTTATTTTAAAAAGTGATTGCAACAACAAAAAATTTTTTCTTTATTTTCATAAAAATGACAAATAATATGATAATCATATGCAAATATTTGTAATTTTTTCAAAATTAGGTGATAAATCACTTAAACTACGGATTGAAAAAATTCTTAAAACAGAATTTGAAAATAATAATTTGCTCATTAAGTTTCTAGTACACATATATATAAATTACAAAATGTTAAGCTATAATAAAATTTTGAATAGATTAAGATTTTTTTAAATTAAATTCATAACAAACTATACTACTTAAATATTTACCAGTATAAAAGTTTCACTTTTTAAAGATTTTTCTATTATTATTTATTTTTCTCTTTTAAATCAAATCTATACCTAAAAAATTATTGGCGTTTCTTTCTTTCTTTCTTAAATTTAACAGTAGGGAGGTGGCATGAATATAACAATAAAAACTACTCCAGAAAAAAAATAAAGAAAGAAATAAAAATATCCTCCTTAACTCGTATATACTTATTTCTTAGATATAATAGTGATATAAAATAAAATTGAAATTACCATGCATCTGCAACTTTTAAATTAGAAATTAATAATAACATTGTAAATATTGTACACACTATTCTAAAAAATATGGCATAAAACTTTGAGGAATTTTTTTTTGGTGAATGATATCATTCAAATTATTAAATGACATAGAGGTTCAAATAGGATTCAAGGATGTTTATTTCCATTACAAAGGATTTTTTTTTTTTTTTACTATCACATATTTTTTAAAAACCTCTGTTATTCATTATTTAGTACAACCTATTGTTCTGAAATTTGTGTAAGTACTTGTTTATTTTTTAATATAGCTTTCCTATACAATATCCATAAAATCTTAAAAGTGTTACGAGGTGAACTGAGGCAATTTTAAGCTTTTAATTAAACACAAAAAATTAAGTAAAATTATAATATGTAACTGTTTTCACTTTGTAAAACTAATCTATTAATCAGTTTAAAAACTTAAAAGTCGTGGCCAAACCAACAACTAGTATGTTGTGGTCACCACAAGACTTTCTTCTATATTTTCCTATACAAATCCACTCAATAACAATATTAAAAAAAAAAAAAAAAAAAAAAAAAATTTCAAAGTTTTTTTTTTTCTTAAAAAGTTAAAAAATCGATAACTTTGTTTTAAATTATCACGTATTTATAGTTCAACCATTCATTTTAAAGGTATTGACGAGACCTTTCGAAAGATACCCATCTCGAAAATTTACCCCACACCGGGGGGGTACTTCCCCCCGGGGGGGGGGGGAAACGATGCCCTCACATGCACAAAATTTTTTTCCTAATTAACTACTAATATTATCAATAATTCATATTAATTTTACAACCACAGGTTAAGAATAACTCTCATTATGTACATTTATATGAAATTATGTCCTATACTGCCATGTTAAAAAATTAGAAAAAATACAATCACAGCGCCTCCTGTTGTGCGATTGATCCCCAAATCTAATCAGCACCAGTTTATGTCAGTGGCCAACTAAATACCAAGTTTGGTTAAATTTCGTTAATTTTTTTTTTTTTTTTTAATTACGATTTTTTTCTTTCGTAAAAACTTAAAAATTCGATAACTTTGTTTTAAATTATCACAGATTTATAGTTCAACCATTCGTTTTAAAGGTATTGACGAGACCTTTCGAAAGATACCCATCTTGAAAATTTACTCGCCTCGAGGGGGGACTTCCCCCCCTAGGGGGGTTGACGAGGCTCCTACACATACAGAATTTTTTTCCCAGTTGACTATCTCTATTATAAATAATTCTTGTAAATTTCATAATGATTACTAAAAGACAATTTTATTTATGCACATTTAAACAAAATTTTGTCCTATATCACCATGTTAAAAATTTAGAAAAAGCGGGATGGCAACGCAACCTGCAAGACAATTTTTACCAAAAGTTGATA
The DNA here is from genome assembly GCA_963930645.1 of Salticus scenicus. Classification (NCBI taxonomy): domain Eukaryota; kingdom Metazoa; phylum Arthropoda; class Arachnida; order Araneae; family Salticidae; genus Salticus; species Salticus scenicus. The sequence goes on from OZ005651.1 coordinate 167,134,947, forward strand.
GGCACTAATTTATGTCAAGGTGCAACTGCATACCAATTTGTATGAAATTCTGTGCAGTAGTTCCTGAGATACAGTTGCCACAAAATTTTGTCACACACACACACACAGACAGACATTTTCTAAAAATGGCCAAATCGTGTTCTACAGCTCTCAAAACGTGTAAATCCATCAAATACCCGAGGTCGAAAATTTTTACGAATCCAATACTTTCTTCTATTGAATATAGAAGAAAGTAATAATAACGATTAATACTTATACTAAATTAAATGATTTTTCCGTAGCTTAATAATTACTGTTAACACAAACATTGTTACAGTAACTTGAGTTTGCATTATATTATAAAAATCGTAAAGGTAAATTCTTTACGAAAACAACTTTAAATTAAACTGATTTAAATTCATTTTGTATTATATAAAAAACTAATGAAGTTGTTCTGTAGAATTTTTATATGAATTTAATTTCATCGATTTTTAAAAAGTGTGTTTCCAAAGTTCATACAAAATCTCGCCAAACAGTGTCGAATACGAATTATTCAATTTGTTTTTATCTAGTAATTTTCGGAATTTCTAAAAACTGTGAAACACGTCTACGAGAATTTTTACGGAATTTTGTTTAGTTAAGAATAAAACAAACGTGTATAGTAGGGGAAGGGAGGGGGGCATAAGGACTCAGTGATGGACAAATTTTAATTTTATAAATGTGAAATTTGGGTGGAACGAGGGGGAATCTCTGTTAGTTTGATGGAAAGACCTTTTCAAAACAACATTTTAACACAAAATGTTTTTCTCTATAACTATTTGTTAGGAAAATAAGAAAGAAAATTTTTCTTTTAAAGTCGTCCCCCGTGTCTCGAGAACACCTTGGAAAATTTAAAAACTGTAAAAAAAAAAAAAAAAAAAAAAGGAGGCGGGGGAGGGGGAGCTTAATCAGTTTGAAGGATTTTTTGTTTTGTTTGGAAATTCGAACTGTAAAAACAGGGGGGGGGGGGTCGAAAGGCACATCTTTGAAATTTTAAACAAATGAAGTTCTTTTTGTAGTTTGTCGGAAATGTCTTCTACAAACAAAAATTTTTTTAATATATTTTGTTTGCTTTTTTTTTAAATATACTGAAAATAGTCTCCATTATGTTCGTATTTCAGGATCACGTGGTTTGATCTCGTTTGGTTTATTTAAAAAAAAGAAAGAGAAAAGAAAGGAAAAGTAAAAAAGAAATTGAAGCTGAATTGAGATAGAAGAAACCTTAGGAGGCAAACATTAAAATGTCGAATAGGAGGGGGATTAGGAGCTCATTTAAAGTTCTACTTAGACTCATATTTAATATGCACGCTTTTTACGTTTTCAAAACTTTCAAGGCGTTTCCTATAGATTTGGGAAGAAAAATGGGACTTTTAGAATGTATATATATATATATATATAAGCTTCTTTAAAAAATGCCCCACGAGCGGTTCTGCGCTGAAAAGCTGGTGGATGGGAAGTGCCGGATTCGACCCCCTCCCGCACTCTTCGACCTAGCCGTTCCTTCAGTGTTTTTTCTCCGAAACCTACATAAATACGGGCTACGACCCCTTAGAAAGACCTCACGGGGGGCAATGTACTTATAGGCCTAGGACCCTAGCGCAGTCAATTGGCCTTAAAACCTACAAACAAACAACCTTAAAAAAGTATCGCCGGAAACATTTTAAGTGATTATATTTAGAAGATTTCTCAAAGTGCTAAAAAATCCTTATCAATTAAAATTTTAAAGTTAGATCTCTCATATACACTTTATACCCCCATAACCCAATTTTCGAAAATGAGGCAAAGTCCAAAATCCCTACACTACGTTTCAGAAAATTTTTAGAAATTCTAAAGTGATTCCGAAATACTAGGAAGAATGTGGGGACTATGTACAGTATGTTTAATCAGATAGAATAAAACTAGATGCATAACATTTTAATGCATGTTTTTTAGAAAAAAATTTCTAAAATGCGATTTCTCTATTAAAATTTCTAAGTGATCTAACTGGTAACCCCCTCCTATTTTCCCCAGCTGAATTAATTTTAAACCAAACAAAATCTCTCTCAAATTGATTAAGCATCTTTTTTAGAATTATCAGAGTTTCCAAGGGAGGATCTGAACCTCATCCCAATGGTGCTAGGTATTTTGGAAAATTACTGTCATATCGTTAAACAGTTTTACTTTATGCATCTACAATTTAAAAATAACAAAATATTTATCTTTTGTTCAGTCGATTGACCATTTAAAAATTTTTTGTTAAGTTTTTACCTAACTAAAATCGATGTGGTGAAAACTCTTTAGAAACTTATTCGTAACACTTTTTTACAAAAACTTTCGTACACAAATTATTTTTTAACCGACTTCAAAAAAAGAAGGAAGGTTCTCAATTCAAACCGTATGTTTTTTTTATGTTTGTTAGCTCATAACTTCTGAACGGATGCTCCGATTTTGATACTTTTTGTTTTGTTGAAAAGGTCTTGGTCTGCAATAGGTCCCATTGTAATATCTTTACGATCTAAAGAAAATACAGGGTGCCCAAAAGAATCAGTCCCAACTCTTTTAACTGCTAAACGGCTGCAGCCAAAATGATAAAAATGGTATGTAATTATAGTAAAGTGGTCCTGCAGTACAAGGTTAAACCGCTTGCTGCGCCACCTGGTGGAAAATAGTGGAGTTAGTGTTCCTATCTCGAAAACGGTTCTAGAGAAAAAAAGTGAATTAGAAAGTTGAAGATTATCATAGATTTAGTACAAAAAGATAGTTTAGACATTCATGCTAGCGTTTCTATCTCGGAAACGGTTCAAGACAGGGGAAAAAAGTGAATTATACGCGATTCAACAACCTAAAGCGCCACCTGATGGAAAAGAGTGGAGTTAGCGATCCTATCTCGGAAACGTTTCAAGACAGGGGAAAAAAGTGAATTATAAAATTGCAGAGCATCATCGATGTAGTACGCAAAGGTAGTTTAGACATTAATGCTAAAAACAGAATGCTTAAAACGTGCATTTGGTTGTTCACAATTTTCTATTTTGTGCACACTTGAAAAACATTGCATATGTTGTAGCGTAGCGGGTGATATTTATGCTATGTAAAATTCAAAGTATGGTTATTGTAAGCGGTCACATCGATTAACGCATAGGCGTTTTAAGCCGACTTCATAAAGGAAGAGGTTCTCAATACAAACCATGTTTCTCGTTGTTGTTGTTGAAATTTGTTAGCTTATAACTTCGTAAGAGATGATTTAATTTTAATACTTTTTTTGTTGTCGTAATGATCTTGGCCTGACATAAGTTTCATTAGGATTTCATTAAGATATAAACAAATTACAGGATACTCACAAAAGTCTGTTCTCACTCAAAAGTTTTTGAAGTTCTTGATCAGTTGATTGTGCAGAAGCAAATTCTTTAAAATCAAGTACAGTTGGGGAAATTTGATTGATCTCTATGCGAGATAATGCATCGGCTACATGATTTTCAGAACCTTTCATATATCGGATATCGGTAGAAAATTGGGATATATAATCGAGATGACGTAGCTGTCGAGGACTGCACTTTTCAGGATTTTGTTTGAAAGCGTATATTAAGGGTTTCTGATCAGTGTAAATGAAAAAGTTTCTACCTTCTAGTAAGTGACGAAATTTCTTTATAGAGGAATATATGGCGTAAAGTTCACGGTCATATGTCGACCAATTCTTTTGAGACTTACTTAATTTGCCAGAATAAAATGCTATAGGTTCCCATTGATTATCAGACATTTGCATGACAGAGCCACCAACAGCGACGTTTGATGCATCTACCCATAAGCTTAATTGGGCACCAGGAATAGGATGTTTTAGAAGCGTTGCATGAGAAATTGCTTCTTTTGATTTCGTAAATGCAAAATTTGCTTCGTCGTTCCATTCTAATTGCTCCATTGAAATTTTGGCATTGGAACGCGGATGTTTCCTTTTATTTTTGTGCCCTTCGAGGAATTTAACGAGGGGTGCTAAAATATCAGCAGCTCTGGGAATGAATCGTCTGTAAAAATTAAATATACCTAAATATCTACGAAGTTGAGTAATAGTTGTAGGTCTTGGAAATTTTAAAATGGCTTCAACACGGTCAGAAGTTGGTGAAAGACCATCTTTTGACACTGTAAAACCTAAAAATTCCAAAGTGGGAACACCAAATATGCATTTTGAGGGCTTAATTGTAAGGCCGTAATGATCAAGTCTGGAAAATAGTGCTCTGAGATGTTCAATATGTTCTTCGAGGGATTTGGATGCAATTAAAATATCGTCTATAAATGGATAAACACCTTTTAAATTTCTTGTAACTTCATCAATAAATCTCTGAAATGTGCTGGAAGCATTGCACAAACCAAACTGCATCCGAGTGCTCTCGAAGAGTCCGAAAGGTGTACATATGGCAGTTTTGTGAACATCCTCGGGAGCAATCGGAATTTGATGAAAAGCTTTAACTAAATCAATACGTGAAAAAATTGTGGTTCCGTGAAGTTCACTAGTAAAATCAGCAATGTTGGGGATGGGATATTTATCCTTTTTAGTGTGAGCATTTAGTGCTCTGTAATCTCCAACAGGTCGCCAGTCATCGCTGTTTTTCTTTGGAACCATATGCAAAGGTGAAGCATAATTGCTGTTGGATGGACGCATGTGTCCCAAATCCAACATATGCTGAAATTCCATTTTTGCAATTTTTAAACGGTCGGGGGCCAGACGACGTGGTTTAGCGTATACCGGTGGGCCAAAAGTTTCGATATGATGCATAACAGAATGTTTCACAATTTGGTTTGGGCTAGGAGATTTACTGATGTTAGGAAATTCACTTAAAAGATTAGAAAAAATATCATTACTTATGATAGATTTCACTGAATATATATCAGAATTATGTACAACACAATGAGAATTTAAGCTTGTGACATTATCAAATAAAGAACGTTTTCTAAGATCTGGCTTTAAATTAAAGTAATGTAAAAAATCAGCACCTAAAATAGGGGTTGAAACATTACAAACATAAAAAGGGTAAACAAACTGTTTTCTTAGACCAAGATCAATAGATAATAATTTACGTTTATATACATTAATTAAAGTACCATTAGCTGCAACAAATTTTTGAATTGGAATAGACATTTTGTCTATTTTTGATGCTGGAATTAATGAACAGTCACTTCCTGTGTCCACTAAAAATTTTAGATTGCTTCTTTTATCTCGTACAAAAAGGCGACGAGAAGTGGAAGGCGAGGCGTATGTCGCCGCTACTCCTTGCCGTAGTCGTTTCCCGCGGAAAAAGTACAGGGAGGTACGCACTTTTTAGCTTTAGAGCTAAATTTCTGATGATACCAGCAAAATTCTTTATTAACTTTTGGGCTTTTGTGCCGAAAATTAGATCGAGATAGTGAACGAGAATGACTTCTGGAACGTCGCAATGAAGCCACTTCTTCTCTTAAAAGTTTTAATTCTTTTAAAAGTTCGGAATCAACACTCGAAGAATTAGTTGTACTAACAGCACCTACCTGTGGTGGAGATACATCCAAAATTTTATCAGCTATTTCGGCAGCTTTAATGGGTGTAAGGTCTTGCACTGATGCTAAAATAAATTGCGCATTTGAAGGCAGTTGTTGCAAGAATAGTTCGAGCAAAAGAGTGTCGGATACCTTATGGTTTTCAGCTCTTCTCTGCATGACGCGAAGTAGTTCTGACGGTTTTCTATCCCCTAGTTGTTCACCAGCTAATAATCGGCGAATTTCCTGCGATTTTGTTTCACCACAACGTTGAATTATTTCGTCCTTTAAGTTTTTGAATGGATCGGAATTATCAGGTGAAATTATTACGTCACGCACAGTCATTGCAATTTCTGGAGGTAAATTCGCAACACAATAGTTATATTTTGTTCTAGAATCCGTTATTGGTTTCGGCACAGCTAGTTGAAATGTTGATTCTACCATCGTGAACCACAGGGCCGGGTCCGTAGGGATGAATGCAGGGATTTTCACTGCAGCTGTTTCATTCATGTTGAAAACAGAAACGAAAACACTTATAATCCAAAAATAAGAACAGTTTATCCGGGTCACCACTGAAGTGTGTTGCTTAACACTCAGTTATGTAATGGCGTGTCGGCGTATTTTGAATTAATGACTCCAATGTAGAAAAATAAACTATTTATTAACATAACGAGGAACTATCTACAAGCGAACACACTTCTCTCGTTCGAACATGGCAGAATCCAAAACAAAACTCTTTACAGAGAGAAAAGTTGTAGTGCTTTTCGTGCGCTTGCAGCGCCATCTCATAAAATGCACCAGGGAGGATAGATAGAACACCATACTGCTGAACGCAAGTAGCTACACTGGTAAAAGCAGTGTGTAAGTATCGATGTTGAAACTTCTGTCCGTCAGCTGCAATGCATATTTTGCTCTTTGTTTGAAATTTACGCTGCGCAATTTCCAGCGCAGCGGGTGACACGTATTTACTGTAAAGTTCAATATATATGCCTAACAGAATTTTCGGTTACGAATACAGCGTATCCTTTCTTTACATTTCTAAAGACTTTTTAATTTAACGTATGTTCGTTCAATAGATAGTTTTTTGGTCATATCCGATAAACGCAAGAAAAGTGACACAATTTAAAAATGCAGCATTTAAGAAAAATCAACTTAAAAATAACTTCACTAGAATAAAACTGGCACAACTGTTTCTCGAGTGGATAACTTTCTAGATCGAGATGTAACTTTTTTGTTCACATTGGGTGCATTTAACGTATTTTTCAGTGACATAAACCATTTTTTGAGTAATGTCACTTTTCTTGGAAGTTGTGATTTGTGAAACTTCCATCGAACGTCTTCTGATGCTCTTCTATATAAATAAGTTTTCACTGAAAAGAGAAAAATAAAATCTTTTTGTAAAAAAATAGAACCGACTCCAAAAAGGAACTACTATTCAAGCAACTAAAAATGAAAGAAAATTGGCAGAAAATGGAACTGTAGATTGCGCCTAAAAGTATAAAATAATTTCCTTCGCCAAACAACCTATAACACTACAATTAATCATAACTTTTGAAGTCGGCGCAAAATTAAATAAAAATTGATACCTGTATTCAATACAAAAATCAAATCCTATTCAAAATACACGTCTCACATTGTTACCTGCAAAACGCAGCCGAAAACTACTTTGATTCAAGAAAACAAATAAGATTTCGTAAGCAGCAAAAGTTGGCGAAGACGCTGGTATCTGACGTCCTTGGTGAACGAAAAATCGCAAAATTATCTGGCAAACATATTTAATTTTTTTGGGGATATCATGATTATTTTAATAAGGTATATCAAGAGAGTAATCAAGAATATGAAACAACACATCGTACAATATATATTATGAAAATATACATCTTGCGTGTATATTTTTTTGCCTTACGTTTTATCGCCAAATTCAAAAGCCATCAAGGATGATCTAACTTCGTAGAAGCATAAATACCGCATTGTGAAGAATGTTCACTGTTCTATGTAGATGCTACTAATGGACCAATTGTATACAGTGATAAAATAATAAAGGAAACATGAAAATGGATCATTCGAGACAACAGCATTTGTTGCTACCGATCTAAAGACAAACCCTTAAAAACTAATTAAATTTTATTTAATTTTGCGCCGACTTCAAAAGTTATGATTAATTGTAGTGTTATAGGTTGTTTGGCGAAGGAAATTATTTTATACTTTTAGGCGCAATCTACAGTTCCATTTTCTGCCAATTTTCTTTCATTTTTAGTTGCTTGAATAGTAGTTCCTTTTTGGAGTCGGTTCTATTTTTTTACAAAAAGATTTTATTTAAACATTTATTTTGAATTTTCTGTTGGACTATCTAAGAAATAGTTGAACCAATGAGCTATATAAGAAATTGAATATTGAATGAAATAAAAAATCTTTTTTATTTATTTTTTTATTTGTAGAAATTTTTGTCATTTTTAAAATGTACTATATTATGCCTTTGTAATGTTGCATGCTTTCATCCCTCAAAAAATATTCTTTCTTAAAGTTTTTTTTTTTTTTTTTTTTTTTTTTTATCACTTTTTATAAAATTTTGAAATTTCATTTAGTTTGTTATTTTTTTCGAGTATGACCTATAAAACAACAATTTTTATACAGTGTTACCAATTTTTATACTCATTACCATTCTCCTTTAATTTAACGTTTTGATCATTAACCCCTAAAAAGTAATGATATCAATGCAAAAAACCCTTAACGGGTTAAAAGTTTGTGACGCAGCACTGTACTTTATGGCTATAAGAATTAGAAATACGGGTCTTAAAAATAATGATATCAAATTTTCAGTGACGCTTTGATATTAATTAAATTATACATAGATTTTCTTATTTGAATTTGCTTTTTTCTTTTATTTATATTTACAGTGTAAACATTATTTTCAAGATAAAATAATATATAGCATTTACTCATTGATACCTTTCCATTCACATCTCTTATACTATGAAAGCATGTGTTTAAAAAGAAATCAGGGATGGAACACGGGCGCAGAATTCATACCGGAATCTGTTTCAGAAATTTTACTACCTATAATACCGTTGATTTAAGAAGTAGAAATTTTTCTTACATTGATAGTGGTATGAATACTGCGCCAGTGTTCCATCCCTGAGAAATTATATGAAATTCCAGTAACGCAGTGGTGTTACATTAAATGATTTGTTTTTAAATTTCACTGCAATTATTTTGTTTTGCATATTAATATAACATGTCCTTTGATTCATAATATGTTATTCAGGGCTAAAGTGAAATGCCCATATTCGACACCTGTGTATTTAGTTAAAATTAAATAACGGAAAATGTAAAGGTGTATACATGTTTTTCCGTGTGTAAATAATGATTATTCAATTCTGTTCCCGGATGCGCAATTCTGGAGAATGGGTAATTTCACACTAATTGTTTATTTCGAATTTAGTATTGAATTCAGGTTTTAATGTTGTGCGTATTCTTTTAATGAAAATTTAAAACTAGTCTGTTGTAGTCAGAATCGGGTTTGGCTTCTAGCCACGATTCTAATTTCTGTAAGTTAATCTTTCGGCTATTAGCCATCGAATAGTAATACAGTAAAAACTCACCAGTGAAACTGTACAGGATAACCTTGGATAGAAATTTCATTGCAGCCGTAAATAACACATGACATTACCATTATTCCAGAAAAAATTATAAAAGTACAATAAGAATATACAGTCGGCAGCAAAGTTATTCGAGCGCTAGCAAAAATTCTTATATAAAAATAAGAGCACTTAATACAGTTTTGTTAAATAAATCCTTGATGATAATTTTAGTTGAGTAATCTTTTAAAGACCTTTTTGATCAAGTAATATTACTTAAACTATACTTTTAAGTTTAAAACAGAACATACATAATTTAAATTTATTTGCTTTGCTAGAAATAATTAAAAAAATAAATAAATTTGTCAGTTTGTTTCTCTTTTGGAAATATATTATAAAGTAATGTGCAATGTTTGCAATGAATAGAAGCAGTATTGCCTGAAAATAAAATTGCTCCTGCATTTAAAACTAGTTTATGCAGTACTCATTGACATGGTAAGTATTATGTATATGTATGTTCAATGCGTTAGCCCTAACTTACATTTTGAAAGTGACTGGTTTTATTTACTTTTAAAATTCTCAATATTCCCCAAAGTTCCGGATTTATTCCCATCTTTCAAAAGCTGTGGTTTTTTTGCAACACGAATTAAGTGTACTTTTTTTAGACAGGGATTATTACTAGTGCTCGGATACTTTTGCTGCTGACTGTAATGTCTGCCCTGGCTGTAAGTATTTAAGTTCCCCCGTATTCCGTAAAAATACATTATTGAAGTGATGGCGTCAGTGGCCTCAAATTTCGTTTGCTCGGTACAAGTAGAGTTTTTTTCTACAGGAGTTTAGCATTAGCCGTAATGCTCGCTTGTACCGAGCAGACGAAATATCAGGCCAGTGACGTCATGCTTCGATAGCGTAAGTCGCCAGCAAAATTATTCGAGCGCTAGCAAAAATTCCTATGTAAAAAGTAAACTTAATACTGTTTTGTTAAATAAATCCTTGTCGAATCATGTTCTTAGACTGACTAAGACCATGATTCGACAAGGATTTCTTTAACAAAATTGTATTAAGTGTACATTTTTATATAGGAATTTTTGTTAGCGCTCGAATAATTTTGCTGCCGAATATACCTCTGGGTTAGTGAAGTGAGATAGCTCTAAGGAAAAGGCATGTTTACAAACAAACGCTCCGTCGGTGAAGTTATGCTTCTCAAGTGGCAAAAGTTTTGCCAATCTACCCATAACTTGTCAGCGCGTGACGTCACGTGCAATTTCCTTATTCTCTCTGCAGAGGATCAAAATTGTGATGGCAAGTCTGAGGACAACACATCCTATGATAATGCCTTCGAACTGAGCTTTACGTCACGGACGATTGGCTGATTACATCCAATCCACACAAACCTATAGATATTATAGCATGGTTGGTTAGTTGATTGGGTTTAACGTTGCACTAGTACTGCTCTATGAGATATTACAGGAAGTGTTCATTGAATGTAATTGGCTGAACTTCCGTGACGTTAAAGGACTGCGTGCAGTAATGCACTATGCGCGCCTTCCTCCATCTACGCATCTTAATTGTACGGATCTAAACGTAAGTGTAGGCAATTTTCAGACTCGAAAACCAACGTATGCATAAAAAACCGCCCTTTTTAGGTAATTTGGAACAAAGTTATGCTTGGAAATATATTTTTAGCACACACACCCGCTCTCAAAAGTTTGGAACGGTGAAAATTCAAAAAATCTTTTTATAGTGTGTATTGGTACATATAAATAACTCACGAGATTTAAGATTTTGAATTAACGAACATTTTCATTTCTGTTTATATATATATATATATATATATATATATATATATATATATATGAAAACCAAAAATATCACAGGAAGAAATGATTTATTTATATATACAGTCGGTAACACAAGTCTCCGAACATTAGCAAAAATTCTTATATAAAAAAGCTTAATACAGTTTTGTTAAATAAATCCTTGTCGATTCCTCTTTTTAGACTGACTAAGAACAGGATTCGACAAGGATTTATTTAATAAAACTCTATTAAGTGTACTTTTTTATATAGGAATTTTTGCTAGTGTTCGGACACTTTTGTTACCGACTGTATGTAATGTATCATCTAAAAAGTGAATTTTTAATTTTGAGTCATTTACAGTCAGCAGCAAAATTATTCGAGTGCTAGCAAAAATTCCTATGTAAAAAAAACGTACACTTAATATTGTTTTGTTAAATAAATCCTTGTCGAATCATATTCTTAGATTGATTAAGAACTGTTGAAAAATATAACAATTATCTGCCCAATATATATTTTTCACAGACTATTAAAACATTCTACTTTCGATTTGAACTGTGAAGTCAAATAAATAAGGCATCTGCGCATGCCTACCAAACCGCTTGCACCTGCATCAGTGTACATGTAGATTTTTCATCTGTAGTCGTAATGTAGATCTTCTAATGTTCGGAGCGTTTAGTAGCTCCGTAACTTAAACTCATGTTTTTTATTTTTTTATTCTTTTATTAAATATTTAAAAGACACAAAGTCATCTCGTAATTGAGTATGCTCAATCATTTGAATCTAATGGATATTTTCTTTATAGAAGAGTTTATAATGATTTAGCTGTCTAAACAAGAATATAAAGATCGGATGCTAAATTGACGAATACAGGTAAGAAGATTTTCTTAATTATAATTACCTGTAAAATATTTTATCGAAATATATATATAATTAAAATAAATATGTGTGACATCTGCGTTATTATAAAATAATATTCTGTGCTATCGAGGTATTTTAATAACAGATTATGAGCACAGAACAAAAAATTATGTCACACTTTCTATATATATAAATTCATTTATATAGATATAAGAAAAGTATAGTATTCTATTTTAAGATAATATGAAGTGGAATATGTTAAAAATACAAAAAAAAAAAAAAAAAAATGAATTGAAATAAATTTCGATAAAAAAAAAAAAAAGAGCATCCGTTCTAAATAGAACTGAAACCAAAAGTTTTGGTTTGAAAAATATATGTGTTCTAGAAACAAAAAGAAAGAAAAGAAAAAACTCAATTGAATTGTAATTAAGTATAATAAGAAAAGAAATATTATATAATCAAAATATTTGCAGTGATTAAATAATAAAGTTAAAATGGCTTTTGCAAAAGATGTTTCAATCATCGACAAATTGAATTCCACGAATTACGATTTATGGAAGTTCAAAATAGAAATGATGCTATGTAAGGAAAATTTGTTTGAATTGATAACAGACGAACCTCCCAATCCTGTCACTAATGAGTGGACAATAAAGGATCGCAAAGCCAAAGCGATTATTAATTTATCGATAGAAGACGATCAAATCGTACACATTAAAAATCTCGCGACAGCTAGGCAAACGTGGGACACTTTGAAAAGAATTCACGAGCGTTCGAATTTATCAAGCAAATTATTTTTATTAAGAAAGTTATATTCTGCTAAACTAGCAGAGGGTGAAAACCTATCTCAACATCTAACGTACATATATCAGATCCGTGATAGACTGACCGCTATAGGTGAAGTGATAAATGATGAGCACATGTCAGCTCTTATGCTATGCTCACTTCCTCCAAGTTTCGATACCTTGATTACTGCAATTGAATCTAGAGAACAGGAAGACTTGACCCCAGAATTCATTAGGGGAAAGTAACTAGACGAAGATCTAAAAAGATCAGAAAACAATCAAACAAATAATGAAAGCGCATATGAAATGCACATTAAAAATAAAACACCACCACGAAAGTTTTGCAATTATTGCAAAAAGAGTTCGCATAATAAAAGCGATTGTTGGCATTTAAAAAATAGAGAAAGCAACGAATATAAACACAAAGAGAATAATGACTATAAAAATCCAAATAACTATCAAAGCAACTTCTACAACCGCAATAAATATAAAAACAAACAAAGATCAAATATGATACGAGAAACGGAAAATAAAATGAAAAATCTAACTTTTGTGGTAGGAAATTCAAACAGAAACTCGTTCATTGTAGATAGCGGGAGTTCAAGCCATGTATGCAACAGTATGAAAAGGTTCATATCATTTAAAAACAATGATAAAACACAAGTTATGTTAGCCAATGGTCAATCAGTAATCTCACAAGGTTGTGGAGATGTAAAATTAAAAGTAAAAAATTCTAAAAACGAAACCAAACACATTATACTCAAAGATACTCTCTTCATTCCTGAAATTGCCACAAATTTAATTTCAATAAAAAAGGCAACCGAGAATGGTTGTCAGGCAATATTTAAAGAGAACACTTGTGAAATTAAATTTAAAAACGAAGAATATTTTTTGCGACAGTAGCTGACAATTTGTATGAAGTTAAAACAAATGATAACATAGAAGAAAAAATAAACATGACACAAACTTGCGATAATAAAAATTGTGTTAAACTATGGCACAGTAGATTAGGACACAAAAATATCACACAAATAAAAGAACTCGTCAGTAAAGACATGGCAACGGGAATTAAACTGAACAATTGTAAACACGATGATAATTGTGAAATTTGCATTATGTCAAAATTAGAAAATGATTCATACCCCAAAGTAGCTACACACAAGACAAAACAAACATTAGACATAATACATTCTGACCTCTGTGGGCCATTCCAGACACCTACGGTGGGTGGAAAAAGTTATTTTCTCACTTTCATCGACGACTACAGCCGCTACACTTATATATGTTGAAAAATAAATATGAAGCTTTAGAAGCTTTCAAAAATTACCATGCACTCACTTCCAATATATTTGGAAGAAAAATTAAAATTTTGCATTCTGACAATGGTGGTGAATATATGAATAAAGAGTTTGAAAAATTTCTTCAAAATGAGGGTATACAACACCAACTGATTGTGCCCTATTGTTCTCAACAGAACAGCGTGGCGGAAAGGAAAAACCGTACTTTAGTCGAAATGACCAGATGCATGTTAAATGAAAGTCAATTAAACAAAAACTTTTGGGGAAAGGCTTTAATGACAGCAAACTATTTACAAAACAGACTACCAACAAGTGCCCGTGAAAAGACACCATATGAGCTTTGGACTGGTATAAAACCAGACCTCTCAAAATTAAGAACATTTGGCTGCAAAGCTTATGTTTATGTGAACAAAACTGATAGAAAAAAGTTGGACAATAAAGCGAAGCGAGGAATTTTCATGGGTTATGATCTAAAAAGTAAAGGATGTAGAATTTATGTAAATAAAAACATAAAAATCTGCAGAACTGGGAAGTTTCTCGAAGAGCATGAAACTCACGAACATTCTCGAAACATTGACCAAAATGCAATTAATGAAGAATCTAAAATTCCTGTTATTCTAAACAATGAAAATGATGTAACAGAAGAACACAATGAAATACAGAATATACAAACCCTAAGGAGGTCAGATAGAATAAACAAAGGGGTACCACCTGAACGTTTTGTTTTTCTGTCAACTAATACTAGTTATATTGAACCGAAAACATTTGACGATATAGTAAACATGAAAAATCCTATTGAGAAATAAAAATGGTTAGAAGCAGCGGAAGAAGAAATAAAATCATTAAATAAAAATGAAACGTGGGATCTTGTTGATCCTCCACCTAATACACAAATTGTTGGTTCCAAGTGGGCTTTTAAAGCAAAATACAATGACTCTCGCAAAATTGAAAAATACAAAGCACGTCTCGTGGCAAGAGGTTTCAGTCAAAAGTATGGAACTGATTATGATGAGACTTTTGCCCCAGTGGCTTCTCATACAACGATCAGAACCTTTTTGATAAATGCATTATACAAAAATTTGAAGTTAACTCACGTTGACGTGAAAACCGCTTTCCTCCACGGAGAACTAGAAGAAGACATTTTTATGAGCCAGCCAGAAGGCTTCATAACACCAGGACAAGAGAAAAAGGTCTGCAAATTACGAAAAGCCATATATGGCCTCAAACAAGCAGCCAGGTCTTGGAATACTAAAATCAATGATACACTAATCAAGTTAAATTTTACTGCCTGTGAATCAGACAAGTGTTTATACAAAAGGTCAAAGGACAATAATACAGTTTACTTACTTATTTATGTCGATGACATATTATTGGCAGGAAACAAAAATGAAATATACGAAGTAATAAAGGAACTTGAAAACGAATTTGAAATCACAAATCTAGGTCAAGTAAACAAATACTTAGGAATACAAATAGAAAGAGGTGATAATGGGACATTAGCAATACATCAGAAAAATAAAATAAATGAACTTGTAAACAAATTTAATTTGCAAGATTCCAAACCAGTTAACACACCACTTGATCCAGGATACCAGAAAGATGATAAAATTGAAAATATTCTACCAAATAACACCAAATATCGGCAAGCTGTAGGAGCTTTGTTGTATATAGCAACATTAAGCAGACCGGACATCTCGACAGCAGTTAATATACTTAGTCGTAGAAATGAACAACCTAGAGAAAAGGATTGGGAAGCCGCAAAAAGGGTAATTAAATACCTAAACACCACTAAAGATTACAAATTAAAATATAATGTTGATCAAGAACCTATTTTAAAGGTTTTTGCTGATGCTAACTGGGCAAATGACACACTTGATAGAAAATCTACAAGTGGAAACGTATACTTTGTTGGCAAAAACCCGATTAACTGGACATCCAAGAAACAGAACTGCATAGCACTGTCAACAGCTGAAGCTGAGTATATCTCGGCTGGAAATGCAGCAAAGGAAACAATATCAATATTAAAACTACTAAAAGATCTTGATATGGAACAAAAACAACTCATGTTTTTTATTTTTTTATTCTTTTATTAAATATTTAAAAGACACAAAGTCATCTCGTAATTGAGTATGCTCAATCATTTGAATCTAATGGATATTTTCTTTATAGAAGAGTTTATAATGATTTAGCTGTCTAAACAAGAATATAAAGATCGGATGCTAAATTGACGAATACAGGTAAGAAGATTTTCTTAATTATAATTACCTGTAAAATATTTTATCGAAATATATATATAATTAAAATAAATATGTGTGACATCTGCGTTATTATAAAATAATATTCTGTGCTATCGAGGTATTTTAATAACAAGAACATGATTCGACAAGGATTTATTTAACAAAACAGTATTAACCGCTTGCCTGATTATCCCGAGTTTACTCGGGTTCGTATAGCTTGCAGTTAATTATTATACCGAGAATTCTCCGGCAGAGCAGAATCTGTCAGTACGATTTGTTTTATCGCGTTTTTAGTCAGGCTGGAGGAAATGACTCGCCAGATTTGGCTGATGCATTAGTCAAAAGGAAGACTGATGTGTGTGGAACACTCCGGTTGAATAGAAAAGATCTAAAGACAAAGAAATTAAAAAAAGGAGAAATCATTGGGTATCAGAGAACGAAAGTAACTGTAATGAAATGGAAAGATAAGAAGGTTGTTAGTCTAATTTCCACAATATATACTATTCTAATTTCCACAATATATACTATTGAAATGCAGGATGTGACAAATAAACGGGGAGAGACAAATTCAAGGCCTAAATGTGTAATCGACTACAATGAGAAAATGGGGGGGGGGGGTGTAGATAAAGCCAACCAGCATTTAGCTGCTTATTCTACACCAAGAAAAAGAGGGGGGAAATATTACAAGATTTTCTTCCATTTATTGGATTTGGCTTTGTGGAATTCCTGCATTTTGTACTGTAAATCAGGAGGTTCAGCATCACCTAAACAATTTAGAATGGAACTTGTTTCAAAACTAATTTCAGAAAATCATCGTGATGAGTTTTCCGCCACATCAGGAAGACCCAGCATTAATCCTTCACCACTCAGGTTAACCTTAAGACATTTTCCAGATGTTATTCCTGCTACTGAAAAAAAGTCAAATCCAATGCTTTATGCTCCCATAATGAGATTCCAGAGGTAAGCCAGTGAGAAAAGAGACCAGATACCAGTGTACAGAATGTCGGGTATCCCTTTGTGTTGTCCCTTGCTTCAAAAACTATCATATAAAGACTAACATTTAACTTTTTTTCTATTTGCCCGGGATAATTCGGGATAGTAATATAATATTAAAAGTAAATGCTTTTATACCTGTAAATTATTAAAAATTAAACTTAAAACATACATATTTTGCTTTGTTTCATTTCCTAGTATTTAATAATGGAACTAAAAAAATTTGATGATTTTTTGTCATCTTTTTCATAAAAATTGATGAGGGAAGCGGTTAAATGTACCTTTTTTATATAGGAATTTTTGTTAGCGCTCGAATAATTTTGATGCCGACTGTATATAATTTGTATTTTTCTCAGCTCAGCAATTGCTCATTCTTCGCCATATTATCAAAAGGAAAAGATTTCTTAATGCAAAATTAACGTAAAATATGGTCTAAATAATATACAAGATATTCCAAAATTCGACCGACAAATTGAGAGGGGTGATAGAAGGCATAAAAAGGATGAAAACTAATCATAGAATATGTGGTAACAAACTATGTTGAGAGGATAAAAATCGCGAAAACCACATGCAGGTTTCGACGTCACGCTAGAACGACAAAAGTACAATACTAACTACAAAAACATTAATTATTACAAGAGTTCTTGGAAGTGGCACTCACTGACATCATTGCATTGTCTACAACGACATAAAAATAGTTCCCGAACGCGCTCGAAGATGCAAATACCATGTATGCCTTTGATGTCTGCCACAGCGACGATAATCCGCGCTATGATATCTTCCAGTGTGTCTTCGAGCGCGTGCATGCTGTATGCTTTATTGTTTGTTAAGACACACCATATGCGTTGCCACAGTTGTAGATAGTGGTGATATGGGCTTTAATACTCCTTCGGTCATGGATAACAATATGTATTCTCTTTTTTCTGGAATCAATAGACCATATCTAGTAAACAGCTGGCCAGCGACTTGCTGTTTCATCTTCGATATACCACATTCAATAAGTACTCAAAATAACTGCACGTGAGCAACCCGTTTCTGATATCGATGTTCCCAAGTAGCTTTATGTTCCTAGGAGCTTTAACGATCAGTGTTGTCAACTCATAGGGATGTTTTTATTTAATAGTTATTACTACTAATTTTGAAGAATATTTAATATGTATGACAATCAATTAGACATACATGAACTTAAACAAACATTGCAATTTATTAAAAATTAGTGATTGATATTAAAATTAAAAGTCTCTACAAGTTGGCAACAGTGATAACGATTTGACTTTTATAGAAATCTTATAAATTTGCTACTTTTCACATACAGTCGGTAGCCAAAGTATTCGAGCGTTAGCAATAATTCCTATAAAAAATACACTTAATACTATTTTGTTAAATAGAGACGGCAGCAAAAGTATCCGAGCACTAGCCAATAATTCCGATGTCAAAAAAGTACACTTAATACAGTTTTGTTAAATAAATACTTGTCGAATCATGTTCTTAGACTGACTAGGAACATGACTCGACAAGGATTTATACAACAAAGCAGCATTAAGTGTACTTTATTTAGACAGGGATTATTGCTGCTCGGATACTTTTGCTGCCGACTGTAAATCCTTGTCAAATCATGTTCTTAGACTGACTAAGAACATGATTCGACAAGGATTTATTTAACAAAACAGTATTAAGTGTAACTTTTTTACATAGGAATTATTGTTTGCGCTAGAAAAATTTTACTGCCGACTGTACTTTACCATCTAAAAAATTTAAGGATGTAGTAGTGAAATCAGCATAAGTGGAAAACGAGGCAACAGAATGGATCGAAAGAACTTACAGGAGATAAATTAAGGTATAAAGATATAAAGCAGCATATATTGCGTATGGTGTAGGGGGAGGAGAGTACATAAAAATCACGAGAAGTGTACGCTTGACAATGCAGCAAAAGATATCACACGGTATGGAATGATTTTAATAATGTTCAGATGCTTCTACAAAGAGATTTTTTCATAGTAAATCCAGAAAGATTATCCTCTGGAAGATTTTATTCGAGGTCAAGTGATTGAGAAACCGGTAGCAAGCTTGGGATTTCAGCCTAGCCAATGGGCCTTTACCCCATACAACCACGATCATAGCCGATGGGGAATCGGATTAAGTTCGAAGTTTGACTAGTGTAGTAGAGAGGGTGTCGGGAAGATGAACAACATCGTTTCACAAGTCTAGGGCATATTTCAAACAACATGAACAGTTTTTTGAACGTTCGACAGTTGTTATGCTAGAACAGTAATGGAGACTGATAACTTATTGTTCGAAATTCAACAAAAGACAAAAGCAGACACCAGGATAAATCCAGAGAAAATGCAATAGATTATTAGACATCCTGTATGACATTTAACCGTAACTAAAAGGATGCACAAACGTGGTCTATATGCACGATGACTAATATGGTATATACCAGTGGCGTATCAAGAATGACGGTTTGGGTATGATGCACCCGGACGGTTAGAAACAGTACATTTAAAATGGATATTCGGTCATCTTATTGATTAATTCACTTATTTCGAAAAACAACGTAAGTATGACGACATTTCAACAGTCAATCAGAAGAATGAGCTTTTCATGATAACGAGCTATTTCTAGCCGCCCGTATGGAGTATACCTAAAACGTCATTCACGATACGCCACTGGTACATGCTATTAATAACTGTTCATCGGAAGCATTGATTTCTGCGGAACCAAAAACAAAAGAACTGGATACAACAAAAGTAATGTTCAATTCTCTTTATACACGAGAACTAATTTAGTGTATCAAGAGATTTTGGAGGTTATACTATCCATATCCAGAGAAAAAAGGAAACACGCTATGACTTCCCACACGTCATCGTAAGGGGGCGATTTGAGAGTGCTGGAGTTCTCATGACGGCAAAGCACAAACAACCCTCATAAATTTTGAATGGACAAATAGCTCAAAAACAAAGTAAAGGAAATAGCACTAATAAAGCACAAATAAATGGGGAATTAAGATAAGTAAATGCATCAAAACGGAGAAAGGATAGGAACGACGATGGGAAGTCCCTATCTTTGACCAAACCTTGATATACCGCATAATACCTATTTCTAGAGTGGTGGTGGTGCGAGGATGCACGTGCGTGCCGCTGTAAAACACATAGATGTGCAGGAAAAATCATTCGAATTACCCCGGCGTATAATTCACATGATTAAAGAGCATGAAAACTATATAACTAAACTGACAACAATAAAAATAAATAGGAAATTAAGATACGGTAAATATATTAAAGCTAAGAAATGATAGGAGCACGCGTGGGGAAACCCAAGTCTCCGTCCAGGTTGGCCATCAGCCAAACACCTTTTAGCAATCATCGCTATAGCATGAAATTGCCCAGGAAAAAACACAATAAAGCCTAAAAATCGTGCAATCACGCATGGGAAAAAACAAGAAAATTAACTGACACCAGTCAAAAAAGAATGAAATTAAAATGAGGTAAATGCATCAAATGTGCGGGTGGGCTGGTTCCATCCATTCTGTGAATGACACTAATAACATCCTAATATTCTTTTTGGGATAATCTGATGTATTGTAGATGATTAAAGTTTTATAGCAGTTGATCGGAAGAAATAACTTTCATCATCCAAAACAAACATTTTGCCTCCAAAATTTCTGTTTAATCAGTGGCAATACTATTTGACAGCTTTTATTTAGTGTTCCGTTTCGGATGGAGCTTTTTGTTTCTCCTATATCTTGACAGCAATTGATTTCAAAGTCTTAGATATGTATTGTTGGGAGCATATGAATTTTCTGACAGCATCATTCAGGCTCACATTGTCCTCATCAGGAAAAAGGCTCTTCAATTTCAATTTATTTTTTCATATCATAATTTCAGCTTTTCGGTCACTTCTGCTTTTTTGCCCACTGCTCCACATTTCTAAATCGCATATACTGTTCTTCTTCGAACATCTTCAGAACTGAAGTGCTTCGCACAGTCAGACTTTTCCAATTCTTGGTTTTTCAGGTGGAATTGGACAATGCGCTTACGCAAGATCTCTTCAAGGAGCCTTTTCAAAATTATGTTTTAATCTGCACCAAACTGTGGTTTCAAACACATATTCACTTGTCATAACTATTTAATAATTGGAATTAGCATACATTGTAATAGCTTATAGCCACATTATAACTGTGAGAACCTTATCCAGATTTTTTTTTTTTTTGGTAAACTGTTATCATTTAACTTTATTTTAATTACAACTAACCTAAGGGAGAAAAAAAGCTGCCCTTGAATTCTTGAATACTTTCCTTTTTTTTTTTTTTTTTTTTTTTTCATGGAACCGCCAATTTTATTATTTAAAAAGCAAATTTTTGAACAGGTTTTATTACGTCGTCCTTCACGTAAAATTTAGGATTAAGCCGGGTATTCAAAACAAAAAACAGTTGTTAAAAAAGTTGCAATTTTGAAAAGTACTTCAAAAAAGGGAAATTATGAGGTAATTGATGAGACTACAAAAAGTATTAATTTTAGAATGAAATGCAAAAACATACTTTAATGCGCGAGATGGCAAGATAGTTAAGTCTTAATGAATCATTGGTGAGATGGTTTTTGGCATGATATAAAAAGTTTTGGCTGTTTAAACTAGAAATTTGGCTATAGACGGCTACGTTACTCATTCAAGCAAGATGGCCGCAAGTTGAAAGGACAAAGTTTAAAATATCGATTTGTATTATGTTCAGAATTTAGAAGAGATTCAGAAAAAATGTTTAGCAACATAATTTCTTTAAAAAAAAGTCAATGACGGTTAAACAGCCAACACATCTACAGAAAAGTCTTTATTAACGAAAAGAATTAGGAAAACATGACTTCAATGAGAATTTTTTTTTTTTTTAGATAGTCAGTTAATTATTGGGCTCTAGTAGTTTTCTCTAATGAGTGAAGTTAGTCGGAAATAAGCTAGTCGGATGACGAAAATGGGACAAACTTAACGAAAATTGCACTCTTAATATAGGAAAATATTCTCTGTGTGTTATGGTATGGGGATTCATAAATTTTTAAGTAGTCGGGCAAATTTTAATGCTCAAGGGATCAATTAATTCGAAATAAAACACAACCATTATAAAACGGAATGCCTACTCAACTATTTTGTAGGTATCTCAGACTTTTCGACAGTCAATGTTTCAAAATGATAACGCACCGTGCCACACGGCGTCTGTGGTACGTTTATTTGATTCAAATTGCTAAAATTATGTATTCATCCCCAGGAACACCTATAATTCTGCAAGTAAGCATTTATTTTTTCACTTTAGGTTAAATGTTACAAAGAATATCATAGAACTTCTTTACCAGATCTGGAAATACAGAGGGTGTTCACACATTTTTGTAAAGATTTTGCAAAGATATATATATAACCAAATATAAGAATTTTATTTTGTAATATGTTCAGTCTGATAGCTCTTTTGTTAAACTATCATATTAAATTTTCAATTCACAGATAGCAGAGTATTTATTATAACATCAAGGTTGATTTTGTTCCACTTCTCTTCTTAAACTTTCCATAGTCCATTCAATGTTTTGGGATGTAAAGAGATTGTTTTAAAAGTCCAAAGGTACAAAATCCATAAGAGACACGTCAGAGGACTTTGGTGAGACGCATATAAAGCGAATAGCTTCATTTTCGGTTTTGTTTTTTATATTTTCAAAAACATAGAGCAGTAAATTTAAGAGGTATGACTTGTAACCTTATCCTGATGGAATTCAACACATTGAAGATTGTTTGGGTTAGGTGATGGAATTTATTTTTTGAAAATAGGTGTTAAAACATATTTATGAGAGTAATCTGAGTTAACTATGACATTTTTTCTAGTTTCCTTATTTTAATTTTTTCGTTATAACTGAATTCAGTAATAACCATAAAACCTTTAGAAAAACTTTCCTTGTTTTCTCTTAATCAACATTTTAAGTCTTTTTCTTTTCCTTTTCGCCAGTAAATCGATCTTTTTCTATTGAAAGCAGATAATAATAGCCAAGTCTCATCAATATTAACTATATATTTCCATGTTTCGGTATTAAGTGATAAACATGTTTTTTTTTTTTTTTTTTTTTTTTTTTGTTAAGGTTAGCTTTAAATCAGATTTTATAACATTATTCACAGTTTCTACAGATAATATATATATATAAAGATTTTACGATAACTCTTTGGGGTTTTCGATTTTATTTAAAGCATGAGATGCGACTTTAGATTTAATAGGAGGTGTACGTATCTTTGCTACGCATAAATTTTTCGCCTTTTTTCCAGTCAAAAGCAAACGTTGACGTTCTTTACTTTTTTATTAATCATGTCCTTTATTTTACGTGTAGAAATATTAAAATCATGCTTTTCACATCCTTCTTTTATAACTGAATAAGAGTATTTCCCTTCGGAAAACTCAAAAATATACCTTCAATCTATTGTTTATTTTCAGCGACATTTTAAAGCAAAAAATGTTTTTAATACTTCAAAAGACAGTTAAATCCCATTGCAATTTGATGCCAGTCACTTTTTTATTTTAAATTTAAATCCAAGGAGAAAGTCAAAATTGTTACAAAAATGTGTGAACACCCTCAGTAGTCTCGATATCAATCCGATCGAAAATGTTTCTCTATAATAGGAGGGGAAAATCGAAATTTGCAGCCTACATTTATTCAAGAGCTAGAAAAAAATATTTTCTTCTCACAATGAAATTTCTTAGGTTTATGCTAAAAAACTGTATAATATTATTCCGTTACGCATTAAAGCAGTCATTCTATATAAACGTGGAATTAATTACCCAGTACTAAACACTTTTGTTTTTTAACTCAATAATTCGTAAGAAATAAATAGTTTTATATTAAAATATAACGTGTTTATTTCATATAATATATTTGCTTTATTATTTGTTTTTTGTTTTGTATTTTGTTCATTTGAGACAAATAAAATGTAGACAAGTATTATCCTTCATAAAAAAAAAAAAAAAAAAAAAAAAAAACTTTTTATCTAACACTATAAATTGCAAAAAACTCGCAACAATTGATTCGAGTCGAAATAAAACCAAGCTCTTCATCAGACCCAGGCTAATCAAGCCGGTCCGATTTCAGCAAACAAAACGACCCTTTGTTTTACTTTTCAATGCCAGCCCTCCAATACATTTTTACTTATTATCTCTGATAATTGTAATCATCCGATTTTTTATTATAATAATCTATTTTTTGTTACATAACAATAATAACATTTTATTATAGCTCTTTTCCAAGTGACAGAAATATGGGAAAATATTTGGAGAAATATTAAAACTCTTTGGAATAGATACTATAACGTTGGAAACAATTTTTATTTAAAGAGTTTTTGTTAAGAAATTGAACTTAGAACGAATGAGATTGTACTTCAGAATATATGTTGGTGGCCGAGAGGTTATAAGTTGGAGGAAGAAAGGTTCAGGGTTCAATCCAAGGTCATGCTCGTCGGCCTAGTGGTTCGGAGTTTTCTGAGGTTTTCTCCAACATTCGCGTGAACACGGGCTAGGACCCTTTAAAAAGACCCCCTGCCGAGGACATCTCACCAGACCTTGGTCCCAAGTGTAGACAATTGGTCTGAAACTCAACACTACTACATCTCATCGAATATATAGGGTACAAAGCAACAAAAAGATTAACATTGACAAGAAATTTGTTTGTCTAAAAAAAAAATATTTTTCATTAGAAACAAAGGAAAAAATAAATAAGCAACTTTTTAATAGTAAATGACGGTTTAAAAAACTAACTGACTATGAATTATAATTAGCCAAGAAGACATATAATTTTATTTGAGCAAATGAGTTTAATTTCTATTGACATGATTATTTGCACCGGATATTTTTTTTTTCAGAAACTATAGCATTTGTAATACGAATTTCGTAGTAGGTTAGGTGTGAATGAGGCAAGAATGCTTATACAGTATTCGTAGACAAACGTTTAAATTGGCATGGATAAGCAGAATTACTAAATTAACATTATGTATATACATAACAATAGTTCGTTTTCTAGGCTACCAAAAAAAAAAAAAAAAAAAAGTTCTATGTGTTTAAAAATGATGGTTCCTGTAATTCATTATCGAATGGTTTTCGACAATATACTAAATTGCTGATTATATTTATGCAGATTTTTTAAAAAAATCAGATTGCAAGACCAAACCTCATAAACGTGTTTTCATGTGTTAATAAAAAAATAAGCGCTTGAAATATGTATTCATTCAAGTGCACGTGTCTCAACGACATTGACCTAAAAGGAAGAAGAAAAAACTTTTAACATTCATCTTTGTTGAAGCATATGTTCTTGATGGTCATATGAGTTCTAATTTTGTGTGCATTATTCCTTAATACATTAAAAGAAATATATTGCGTGTGGATCTAAAAATCTACCTCCCCCACCCCCCTCTTCTCAAATAAATAAATAAATAAATAAAAATAAAAAAATCTTTGCAAATAAAGATCATTTCACCTAATATGTTTACATTCACAATTCAAATATTTACACCATAACATTTTAGAAAAAAATGCTTAAAAATAGAAGGAAATAAATAATAATAATAATAACAGGAAGAAAGACAATTAAGAGAAAGAGATCAGTAAACATAATTGTTAAAGGAATATATTCTAATAATTTATTGTATAATAAGTGAAATAAGTGAAATAAATGAATAAGAAAAGCAGGATCAACTACTCAGGTTGTCTAGAGCCAGGATCACTGATGAACATTGTATGTTAGTGACAAACACTGTATCTCTTAATTAAGTTCAAAATAATTTTGTGGTGAAACTAGGAAAAAATCTGCAAAATGTTTGTGAAAAAATTTCAAAATTTTTTTCGACTGGATCTGCTGAAAAAAAAAAAAAAAATGTTTTTTAGAGAAACAAAATCTGTAATTCTGGAAAAAAAAAATAATTATTATAATTATTATTATTAAATGAGTTTGTATAAGCTTTTGTGTTTTAATCTTGCTTTTTTAACGTATTATTTGGAATTTTTTGTAACCATTAGTGATATGATTTAATAAAAAGAAATCCTGAAAATATTTGTTTCATTATTTTAAGAGAAATCCAGTTTTTAAAAAGAGAATTTGTTAATTTGGAATGTATTGTAATAATGCTTTATACAACAATCAAAATAATCATAGAACTATTACATAGTCGTCTACTATAAACACAACAGCCGCAGACTTTGACTTACTTTTTGTTATGTTTAATGAATTTTATTTTCTTTAAAAATCGTTTGTGATGAATATTATTTCAGATAAGAAGTAAAAATTAACATTAATAATAATTATAATTGTTTCTATTTCCTTTCACAACGTTTTGTGTTGAAAGTGAAAATTCTAAATTTAAAAGAAACATAAGTATGCTGTAACATGAATATTTATTAAGTAGCAACTCGTATTGAAAACATTATTAACAACAAAATGATAACTCGTTAGCTCAAAACTCATGATACATAACTCATAATACAAAATTCATGATACATAGCTCATTATGCATAACTCATTCAATGATACATAATCGACCGAAACATAATTCACAATAATTCGCAGAGTCCAGAATTATCGAAATTGGCTCCGAGTCCGTGCCAGATCATAGTCCAAATTAAGCATGCAAAACTGATTTGTTTTCCAGTGAAGTAACAACTGCTGCAACCAAGCCTGCTCCTTTTCCACTTCCATCTTCAGCCAGTATTAATTGAAACTAGTAAAAATAAATACAAAGAAAAAAAAATCGTAAACACAAATTAATTACATAATATTTCTGATTTTATTATACATTTTTTTTTCTAATACAGTTAAAATATTTAACTTTTAAAATATTAAAAATGCGTAAAACAAATGTAATTTACTAACGATGATAAAAATAAACTATATGACATTCTTAATTCTCAGACTCTGTATAAGCAGTGGAACCGTGTATAGTCATATTACTGTTTAAAAATTTTTAGATTTTCCTGTCGTATTTCTAATCCTTTGAAAAATGTAACCATTCTATTTTAGAATTCCCTTGTACCAATTTAAGAATATATGAAAATAATTACTCAAAACGTATTTTTAGCAGATTTACATGATTTTTAACATTTTTCAACAAAATTAAAGAATGTTTAGGGCTTTGGGCATCTATTTGTCTATCACTCTGTCTGGCTGCGTTTTCATTTCGATAGCTTTATATATGAAACTAATACATGTTACTTAGATGTTTCAGCTTAATTGTAGTTTGTTGCGTACTGAAAGTTGTAGATGTAGCAAAACTGCTTTGTATACTCACAAAATAATTCAGATACATTATGGCTTAAGAGAGGTATTTATTTAAAAACAGTTCGGTATATTTATATTGCACTAAACATAATGAAATTAATATATATTATTCAGATCTTATGACAATTTTGAATCAGATTGTTTTAAGCCTGGATAGGGCACAATAAATTTATTGTAATTTTAGAATTTTACCGGATGAACCAAGAAAAGTTTTTTACGTAAAAAGGGAAAAAGGTAAAAGTTCATCTAAGACGACAATTAAAGTTTTATATCCGAAAACTGTTGGTTATTCAAACTGAACACTGTAGATAAATTAATAAAATATCACAGATATAGAGGAAAATTGTTAGTTTTGAAACGGTTCATAGTTCGCATAACATTCGACAAAGCTTAAAAACAACCAATAGATTTTCAAGTAGAGAGATCAAACTATTATAATACATGGCGTTTTTATTAAACATTGCTGTTCTTATAATAAACTGCTTCATAAAACAGGCCTTCAATGATCAAGAATAAGAAATGTTTTAGTAAAAAATTGTTTATAAATGTGAATATATTTTGAAAGTAGATATATATATATATATATATATATATATATATATATATATTAATTTCCTCTGTCCTGTAATAGATATCCTGTCATAGATTGAATACCTAAATCATTGAAACACACATTTTTTTTTTTTTTTTTTTTTTTTTTTTTTTTAACTTCATATTCAAATATTTCAAGTACTAAATAAAAGAAAATAAGAAAAAAGAAAGAAAAGAAATGTACACTGTTAAAAATTTCTGTTTAAATTTGAACCATTATATGGAGTAAAATTATAAGCAATACCGTAATATGGGTCAACCTCACTTTTAAGTTTTCTACTTCTTTGCGATTGAATTTAAGTTGCACCAAAACTTGGAGCTATCATACATACACTCACAAGGAAGGTATGAATCAATCAAATTGTTACTGAAATAGAACCAAGCTTAAATTAAAGAACGTTGTCGAAATACAGGGTAAAGTGTAAATTTTGTGCAACAACTCACCCATGGGCAGGGATAAGACGCTAGAAAATTTAGACCCTTTTATCAAAATCAACGAAACAGATTGAGCGGGCAAGAAAGCGTGGCACAGTGTCAGAGCGTTTGACTTGAGACAAGAAGGCCTTCAGTTCAATCCCTGTCTCGGTCGAATTTTGAATTTTCTTTTCTTTTTAATTTAAAACATAATATCAATATTTCGTTCAACATAAAATTACCAAATCATGGTAAAAGGTTAAACCACAGGGTGGTTGCAGCTACTTCGGTACTAAATTTTGGTTCAAACTAGCACCAAATTTTTAATAGTGTAGACAAGATTTATTTTGCATGATTAATTTACTCGATAAATTCATGCTGTTGTTAAGAATGAACTTCCCGCCAAATTTCCTAATTTTTAAGCAGAGCTTCATCATATATGGAAATCAGAAGATAGCCAAACCGTGTCATTATAAAACTTTATTATATTATAAATACATGAGTTTATTGTAACAAATATTTTCCGTTTATCGACGCACATTTTTAAATAAAACAATTTCAAAATTTGGATACTATGTTGGAATCACAGATATATTTTACTTTATTTTAAAAACATTTCCCCCAGTAAAATGCGGACCACCCTTAAGGGTGGATCCCAAATCGTCGCCAGTTAATCCATAGTGTAGCATTAGCGCAACGTAAAACAACCCCAACCTCAACCCCAGCAAAAAACCTTTAATTTATATTCTAACAGTTCTGCGTAATGTAAAGTGATTTCTCTCTCTTTTCCTGTCTTTTCAAATATATAAAGTTAGTAGAATATATTTTTCTCGAAAAGGAAACACATTACTAAAATTGTGAAAATTTAATATCTGTCTCGTCATTTCAGCTTATGAACGAAAATATAAATGTCTTACTCCATACACACAAATATTCAAAAGATTAAAACACTAACAAGAAACAGTACATAATAAATACATGAACTGAGAAATCCAACCAAAATTGCTCATTATTAAACTATAATAACAAAGTTCTATGTTTCAAATTGCAGATTTAAAAAGTATTAAAAAAAAAACCCTCCAATTTTATTCATCAACAAAATACAAAAGAAAACTAAAAAAAAATGATATAACATTAATTCCGTTTTAAGAAAATAAATATATATATATTCTTTTGGGAAAAGACAGTAAAGAATTAAAAAACTGCAAAATTAAAAAAAGAACAGTTGACACAATATTTCGCGTGCAGAATCTTAATACAATGTAAAAAAAAAAAAAAAAAAAAAGAAGAAGAAGAAGAAAGAGTTAATAAAAACATCAGAAGAAATTTGATAATATTGCAGCAAAATATAAAAATGCATCCTTTCCCTGAAAGATCGTAAAAAAAGCAATAAAAATAATAATAATAAATAAATAAATAAATAAATAAATAAAATAAATAAATAAATAAAATAAAATAAATAAATAAATAAATTAAACAAAATAATCTGGTGTGTCACTCACACGACTTTCTCTTACCCTGAAATTTAATACTATAAATACAGCTTGCAGATTAATAGGTATGATAACGAGTACTGTTATGTAAACCTATGTTAAACAATTCATATTAGGCTTCTGAAGAGTTTTATATGATAATTAGTTCTGTGTGAGGGGGGCTACCGCCCCCTCAACCCCCAGTTTCATTAATGCACCTACATTTATATAGAATTTAATTCGGTTATTAAAAAATAATTCTCTTTTTAAAAAATAATTTATTAAAATTATTATTAAAAAAATTATCTTTTATGATAAGGCGGACGATTTCCATATTAGAGAAGTAGTATAACACCAAATGTCCAAAAAAAGTCCATTTAATTCTCAATATTAAAAAAAAAAGTACGATTTTTTTTCTAAGTTTTTTTTTCGTTAAAAGTAAAAAAAAAAAAAAAAATCGATAACTTTGCTTTAAATTATCGCAGATCGATGGTTCAACCATTCGTTTTAAAGGTATTGGCGAGCTCTTTTGAAAGATACCCATCATGAAAATTTACTGCCCTCGAGGGGGGACTTCCCCCCCAGGGGGGAGGCGAGGCTTCTACATACACAATTTTTTTTTTCCCAGTTAACTATCTCTATTACAAAAAATATATATTCGTTTCATTTGGTTTAGTGCAGTCTATATACGTTAAACTCTACTTTCCTGCAATTTCCCCCATAGACGTAATGTATTAGAATTCTCTTGATTGTCCCTGTACACGAACCATTTGCTTGATCTTAACGAAAAGCTTACTGTAGCGTCCCTATATGATACACATTTAGAATACCAAGTTTGAACTTTCTGCCATAATTTGTTCTTGAGATATGCTGATAACAGACAGACACACACACAGACACACACACAGACATACAGACACACAGACATACACACAGACCATTTGCTAAAAACATGATTTTCGTATTCAGGGGACCTCAAAACGTGTAAATATAACAAAATCTCGCGTTCGAAAATTTGACCCAAAAACAATACTTTCTCTACCTTATGGGTAAGAGAAAGTTAAAAGTCTTATACACCCGTACTGTGTAAAATGAAAATTTTATAAACATATGAATTAGGCATAATTTCCGTTGACTTTCTATATACTGATAAATTTAACATGAAAATTTTATCAAATATATTATTTAACATTAGTCTTGCAGAATTAAAAGTTTAGTGTCTATAACTCACATGCCGTTGTACTCATGAATTTCTAGTAAATTAAGTAAATAAATCATAATAATAATAAAAACACACAAGCACACATAAAATTCTGTATGAGTGATAGATAAGGGGTTGGATTCAAAGGTGACAAAGATTTTGTCCTGCCTTCTGGTGATCATGAAAATTACGTACTAAATTGTAAGTTATATTGACACATTTATTAATTTACAGACCGACGGAATGGTCAGAGATTCTATCATCGGTGACTAGCATTTGCTGAATATTCCCTAACATAAAAGGAAACGTTTCATAAAAAAAAAGGAAAGAAAGAAAATAAAAATAAAAGAAATTCTGTAAAAATAATTTATATTTGACACTATATTACAACGTTATACAGCTTCTTCTCCTTTTAAGGGGACTTGGCACCTTTGACGGCACTACTGAAGTAGGTGGTTTCATATAAAAGCTTATATTTCAATTTAAATATTTATAAATTGAACTACATTAGATTTGTTCAATAAAGTATATATTCAGGCAGTAATTCTTATGGTTTTTGATAGATTTTTTACAGATTTGAAATCTTTTAATTGCGTTTTCTCAGTTTGCATTTTTTCATGAATTCATGATCTTCAAAATGCTTAAACTTCTACAGATACTTAAAAAAAAAAAAAAAAAAAAGACTTATTTATATATTATTATTATTATTTATTTTAATTATTTTATTTTTTGCATGTCTAATATAATCTATCTAAAAGAATTAGGGATGGATTTTGCAATACCTTTGAAAGAAAAAAACATTAATAATAAAAACGTAACAAAAATCATGCTTTTTTTTCCCTCTCAAATTTTTTCATAGACATGCAATTTTATTTATTTATTTATTTATTTTCTCAAAAACTAATCAATATATTTCACAATTCTTTTAAGTTGGTTGTACTAAACACCCCAAAAAATTATTAAGTCTCTTCTTAAATATCTGTAGAAGTTCAAGCATTTTGAAGATCACGGATTCCTGAGAAAATGCAAACTTAGAAAATGCAATTAAGGGGTTTTATACCCTTTAAAATGTCGCGGGACATGTGAAAAGTGAGCCTGTTTCGACTAATGATAATTGCTTAAACTCATATTATAATTAATAAAATTTGTATGGTGTTAAAGGATTATTCCAGGATTTTGAAAAATATATAATTAACAGTATTAATTAATTACAATAAAAAATGCAGCACAATTTTTTTTTTCGAAGTTTTCAATCGCGATCCGTAAGATTTAAAAAAAAAAAAAAAAAAAAAAAAAAAAACTATTCAAAATGTATAATCCTAAAATTTTGCACGAATTGTATATTGATATATTATCTATAGAATGAATTAATATCTTTAAGATAATTAAATACACTGGTCAAAAAAATTTAAGGATCAGCCCGTTTTATCTTTCTCTTCTTTTGCGCATAATTTTTAAACAAATAAACATATGAACATAAAATTTGAATGTCCTGTTCATTATCATATTATTAACCGAATCTTATGTAATTTTAGCATAAGAATAATTTTTAAGCTAATAAATATTCATTTTTCTCGCAAAAGTAAGCTTTGGAAAAAATAAAAAATTTCAACAAATTTAGGAAAAAACACATAATGAAAAGTGGTGTTAAGGATGCATTAGAGATAGGTAAAGACGCTCATACCTTGAAATGTTAAACTAAATCTCGATTTTTCTTTTTGTATTAACTTTTCTTTTACTTTTATAATGAACTTTTTAAAAACATATAATTACTAATTTGTAAACTATACTCAGCACTAGAATAACAATGATGTCGAAAAATAAATGTATAATGAACATCTTATCCAATTTTCATGTTTGTATGCATATTTTTTAAAAAGTTATTCACATGCGAAAAGAAGAAGAAAAAATAAGAAACAGAAAATGAATGCAGGTAGAAAGATTTGGTTGTAATCTAACATAGGAACGCGTGTGCGTCTTTACCTATCTGTAAGGCATCCTTATGACCATTTTTCATTAAGTGTTCTTTCCTAAAATTATTGAAATTTTTCATTTTTTTTAAAGCTTACTTTTGAGAGAAAACTGAATATTTATTAGCTTAAAAATTATTCTTATGCTAAAATTACATAAGATTCGGTTAATAATATGATAATGAACAGGCCATCCAAATTTTATGTTTAAATGTTTATTTGTTTAAAAATTATGTGCAAAAGAAGAGAAAGAGAAAACGGGCTGATCCTTAAAATTTTTTGACCAGTGTATTTTCATTAAATTTAATAATTAATTTAATTAAAATTTATGACATTTCTTTACGCTTTTCAATTCTGCATGATGTTTTTAAATACTTTATTCAAAATAATTTCTATATAAATAATTCATTCTATAAAATGCAGTTCTGGGAATATTTTAATGCGAGTTACATGCTAATATGTAAGTTCTGAGTCAATTTATCTTACGTATCGTGAAGTAACACTGAAATTTAAAACAAAAATTAATTGTGCTGCATTTTTTATTGTAATTAATTAAGACTGTTAATTATATAATTTTCTAAATCCTGGAATAATCCTTTAACGCTATAAAAATTTTTATTTAATCATAATATGAATTTAAGCAGTTCTCATTAGTTGAAACAGACTCACTTTTCACATGTCCCACGACATTTTAAAAGGTATGAGACCACTTAAAAGATTTTAAATCTGTCAAAAATATACACTGTCTACCAATAAGTATTTAGACACTTTCGAATTTAGACGTTTTGTCAAATATCTAGAAAATTTTTGCAAGAATTATTTTGAAATTTTGGGAGTATAAAGAACATGGTATACCTCATATACACTGCAAATGCGTGAAACACTTTTGCAACGCTGTTAGAACGTAATAGTAAACACTTCTAACTAAAAGTGTTGCGATTGTATTAGGAATGTGTTGCGATTGTGTTACGCGAGGAAAAAAAAAAAGTGTTGGGGAAGTGTTGTTGACAATTACATGGACAAGAAATGTGTTCAGATAGTGTTTCGATCAAAATTTAAGATCCCACACATATTCTAAACGCTTTTTAGAACATTTCTAAAACACATTCATCTTTAACGTTGAAACACTTTAGAAACGCTTATTAAACAGAATAGCCTATCCCGTGAAAGAATATGCAGACGTTTTCTTAATAATTCGCTCAGCAGTGTGTATTATGGGGATTAGATTCAGAAGGCTGCTAAAGGTGAGAAAACGAAACTAGTATGTTGTTGTAACAGAAACTAGTAACACAAAATTTTCTTCTATATTTTACTATTAAAATTCATGCAGAGCAAATTTTTTATTCGAATAATTATATTTTTTTAATTATCACTTATTAAAATTATTTTTCTATGATAAGTGCAAGCGATTTTTATTTCAAATAAGCATAACACTAAATTATGTTTCTTATGCAATTATGTCTGTTGCAATTATGTTTCTTATGAAGTGTTCTAGCTCAGAACACCAAAAAGTGTTTTAATTTGAGGACAAAATGTGTTCTTAAATGTGTTATTTTTGTGCGCGTGCGTTTGCAGTGTATTTCAGCAAAAGTTTTATCCTAAAGAGGAAAAGAGAACCAATAAAAAATTAAACAAAAATAAAAATATTTTGGATCACCTTGTAAAAAGTAATGATTGAAATGCGTTTTGGCCAGAGTATGTAATTATGAAGATTTTTCTAATTCTTCATGAGGGTACCACATATATTCATGGAGATATAACGGTTTCTTTAAAAAATTAAAAAAAAATGCCCATTTTTAAAATTATAACACATTGGGAATTAGACCTAGTGCAAAGCCATTTTTAGGAAACTTGACGTTTTACATTAGCCACGGCATAATTCAATCAGAATGCAAAAATGTTAAATATCATACAAAATATGGGCATTTTTACTAAATAATTTTTAACTAAGCATGCGCAACCTTCTAAAAAATTTCATTTGCATAATTTAATAGTCAAAAGTATTGAACTATTTATATGAAAGCCCCAAACAAATATCGGGTAAATTCAAAAAGTTATGAAAGACGGAATGAACAGAATTTCAGTTTCTCTTAAAATAAAAGCTAAACTATAAAGGGTTTTACTCATATTTTTATTTTGATTCAGTCAATGGCCAAAGTTTAATTTTTTACTGGTCTTCTTTTCCACTTTAGGACAAAACTTTTGCTGAAATACATGAGGTATTCAGCATCCAACCCGTTAAGCTTGGCCGAGACCAGGCAGGCAGGGGCTGTCCAAAGGTTTCTGAGGTATAACAGGTTCTTTATCCTGCGAAAGTTTCAAGATAATTCCTCTAGAATTTTTCTAGATATTTGACAAAACGTCTGAATTCGAAACTACCCAAATACTTATTGGTAGATTGTGTATTTAAAAAAAAAAAAAAATGTTGCTTAAATATATATTTTATTAAACAAACCTAATATAGTTCAATTTATAAATATTAAATGGAAATATAAGTTTTTATATGAAAGCGACTTTAGCGGTGCCGTCAAAGGTGCCAAGTCTTCTTAAGTACCTTAAATTAAAATATTGTGTATGTTTCATCACACATTTGCAGAAAATAATGCATTTAAATTCAGGAATATTAAAAAAAAAAAAAAAAAAAAAAAAAACCTCATAAAGATAGTTCAGATAGAATTAAAAAATTCCAATAATTCCTAAAAATTTTCGTTTCCATATTAATCGCCTTTAAACATTTTTTAGTGAACTATTAAATAAGTTATTCTGTTTAGTAATTTTTATAATTAGTAATTCTACAATCCTTCATTTCTTCTGTATTTGCTTCTTCAAATATTACGCAGGAGAAAATTTCTATTATGAACTTTACTACAAAGTGATACAGTTCTTAGGTGAAAAGACAATTGTATTTACAATTAAGAAGATAAACAAGGCTAAAAAGGGGAAACTTTCACTGAAAGCTGCAGAATCTGAAAGGCTACTATAAACTGATAAATAAAATCAAGGTTAGTTCTCCACTTCAATGAATGATGTAAACTAAATAAAACAGATAAGGAGAATAATGCTAAAAAAATTGTTTCTCTGAAGATAAGCTGTAAAAATAAAGGAGTAAAACACAACTTATTTCAATCAGTATTATGAAGATACCTGCTTAATATTTTTACTGTTTCGCAGATTATTTTCCACTCATCAAAAAGTTCTTCAAAACTTAAAAAAATATTCAAATAAAATTCTAATATTAATGATATTAACAGACTTATTTTTAACTAATTAGTATTATGCAATTTCCTTAAAATATCTTGTGTTTATATTTATGTGCATACCAATATCATCCATACATATATCAATATCATCTAACATTTACGCGCTTTTAAACATATAAAAATATGACATACTACTTTAAAAAAAAAAAAAAAAAAAAAAAAAAAAAAAACTGAATATTAAAACAGAAACTAAAACGATTCATAAATTCTTCGAAATTTCTTCATTTTGATTAAAATGTGTATTTTTGAGATGCGTTAAATCGTGTAATGCATACATGCACTGTTAAAAATTTCAGTTTAAGGTTCAACCAAATGTTAGTACTACAGTAGCTTCAATTTACTAGGTTGAAACAAAACTTAGTAGTAGCTGCAACCATGCAATGCTTTTTGTTGGAAAAAAAAAAGCATCAAATTATGGTAAAAGATTTCTCCACTTTTTGGATGTAGCTATTGCAGTACCAAGCCTTGGTTTAACAAAGCACCAAATAATGGTAGTATAAGGTTCTCCCATCGCATGGTTGCAACCAGTGTTAGGCATAATTGATTAAAAAGTAATTGAATTACAATTAAATTACAATTATTTTACTGTCAATCAATTAACAAGTAATTGATTACAAATAAATTGAATTACCTATTAAATTTATTTGTAATCAATTACTTGTTAATCGATTGAGAGTAAAATAATTATAATTGTAATTTAATTGTAATTCAATTGTAATTCAATTACTTTTTAATTAATTATGCCCAACACTGGTTGCAACTACAGTGGCTCAACCTAGGACAAAATTTTTAACAGTGGGGAACATAATTAAAGGTTTAGTAGGAATATGTAATTTTTGTTTTCAAGGCAAACTTGAGGACGGGAAATAATAATAACCCAGCAAAACCACAGATGACGGCCAACACGAGGCCAAGTGCTGGTTGCCAACAGTAGCTGCAGCTGGCCCGTCGGTGGCAAAAGTTACGGTGCCGCAGGGAATATGTTACGCCGGCCGTCAGTAGGCCGTATTCAATCGATCCACTGTTGGCAGCCTGCAGTAAGTTAAAAATAAGTTAGTGGGCCAGTGAATGGATCGCTGCTGGCAGCTAGCAGTATGACGAAAATAGGTAATGGGCCACTGTTGGTAACCGACATTAGGTTGGAAATTGTTAGTGGGCCAGTGTTGGACTACCTGGTGGCAAACATAATTTTTCTATGTTATAGCTGGCAGCCTGCAGTGGGCCAGCTGTGGCAAACATAAAAAATTATATTACTGCCGGCAGTCTTCATTGGTCCTTTATATTTTCCCATTAAAGGCCCGCTGCACTCACCGTCGCCGGAAGCCGAAGCCAATGTTATTCTATGGGAAATTTTCTTTGCAAATAACTTATTAACTAATACATATTTTTAAATTCTGTTTTCATATTCTGAAAATTCCTAACTGTTAAATTGAAGGACCTTTTTAAAAAAAATATTTTTTTATTTTTATATTTTTTTTTGAAGCTGCAAAATATGAATTTTCAATATGTGAAATTTTTCATTTTGCAAATTCAAAATAAAATATTAAAAAATAAAAAAATACATTTTTAAAAAAATCCATCAATTTAACAGTTGGGGATTTTCTGAATGTGAAAACAGAATTTAAAAATATGTGTTAGTTAATAAGTTATTTGTAAAGAAAATTTCCCATAGAATAACATTGCCTCGGACTTCCGGAGACGGTAAGTGAAGAGGGCCGTTAATAGGCCAGAAGTGATTTAGTTATAGCTAGTATATTTATTTTATTGGTGATACCTTTAATTTTATTAATGCTTTTTTCTTTTTCTTTCTTTTTTTTTTTTTTTTTTTTTTTTTTTTTTTTCATCTCTCTTTTTTCTGATGAAGTTGCAGCCAGTTTTTTCTATGCATCCAATATTTAATTTGATTTTGTACATATTCATTTTTAAATACTATTTACAAGTATTTGATTCATACACTATGGTTGTAAATTCAGGATTTCTAGTGCAGCATATAGGAAATATTCAGTTGATCCATTTCCCTTATCATAAAAGTTTAATTTTTTGTTTTCATTGCAAACATTTCTCTATATTACATTTTTTGGTATAAAGGAGATTATGTTTTTTTTTTTTTTTTTTAAGTGTTCAAATTTCAATATCTTATGCAAATAAATGTAACTTTACATGTGAAAATTATAAAATATTGAGACAAAAATTGTTATAAAGAGAGCATTGCAAAAAACACCATAAACTAAAAAATAAATAAATAAATAAATAAATAAAAATAAAAAATTGCAGCAATTGTTTCTGGTTGAAATAGTACGAAGGCCCTTCATCAGGCGAAAAAAGGTGGGCACGAGTGCAGCAAAAGTAATTTGCTGCAATCGTGCTTTTTGTTAAACTCACGAAGGGATGTGTTATTATTTCAACCTAAAAGAACTGATGCATTTTTTTTTTTTTTTTTTTTTTTTTTTTTTTTTTTTTTTTTTTGGGGGGGGGGGGAGGGGGGCGGCGGCAATGATTATGTTCATTTACAAAGTTTTCTATTTATTACTACAGTACAAAATCTCAAATGCGGAATCGTCCGTACCGTGGCCTTTCCGGATTTCGGACTTTTCCGGATTTTAGGTCACTTTCTGATTTACGGCAATAAAAAAAACGGACATCTCCATTCCGAACGCCCTTTTAGTTAATAACTAGCTTACGCCGCCCGAGGGTGCGATTTCTTAAGAAACTGGAGTATACTCTCAAGTAACATGTACAATACTTTGAATAAACACCATTAAATTTTGCAAACAAAACGCAGGCAACAATGCTTACGCATTGTTTGCCGCACTCGTGCCTACTTCGTTTGTTTGATGAAGGATTATGTTTTCTTTCCATCCGAAACGATTGTTGCGAGTTCTTACATTTTATGGTGTTTACTCTTATTACTTTTAAACACCAATTCTGTGGTGCTTTTTCATTATAACTCTCAAGTATCCAGAAAATCTTGAATATTTTCTTTTCCCAATTGATAATTTTTTTTCCTTTTTTTTTAAAAGAGCAGGCAGATGATCAAGCTTTCTTTTTTTCTCTCTGTGTGTTTATCGTCAAAGTCGCACATTTGAAACCACAGAAATTATATCACTGAGAAATGCAATCGGCTATTTAGAATTAATTACACAGCTGTCAAACTTAACCAGGCCGCCACAAAGAACTTTTTCGTGTTGTTGATAGTCCAATGGGATCTTTACCCCTCCCCAACTCTCTTCAATGTCCTTGAGTGAATAATTTTTCGACGTGCGATACCGAAAGATGATTTTGCAGTTTTATACAGATGACGTTATTTGAACTTAATTGACCTGTGCCAATTTATTTTCATTAGGTTTGGAAAGCAGATTCTGAAAAGGGTAAAAGAAGAAGGGAATACAGTTTCAGCTGAAAGAAAAAATATATATATATCGTTCGGTTGAGTAAAGAGATAACGGAATTAGGGAGAAAAAGAAAAGTGCATTTGTCGTTGTAGTTATAAATATTGGAGAGTTTTATCCGCCAATTACCTATTTAAATAATATTTTTAGAATTCCATAAAACTCATATATGTTATACAGGTTTTCGAGATTTACTACAGGACGCTTGTCATAAAAAGTTGTACAGGTAACACAAATGGTTTCAGTATAAAAATTCATAAAATAATTTGGATACATTACAGTTTAAAAGAAACTTATCAGAGCATGAAAAAATCTTTATACAACGCTAAAATACAGATCAACATAAATTTTATAGATGCAATAAGAAATGGTTCCGATCAAAAATGATAAAATAAGTAATTGTGGTTCATTTAACAGTGATGCACAAAAATATTCTTATACGTTGCGGGAAATTGAGGGGGAAACTATTTCAGTTTCGTAAAAGTGAAATTATTTTTCAAACTTGCATTTAAAAAATAATAATAAATAAATAAATAAAATAAAACAGTTTGTTATGGCTACCACTTTTTTTCTTTTCCTATAATAGTTTATAGAAATTACATATTAAAATTATTATCTATGAAAATTATTTTCTATGATGGAGATAGGCGATTTTCATTTAAAAGAAGTACAATATACTAAATTTCGAAAGAAAATCCATTTTATGGTAATATATGTATAGTAATATATGTATATATGAAGAAATTTTTCGACATTCGGTTTTCGAAGTATTTGCATGTTTTGAGATTCCTGAACACGATTTGACCATTTTTAGAAAATTTCACTCTGTAAGTGTGTATAAAAAAAAATTGTGGACGCTGTATCTCACGAACCAATGGACGAAATTTAACCAAATTTGTTATTTAACCAAACTTGATTAAAATTGTTCCCGATTACATTTGTGGATCATTCAAGATCCATAATTTTTATTTTATTAAATCAATTAAAATAATAATAACAATAATAAAATACTAGAAAGTTAGCGACTATCATAATTTACTAAAATGGATCAACTGGATATTTGTTATATAGTTCTAGAAATCATTTTGTTATAACAATGGCTTTAGAGTCAAACATTTTTAAAAAATAGTATTTAAAAAATAATACAAAAACAAATTAATAATTGAATTACTTACTCATATATTCTTTTTACGAGATTTTCAATCTCGCACCCGCACCCGCAGACTACAACAACGAACAAGAACTTCCTATGAAATGGCGGACAGCGAGGGAATTTCAAATCAACAGAAAAAGAATCACAGCGCCCTCTATGCATACAAATTGGTTATGGCCTAATAATTTGTGGCCACAACATGAAAAACATGATGTTGGCCGTGTCGTGATAGCCTGCATAAGGCCAACTGTGTTTATGCCACTTCTGGGCCACCGACCATTTTTCTTTAGGCTTCCATCACTGCTGGCAGCCACAAACGGCCCGCTCCTGGAGTTATATGGGGCAACCGGTAACTGATGGCAAGTGCAGGATGCCAGCAGTAGGCCATAACGAGCCCAGCAATATAAGTTTTGCTGGGAATAATAATAAAAGATCGAGATGAAAGAAATAAGCGGTGGTTAGTTTCGGTAAAAACATACTAGCAATAAAATCTGATAAAAAAGATTTTTGGCAATAACTTTTGGCGAGCTTATCCTTATTACTGAACTAGAGATACCAATTTTAAATATGTATTCCATTTTAGCATAATATGTAGCTGAAATATTTGTATTTAGATGAAATCTTCCTGAACTAATTATATTGCTCTAATCTTTGGGATCGAAAAATTTATTTATAAACATTATAAATATTATTTATACTTAAAGGGAAAAAAAATAATTACAAGATAGAAAGATCTTTTTATATACCATGTTTTTAAATTTTCTGTTAAATCATATAAACGCTACCGAAGGCAGCGGGAACCCGGAGCAATTGGATAAAAGTAAAAAAAAAAAAAAAAAAAAAAAAATCATTGCTCTCGTGTTTTGAGCTATTATAAAAGTTTCAAATGTCTAGCTAGTCGGGAAGTTAGTGAAAAATCGATTGCAAGCTTTGTACTGGTAACGCTGCCGAAGGCAGCAGGAACCCGATACATTTGATTAAAAATATTTTAAAAATGCATTTTCACCGTATTCTGAACTATTCTGAAAGTTTCAAATGTCTAGCTAGTCGGGAAGTTAGTTAAATAAATTTTCTGTTAAATCATATAAACGCTGACGAAGGCAGTAGGGACCTGAAACAGTTGACTAAAAGTATCAAGAAAATGTATTGTGACTGTATTCTGAGCTATCCTGAAAGTTTCAAATGTCTAGTTAGTCGAGAAGTTAGTGAAAAATCGATTACAAGCTTTGTACTGGTAACGCTGCCGAAGGCAGCAGGAACCCGGAGCAGTTGGTTAAAAATATTTAAAAAATGCATTTTCACCGTGTTCTGAACTATTCTGAAAGTTTCAAATGTCTAGCTAGTCGGGAAGTTAGTTAAATAAATTTTCTGTTGAATCATATAAACGCTGCCGAAGGCAGTGGGGACCTGAAACAGTTGACTAAAAGTATTAAAAAAATGTATTGTCACCGTTTTTTGAGCTATCCTGAAAGTTTCAAATGTCTAGCTAGTCGGAAAGTTAGTGAAAAATCGATTGCAAGCTCTGTACTGATAACGCTGCCGAAAGCAGCGGGAACCCGAAACAGTTGACCAAAGGTATTAAAAAATGTATTTTCACCGTGTTCTGAACTATTCTGAAAGTTTCAAATGTCTAGCTAGTCGGGAAGTTAGTTAAATAAATTTTCTGTCGAATCATATAAGCGCTGCCGAAGGCAGCGGGACCTGCAATTGTTGACTAAAATGATTAGAAAAATGTATTGTCACCGTGTTGTGAGCTGTCCTGAAAATTTCAAATATCTAGCTAGTCGGGAAGTTAGTTAAAAATCGATTGCAAGATTTGTCCTTGACAAACACACAAACAAACAAACAAGAATCGAAGTTAATAAAAAACATGGTAAAAGATAAAATTACCTTATGATTTGGGGCTAAAGTAGCAATAAATTTCTCCATGTATTCCTTGTATTTAGGATGTAGTTTGAATAGTGAACCATCTACAGCAATTGTGACATCATCTTTATCCATACGTTTTAGTAAAGTAGCCAAACCTAATAATGAAGAGCAGTTTAAAAGGTAAGTAAACAGAACTGAAATGCATATAGATCTTGCAGTGAAAGTAAAGAGAGTAATCGAAGAATTCTATGACACCTTTTCATGGATATAAATTTATTAGAATGAAATTTATAAAAAATAGATAATC
Source organism: Salticus scenicus (assembly GCA_963930645.1). Taxonomy (NCBI): domain Eukaryota; kingdom Metazoa; phylum Arthropoda; class Arachnida; order Araneae; family Salticidae; genus Salticus; species Salticus scenicus. Next base: position 167,177,891 of record OZ005651.1, read on the forward strand.
TTTTATATCATAGTTATTTGTAATTGAAAAAGGATTTCCAAAATTTATTTTAGTTAATGTTCCAGAGTAAAATAATAGTAATAAAGAAAGAAAGAAACAACAAAAGAAAAACATTTCGAAGTAGATTTTTCAATGTCCAATGCAAAATAGACCACAGGTTTAGAAAAGACAGTAATAATAATAAATTGGTTATCTTAAATGTTATCAGAAATAATTGTTGTGCATCCGCAATAAATATTCAAAATTTTGAATACTTATGTGTATCCTACATTGTATATAGGATAATTTAAGAAGGCATAACAATAAATGTTTCAAAAAATTTTGTTAATAATAACATTGCCCTAATTTCACTTTAAAACTATTTATGTGTTTAATGCAAATAAAATATCATGTACTATCATTAAATAAGAAACTGGATGAATTCTGAGCAGATAGTTTCTTGAAAATTTATTTTTCCAACTGAGTGAAAATAATGCCCGGACCGGGAGTCGAGCCCCGGATCTTTGATTTACAAGGTCCACGCTCTACCATTTGAGCTATCCAGACCGACAACCGGCAGGCATTACTCACTCAGACAACCTTTATTTAATTTAGTTATATATTAATTCATTTTGGATATTGAGAATTTTCGATGGAATTTTATTATCTGTTTTTATAAATTTTACTACTTTGTTACAACATTTATATATATATATATATATATATATATATATATATATATATATAAAGTGAAGAATTTAAGAAGATTATAAAATTTTGCAATTAATAGATACATGATAATTTCAACAACACTCAAATAAAAGTTATTTTAATTCAATTTAAATGTTAGCATTCACTTTTCCTATGAATTATTTACAGTATATCAATTAATAGATAAATTTATTTGAAATTACTTACCCTACACTGTAAAAAATAAGTCCTGTTTGCTGCCAGAAATTTTCTGTAATTAAAGAAAAATCGCATAATTTACGAAAAAATTACGTTGTTAGAACGTATTTTTTTTTTTAATTACAGAAAATTTCTGGCAGCAAACAGGACTTCCCTTTTTACAGTGTAATGTTAGCAATTAGGACCGTAACACTAAGTCCAACAAGGTGTGATTTTTATCATATATATATGAAGATATTAACAATTTTGATAAGCCTTGAATGCTTCGTAATAGTAAACATATCTAACAACATGATTTAACATATAAGTATTTTCTTCGTATGAATATGCTAATGCAATTATTTCATAATTGTGTGTGTGAAAATTTTAAGGATTAGCCCGTGTAAGGAATACATATTATATAATTCTATTTGACTACTATACAAAGTTATTTGTTTTTCTTAAAAAAAAAAAAAAAATCTATGCTGGCGTTGCAGAAAAAAGAGAAAAAAAAAAAAAAAAAAAAAAACTCGTGTTTAAATATGTACAATAACTTTTTCGAGCAATATTTTCGCAAGAATTACAAATTACAACGAAAATTACAATTAAAATTCGCAACAATTACAATTACTTCCTGTCAAAATAATTAAACATGACTTTTCATCCGGTGATAAAACTCGTTGCTGCTTTCGCACTGCTCTTGTGTCCACTTTTATTTATTTATTTTGCCTGGAGGAGGATCGTACTTACTTGTTTCAATTCGAAACAAATGTTCCGTGTTTTTAAATTTTATGGGAATAGTTGACTGAGTTCTTACTTTTCTAAGCTGAAGTACTCGCCATAATTCATAAATGTATATGAGTTAGGTTTCTGTCACTAATTTATCTAATGAAAATCCCAGTATAATTTATACTGGGATTTTCATTAGATAAATTTATGTTTCTTTTTTCCTTTTTTTTTTTTTTTTTTTTTTTTTTTAATAGTTGGATTTTTTTTTTCCTTATTTACAGGTCAGCTAACTCTAAAATTATTGTGAGGGTAAATTTTCTGATGACATTGAGTTTATCTCAAAATTGGAAGAAAAATTCTCGAAATTGAAGAATTTTTTTAAATTTATTATTAATTATCAATACACTAAATACTAACTATTTGCAATACACACTTGATAAATTAACTGTTATGTTACTGCTTTGCCATTTTGCAGATGTTTCAGCTTACTGATTTTGATTTCTATATGTTCAAGTAAGTATGATCATGTACATGAGAGATGTTTCAATTTTTATATATATAAAATATTTTTACTTAATAAATATCATAGTGTTCTCTGCTCACTATTTGGGTATAGGAAAATTGTTTACCATAATATAATTAACAGGGGGGATTACGTTTAAGCTGTCATAATTATAAAACAAATATTAACATATAACGCATTTATTAAATTTTTTATAAGCTTAAAATTTACACTTTCATGTAAATGCAATCTAAGTATGATCAATCACTTACATATTGAAACCAACAGCGACCCTCGAACAGATACTACAGTGCAAACAAAATGAACGATCTCAGCGTCAAGAATGCTAGCGGTTTTGAAACCTTTGTTTCTCATCAGATCTCGAATTTGGTCCAACCTGTATGAATCCCTGTAAAAAAAAAAAAAAAAAAAAAAAAAAAAAGATTATGTGTAGGAAAATGATAATTTAATCTGAGTTCATAATGATAAAGTTAAGCAGAAAGCTGCTAAAGGGATTTTTTTTTTTTTTTTTTTCTAACTGATCAAGAAAGTTGCTAAAAAAATTTTTGAACTGGAGAGAATAGATCAAACAAGATGCGAAAAAGTTATTATCCGTATAGAAAAGTGTTGCTCTTTTCCCCTGCAATATGTAAACAAAATGAAAGACAAAATGGTCAATGCTATAATAATCTTTAATTTTTTTCCCTTGAGGCACGGAATCATAATTACAGTGAATTTAAACTATTTAACTAAACCAACTATTTTCGCTTAATTACATACCAGTGTAAAAAATAAATTCCACTGGTAAAAGAAAACTTGAATGAAAAAAAAAAAAAAAAAAAAAAATATTATTCAAAATTTGATAGAATATTTTCATTATGAAATTTGATGTCATTTACCTGTATTTGAAAAAGCTTTAATCTCGAGTTGTGACAGCTTTTCTTTGAAGCATTTTTAAATTTCTTACTTTCTTTTTCTTTTCTCTTTTCTCTTTTCCATAACTTTTTTCTTTGTTTCTCTGTTTTCCATCTTCTTCTTTAATTTAGAGGCATTACAATGTTTTTTCTTGTTTTTTTAATTATTATTATTATTATTATTATTATTATTTTTTATTTACAAGAATAATAATATTTGGATATTTAAATAAATGAATAAAATGTTGTATATTTATTAATAGTTAAGGTTAGGGGATGTATTTCAGTGCCATTTAAAATTGAAATACGAAAAGGGATAAATAAATATGGTGTAATCTTTACTACACTGTTAAAAAAATGCAGAAAAAATACAGAAATTCTCTGTAATTTCAGAAAAAAAGGCGTAAATTACGGAAAAATTACGTAGACAAAACGTATTTTACGACTTTTTTTCTCAAATTACAGAGAATTTCTGTATTTTTCTGAATTTTTTTAACAGTGTACTACCTCACAGATACCAAACTGTAATGAAAATTGTAATAAGGTAAAAATAATAAAACACCTCATCGAATTTTATGTGCAGAAACTGAACCATTTAATATAAGTTAAGAAATCATATCTTTTAAAATTGATGAAGCAACCATATAAATTATGCTATGATGTAAGGAGGATGAAGGCTTTTATTTATGAAAATTGTATACAGCATTAGTACTTATTATTGAGTAAGCATTTCTCTTCTTCTTCTTCTTCTTTTTTTTTTTTTTTTTTTTTTTAATCGGAAACAAACTTCATTTCTTTTTTCGCTTGGGGAGAAATCTTAACCCTCGAAAAATTGCTTTTTCTTGTTCGCAAGGGTTTATGAAGTTTGAAGTGAGAAAATGACTTTCCAGATCCCCCCATTTTATATAAACTTTCCAAAAAGGAGGAAGGGGAATACTGATTTAATGAAAGATTTCTTATAACACCATGCAAATAATCACTATACTTTTTCGAAAAGAAAAAAAAAAGAAAAAAAAAACAGCACTTTCAATCAACAAGTGAATAAAGAACGTGCAACGACCAAGGTCGTAGCAATTCAAAAATCACAAAAAGTGCTCAAAAGGTTTCATTTTAAAAATGTCTCAAAATTATTTTCAAGAAAATTAGTTAATAATTAAATGTTAACTAACATTTAGAAATTATGAATACTAATTACAAAAATTCATAAAGCCACTTGGCATTAAAAGAAAATTTCGCGATATCAATGGGGGTTTGAGCCCCACCCTTTCGTACGACCCTGATCTTGGAAGCAGATGCAAGAATGTTTTTTTCCCCCTCTGTCTCTAAGCTGGTCTCATTTTGCGCCTGATGGAAAATTTTATTCATCCGAAACATTTAGGGTGATATTACTTATGTGGTGCAGCAAAAAACTTTTCAATAAATTATTTTCAACTTATAATCATTTCAAAGAAAAATTTGTGTCTATAAACGTAATGTCTATAAATGTTACTGGTATGAATACTCATATTCGTATAAATTCTTCTGGCAACGCATACACGTAAAACTTAGTTACAAAAATTGAAAACTGAAACTGATTCTTACTGAAGTATTTCAGAGACATCAGCAGCGGTAAATATCCACTCATAAGGTTGCACTGACGTTCCTGGAAACAACACGTCCTTTTCGATGAGGGATAAAAGTACTTGTTTCGTCAGTTCCCCAATGTACCTTCCAGCCATAAGTTTTTCAAAGCTTGAAATAGAGAAAGTGAAAATTAAAGCATAAAATTCCCTGATTAAAGAAAATAAAAATAAGAACAAGAATAAGAATAATAACAATAACAATGATAATAATAATAATGAACTAACGTACAAACGCCAACGTAAGAAAAAATACACATTTTTTTATTCTGGACATTTTTTTTTTAATATAGCTTTATATTCTATGAATACTTCGTCAAAAGTATTTCTATGTTCAAACTTACAAATTAATTATTTGTATTTGATCGAAGATGTATTAACTGAAAATTAAAGAAGAAACACTATTTTCGTCACATATGAAAGTGATTACTGTAAAAATATAAAAATCTTTATTGCAAATTTATAAGGATACATTCCCGGTTAAAGGCGAATAAAGTAATACGCCTTTAACCAAGAGATAAAGAATTCTGGTTGAATAACAGAGTACAAAAAATAAGAGATGGGAGCGAAGATTCATCAGCTTTAATAATAAGTGCCACAAATGAAATATATAAATTAGTTACAGATTTTTTAACTTATGATGTTTATTATAATTATTCAGTGTAGTCATATATGTTGCACTTAACAGTCAGTATGAAGGTATCACATAATAGCATTCACTATATGCATACATAGTAGTAGTATATAACAATAAGAACGATTTTTAAATGCATATTTCTGTTAGAGATGTTTTGAAAAAAAAAAAAAAATCTTGAAGAAGTAATGTTTAAAAGAAATGAAAAACAAAAAATAGAACATGCTGAAAAGGAAGAAAAAATTTCAAAACATGGCGCATATAAAATGTAAATATTACTTTTAAATTTTGAAATCGTTTATGAATAAAATACTTACGTAAAACTATTTACCAACAAAGATCCTTCGTCAACAGCTTTATCAAACTTAGTTTTCATAAAATCGAGAACTCCATTATCACCAAATGCTCCCCATTCTATATCAATAATAACCTAAAACGATATTAGGAAAATATGCATAATGCAAGTATAAAATTCCCACGCAGTTCTTATATTATTGTATTCAATAATATTAAAAAGGTATTTTCTTAATACGAAGGGTTTTCCTACTTTAGTGCATGGAATATAAATAAATCATTGCAGGATTTCTTTCATGGTTATTTAATATTAGATTTTTCATTTTCATGGTAATTAAATATTGGATTTTTCATTACTTTCTGTGATATGTTTGAAAAGATTTTCATATACATGCATACATACAGTGTATTTAAAAAAAAAAAAAAAAAAAAAAAAAGCTTGATTTAAAATTTTATTACCTAAATATTGGTTTTTGGTATATAGTATAAATTGCAAAGTTTTATTAAAAAGAACGTCCAATGAGTAAAATGTACATTATGCTCTAGTTATGGGATGTACAAATTTTCAGCATTGAAACATAAAAGTCTTAGCGATATCACAAGACAAACAACTGACCTTAACTACTTTATAATGTCTCGACATAAGTTCTTAGAGCGAAAAAAGAAAATCCACAAATCGGTTTTTAAGGGTTATATAGAAATTACGAGTGAAGAGAAATTATAGCGAACAGAAATAGCGGCGTTTACATTTCAATTTGCAATTTATTCATCAGCAATTTTGTTTAATTATTTCTATGCAATTTTTTTTATGGCGTATTGTTGAGATTCTGTGAATCGCTTTGTTAAAGTATGAGGTACTTTTACTTACTTATTTATTTATTTATTGCAAATAAGCTGCATAAAAGTTTAAAATTGTAGATTTTGAAACTGGATTTTCTGAAATATTTGCGCATTTAAAAAAAATTCTATATCCTTTTATCACGCATCTTGGTATATTTTTTATGTATGCCTAAAATCAATATTTAAAGAATTAAAACCGAGATAAAGGATTTTCACCGTGTAAAAAAGGTGCACATCGAATAAAGGATGTACACCGTGTACAGTCGGTAACAAAAGTGTCCGAACACTAGCAAAAATTCCTATGTAAAAAAAGTACACTTCATAAGGTTTTGTTAAATAATTCCTTATCGAATGAGGTTCTTAGAGTCTAAGAACACGATTCAATAAGGATTTATTTAACAAAACCATATGAAGTGTACTTTTTTACACAGGAAATTTTGCTAGTGTTCGGACACTTTTGTTACCGACGGTACATATATACATATATATATATATATATATATATATATATATATATATATATATTCATGTTGACTTAAATATAAAAAGTTGTTCCACATAAACAGAAACCTCATCTGATAGAAATAGTGGTTATTTCTAATTCTTTTCTAATTTCTTTACACTCGCTTTCAGAAGTTCGAATAAAGAACCAAAGTTAGATTTCCCTGGTGGCATATTCCAAATGATTTCAAAGTTAAATTTTAAAATAGTCTCTCTTCAAATTAGGTTTTCAATAACGTAGAGAGAATTTTATGCACGCTTGTAGAAAAAATAAATGTTTTTGAAGTATAATGTAATTTAGTTTTATTTTAATCTAAGCTAAATATTTTAGTCAAATTTCTTTTGGATAAATGAACAAATAGCAATTACGACTAAAAAAAATTTATATTTTGTATACCAAAGTATATTTTAAATGATATGTTAATATTAAAATGATCTATTAACTCTTTTTAACATTATTTTAAATATCAGTTTGATATATTCTTTTCAACTGCATTTAATAATATAGATACTCTAATTCACATTCTTAACAAAGTAGGGTAATCACATATTCTCGAAATTCGAGGATAGTCTATATTTTGGAATTGTTTTCGAAGTTTTGAAAATTTTAATAAGGAAATTATTTGTCATAATTATTACAGTTTTAGTCCTCATTTACTATACCTTACGTAATTGGATAATTGTAATTTTTTTAACGTAATATATTATAAAAGTACTCTAATACGGTCTCTGTATAATATAAACAACATTATTACCTCTTCAATTCCTGGATGCTTTCCTTGCCATTTTTCGATTCGGTTAACCTTTTCAAAGTAAGAAGCATTGCAACCAGTTCCTGAAACAACAATTTTAAACATAAAATACAAGTTTAATTTTTGAATTTTAGATATTAAATTGTTAAGAATTTGTACCAAGTATCAATCCAACAGCACTTCTTTTATCCAAATAGGATCCCATCATCATGGTACCTGTGGCATCATTCACTACTGCAACGATTTCAATATCAATTTCCTGAAAAATAATTTCAAAATATAACTAACATTTTAGCATAGTAGCAATATAAAAAAGTCCAAGCGAAGAATTTTTAATAACGAAATGTTAATAGCACCTTGTGCTTCTTCAGCGCTTCTCTTAACATTTTCACTACTTCATGACCTACAACATTTTTTGTCATAAAGGTTTTAGTCCATGTAATAAGAATTCCTTCATCGATTCCAGTTTGTATCATAGGAAAGGAAAAGCAAAATCCTAAAAACAGACGAAAAATGTAAAATTTTTAAACTTTTTTTAATATCTATAATAATTGTATATGAAGTAAATATAGACTAGTGCATAAAAAACTCATTTTATGAGAGAGAAAAACAACTAGTTTGCCGTTAAATCTACCATAAACATGTTCTGCGGAAGATTACAGCATTATTTGTTGGTAAAAGTAATGCCTATCACGGTGCTGCATTTTTTTTAAAGAGTGCTTTATAATAAATTTTCAGTAATTTTTACAGCTTGCTCTAAATGAAGAAAGTACGTGTACTAAAATGGTGAAAACTAGCCAAACAAAATTTCAAAACCCTGCAACAAATAACATGGAAATTCGCCCGTTTGTTTATTTAACACATAACTTGGTGATCTATAGTTACAATGACTACTGAATCGAATGATCCATATTATAGAAACTCAATGCATAACAATGTACATATTTTTAAAAATACTTACATGATGACTCGAGCCTTATGATCCAAGCCTTATGGTACGCACATGATGATCCGCGCCTTACCTGAATGCGTACCCAGAACCTTCTGCTCAGCTTTGCAAACCGGTCAGAGGGCTGGCAAAGACTTCATTTTTGCATAGCAAAAATAGATAAGGTCAAGGTCGGCTATGATTAGTTAAAAAATCACACGATACCCACAAATACAGTTCTGGAAAATTCTCATCACCGATTTACAGCGATCTATGAATTAAACCAGACTGCAATTATCTTTATACGTAATTAAAGTCTGATTGTAATAAGAACAAGCTGTAGAAATGTACAGCACCCTGTGCTGCGCTTATGATAAGAAAATGCTGTATTTTTACAGAATTTTTTTACAGTGTATGCAAGTACATAAACAATTATTTAATGTTTCAACTTTCAATTATATTTTCTGGTAAGAACTTTTAAATATCTTTAAGGATTTATTATGTTTTTAGCATTATAATTTTCTATTGAATTTGCATTGTCAACTGAAATATGATATGCAATACCCTCTGAAATCTGGTGTTTTAACAGAAAATCTGATCTGCAACAGCAGTTGGTCTTTCAAATTAACTAAACTACTTAATATTCTATATATCCTTACCAATGAAAAAGTAAAAATAACAAACGGATGGGAGGATTTTTAGATCATTATAAAATTTATCTAACATTTCGTTGATTTAAACTTTTGGTGTTGAATTTGTTGCTGGATGAATCGTCTTACATAATCGATCCATTCTGAGAGAACTAATGGCTTTGCAAAAACGACATTCAGCAGATTTCCTCTAAAACAATGTATTAGTGGAAGAAAACACTAAATCAAATTTGTTCTTGAAGGGGGTTGGAGATAAAAATATTATTATTAACTATATAATGAATAATAATAACAAATCTTTTTATATTTACCAAGTGGAAGCTTTCGTCCAAACAGTTTATATTCATCCAGGAACTGATAAATACAGTCTGCTAAGAAATTGAAAAGCTAAAAAAAAAAAAAAAAAGCATTTAAATATAATATAAATTATACACGATTTATAAAAAAAATATCACAGTTGCATTTACATTATTGCGAATTTTCACAATTTAAAATATACCATAAAAATTGTGCTATAGAGGGCACATAAAGCATTGTGGCGCTCAACAATTTATGTTTTATTTAATTTATCGTCAAAATGATGAAAAACGGTTTGAAATTTAAACAACAGAATGAAACTTTGGTTTTACTGAAAATACTTACATCTACGCCTTCACCTAAACGAACTTCTTCTGGCACTTTATAATATTTCACAATAGACTGCAGATCGGAATCAGGTGCAAGTGTTAACAAAATTACTCGAAAATTCGTCCCGCCTAAATCAAGTGCAAGGAAATCTCCCTTTTCTGCAAGAAAATATAAAGATTGAAGTAAACACAATTGTTCACATAAGTTTCCTCAACATAAAATGCTTAAGTACTAATTTCTGAATGTTATCAATATGAGTAAAGTAAATATTATTCTTTCAGCCATACCTACTACTGAATTAATTGAATAATTAAAGACAGTTCTAATTTTCTTTTTCAGGAGCTTTTCTTTTCTTTTTTTTTACTTTTTATTTCTCTGTATAAAAGTGTTTAAGATAAAGAGATTATTTTTTGTAGATTACTTATTTCAGCTTTATACAAGTAGATACACATTTTCAATAATAAACAGAACTTTAAAAACTAACACTTTAGAAGTACTTGTGTGTGTGTAAAAAATGTATTAAAGTGCCGAAAGAAAATGTTTATCTTCAAATAAAAACTTTTAAGCCATTAGGAAAAAAAATTTCGGTATCAAAATAATTCCAAGCTTTGCGTGTCAAATATTAAATTAATTTTGCATTTTCTTTTTTTTTTTTTAATTTCCTTTAATAAAATAACATTATTATTGGGCTGAATTTTTTAAGTGGATATATAATGTTTAAAATCACAACATAAATCTATCCACTTTGTAATTCACACAATTTTGTAATATGAAATATGAATTACAAAATAAAAATTTAAGTAAAAAAAACACATTTTTTTAACATTAGAAGCTTTTTATTGTGCAGCCCTAAAAAGCATAAAATAAAAATTTATTCAGACAAAGGCATGCTAGAAAGCAATGAAAATTTCAACACTAAGAAAATTTTAGAGAAAAATATAGATATTTCACTTTTGCAAGAAATAAAAATTTTTAAATATTCAAAATATTTTTTTAAAAAGCCCAAAACTAAATTCAAAACTGGTGTACACTCAATATTTAAGCTTTAAAACTTCTTCACACACCATAAAATAGAACACAGTACAACCGGTTTCGAAAGGACGTGGCCTTTCTTCTTCAGGTTCAAAAAACACGTGCTACTGCCTTGGAGGCAAAAGCGAAACGGACGAAACCGATTGTGCTGTGTTCAATTTTATGATGTGTGAAGAAGTTTTAAAGCTTAAATATTTTAAAAAGCATTCGAGACCAATATTCTTAGTTATTAGTTTTTGTATAATTATTCGTTAAACCCCAAATTTCAAAAGGTCTCGAAAGCATTTTAAAATATTTTGAATATTTAAAAATTTTCATCGCTTGTAAAAGTGAAATGTCTATATTTTTCTCTATATTTTTCGTAGTGTTGAAACTTTCATTTCTTTATAGTATGTCTTTGCCCAAATAAATTTTTATTTTATGCTTTTTAGGGCTCCACAATAAAAAGTTTCTAATGTTAAAAAATGTGTCTTTACTTAAATTTTTATTTTGTAATTTTTAGTTGCAAAAAACAGCTTTTTTAAAAATAAAAACTAATCAAAATTTCTTAGGACACTGTGTAGACAACGAAAGGTTTTCTTTATCAATTGCTATCTTTTTCTTTTAATTATTTGCAAAAGAGTAACACATCGGCCTTCAAGGATCGAACCTACGACCATCGCGTTATCAGCATGATGCTCTAATCAAAAGTCATAGAAAATGCTAAAAAAAATCTTACAAATCAAAAAGCATACTGTTCTCAAATGCTTTTTAAAATATTTTGAATATTTAAAAATTTTCATCTCTTGGAAAAGTGAAATATCTGTATTTTCTTTAAAACTTTCTTATTGTTGAACCTTTTATTTTTTATAGCATGTCTCTGCAAGAATAAGTTTTTATTTTATGCTTTTTAGGGCTCTACAATAAAAAGCTTCCGTTTTTTTTTTTTTTTTTTTTGGGGGGGGGGGCTTAAATTTTTATTTTGTGCGTTTCTGCAACTAAAAGAAAGCTTCTTAAAAAAACTATTCAAAATTTCTTAGGATGCTGTGCAGACAATGAAAGGTTTTCTTTTAACAATTAACACCTTTTCTATTAATTATCTGCAAAATAGTAACACATCGGTCATCGAACCCAGGGCCATCGCGTTATCAACATGACACTCTAACCAACTGAGCCAACGAGTGACGTAAAGGTTTCCTTATGTTTACTTTAATGTGGAGGCGCCTTGTTTTTTAGCGGGACAGGAAGACACGATGACAAAATCCAATTTCAATAAAAAGCTTCTAATTAAAAATTTAACTAATTACCACTTATAATCTATAAAATATTTCATATCATTAATTTCAAATATGGTTATGTGTATGAAATTTCAACTTTTTCTGGAATTATGTTTTAGTTATAGATAAAAAAAAGAGTCATAATACGTGAATAAAGAGTAATAAAATAAAGAGAAATTTTGTTGATACAACTAAATAGCATTATTCGATGTAAGAACAGGGTATCTATATTGATAAAGTCCTTGAAATATTTCTTTCATAAAACAAATAGTTATATGTTTATTGGGAAAATATTTACAAAGGCTGTGTAATGGATAGATATTTTATCGTGTAACGTTTAAGAATTTGTATTGATGACTTTGTCTTCACTTTAATATTCAAAAAACTCTTTGAGAAAATAATTTTAAAAATTAAATAACTGGTAGAATCATTCAGAAATTATCAGACAAGTTTTCAATTTTCCTCTATTATCTGAGGATATGAATACGCCGCTTTGTTAACATTTCCCTCCGCAAAAAATCTCATTCTAAAACGTCGCTAATTGGTTTTAATTTTTTTTTTTCTTTTTTAAGAATCCTTTAAATATTATTTTGTAACTTAAAATAAATAGATCATTGATATGAAATTTTTTTATTCTCCTGCACTACGTCAGGTCACGGTCCCCAATGCATGCGGTAACACGTAGCACCATAACCCCACGCGCTGGACGAGCCCTCCTCCATCTACCCATTTTAATTTTATCGCCCCGAAAGTAAGTGAAATTAATACTCAGATCTGGAAACCAAACCACATTAAAAAAAAAAAAAAAAAAAAAAAAATCAACTTTTTGCGATGATTTGGAACAGAATTAAGCTTGGAAACGTGTATTTTGTTTCCCCCTGTCCCCTAAAAAGGAAGAAAGAAAATTTCACGAAATTTTTTTTTACGTTGTGTGATGAGTTCACATAACCAACCTGCACACTAAAAAAATCACTTTTCTGATATAATTAGGAAAAAAATTATGTTTGGAAACCTATTTTTTGCCCCTCTGCCAAAGGGGAAAGGGGGAGAATTTCGAAAAATCCCTTTAGTGTGCGCGTTGGATACATATAGCGCACGCACATACCAAAAAATTGCTCTAAAAAAAATAAAATAAATAAAGACCTGAAAATTGAAAAATACGTAAAACTGGGTTTTGGAAATATACTCGATAAGATGCAGATCCGTTTTCAACTTCTATGTGCCATTTTTGATAGAGTTTTACTGGAATATCTGGATATTGCGAAATCCCTCCCTCTCTTAAAATCAAAAATTTAAAAATAGCCGCCCCCCCCCTTTTTTTTTCTCTACTCTAGTCTCCTCATGTGCAATTTCATGTGCACCGTGAAGTAATTTAGAGCAAAAGTGTTTTTGCCGTTTTCGGAGGAAAGAGGGAGGATTTTGCAGAACCCCGTTTTAGTGCAGGACTATAGAAGAGTCTATCTATCTATAGTCCTGTTTTAGTGGGGGTTCAGGACCTGAAAACCAACCCTCACATTAAAACTTCATGATCCAGACCCCACAGAACCACCACTGCGGTGTGAGACAGTTAGTGGATGTGCTCTTTTATATGTAGAGATGAAGGGTTATGTAAAATAATGTTTTGCCCTCTCTGTCCCTTGAGTGGCGAATTCGGAAAATTCCTGAAAGGAAAAATCTTACGGATATCTTTTCCTTTTCCTTTATTTTATTATATTTTTTCAGAGATATGAAGAGTTATGCAAAAGCACGTTTTACCCTGTCCCTTCCTTTTGGAGGCTGAATTTCTAAAATTCCAGAAATTGGTTTTAGGTATTTGCGTTAACTATATTTTAAAGCAAAAATTTTACGGATATGTGTTCTTTTCTTTGAGATAAGAATGTTTTAGAAACTCATATTTCCCCCCCCCCCTTGGGGACGAATTTTGTAAAATTGCTTCTTAGTGGGTGTCTACGTCACAGAAGGAAAGTTTTCACAAAATTTCATGCTTGCAGATGCAGGGGTTTGGACTGGGTGATAAGGAATCAGTCAGTCAATCAGTCAACCAAGACAAACGATTTTACATATATATAGATTTTTTTACGAGAAGTAATGAAATTTACTCACGAGAGATGCGCCTCTTAGTGAATTTCAAAGACTGATAGGTGTCCCGATTAATACTTGTGCATGAACTAATCTGATTTATACTTAATAATGCAACTTTTAATTTTTTGTGCTTGATTTTGCTATTAAATTGGATTTTAAAGTTGTGAAATGTTTCACATCACAATTTTCCAAAACTATTTTTAATTTTTTAGGAATCCTTTGGTAAAATTGATAAATTTTTGAAATCTGAAAAATTAATTAAAAATTAAAGAATTATAAATATAATATTTTTAAAGAGTTATATCAAATATCATATGTACAGAATTTCTGTTAAAAAAGCTTTGCGTTATTAACCCCTTAACGCGCGCTGTCCTCGCTGCGAGAACGCAAAATTTAAGACCCAGATGCAAAAATTCATCCCGGAAATTTTTTAGCAAAAATTTACGTTTATAACATAACAGAAAAGGCCGGTTTTTTTTAACCTTAAATTAAAAATTTCTTTTAGTTTAATTTAGTTCATGAATTCCGGTGGCAGTATAATTTAAATGATCCGAATTGTCTTGCGCCACAAAGGGTTAAACACATTCACGCATTTTAAATACTTTGATAAATGCACATTTGAATAAAAGTTTTATATCAAACATAAAGAAGAAGATAGGAGTAAAGGAAAAAAAGAAAAAAATAAAGAGAAAATGAAAATAATAATAATAATAATAATAAATAATGTAAAATGTGTCTTGGACATTTAGAACTCAGAGATTAAACATAAAGGAACAGAAAAGTAACATTTCATGGCAAATTAAATAATACAAGTAAGTGAATATAAAATTGTTAAGTTTCTATTTATTTATTTATTTTTCCTTAAATCCCAGAATGACGATACAAACGATAACCAGAAATTTGGATAAACTTTAAAAAAGAAAAAAAAAAAAACTATGGATAAAATTCTGTCTATGACAGAATTTAATTTAGTACGACAGGACTTTTATTTTAACACCCTTTCAAAAAAAAAAAAAAAAAAAAAAAAAAAAAATTCTGACAACAATAGTCTAAGTAATCAGGAAACAATCAGCCAAGACACGTTGGCTGTGTTGTCAGAGTACACAACTACGAACCCGAAGGTTGTGAGTTCGATCCTCACCAATGGGAAGTCGAAAAAAAAAAAAAAAAAAATATATATATATACGTTTTTGCGGATTTCACAAAATATTTTAAAACAGAGTAAGAAATTAAATGCTAAAACTGGAGATTGGCAGACATTTTCGAAGTCGAACACTATAAATTGGTAACGACGCCAAATGCCAGATTGAAAGAAATAGTCCTGTCTTACTAAAAAAATATGCAGAATTGTTAAATAAAACATTACAGAGGATCTGAATTTATTATTAGTATGAGGAAAGTTATCATATATCATAGGATGATTCAGCACATGGAACAATTAACTATTTATCGAGAAATCTTTGAGGCAGTATAATTCATCGAAATAATGACAAAAAGATTAGCTTTTGATGCTTAGAACAATTCTACATATGTTCATTACACGAAATTATCTTTAGACTTGTTACCTTTAGATTATATAAGATCGAGGATAATCTGACCTTGTCATCTATCTTTCAATGATCATATCAAGCAGAAATATAATTGATATTTCTTTCATCACTAAACATTTTCAAGTACTGCTTAGAGCAAATCTATTTTTAATCATATTCATAAAATTTATAATTTAAGCTTTTATATAGAATCTTTTTGTGAAACGTTATAAGTTTATTTATTTTTTAAATTTTAAATAGCAAACCTGATAGTGCACAATTCATTTTATAAACACTTTATGTTATTATCGTGAAAGATATACTTTTGATATTTTATCTTGTCTAATCTTAGGTTTATCGGTATTAATTTCGTGAAATTTACGATAACTAACTTAGATTTTTAAAAAGTTCCAATTTAAAGCTTTATGAGTAGGTTATTTATTTGAATTTCTGACGTGTAATCCCCCGCCCCCCCCCCTTTTTTTTACGTACTTTTACTTACTGCCTTATTTTTAAGGTTCACATATAGGGTAAATTGGGAAAAGGCGGCGTAGTTTTTGTTTAATATTTCTGTAAAATTCTCTGTTAGTAATATTTGTTATTTATTTATCTCTTGTAAAACTTTATACTTTTGAGTACATATTAAAAATAAATTTAATCTAAAAAATATTATAAAAACTTTGAAATAATAGATTTTAACGCTTTTATAATATATACATATTACCCCAATCTTGGAGTAAGTTGGCTTATGGTTAAATATCAATGTAAAAAATATATTTATATAAAAACATTATATGTTTATTTTATAGCACATGATTGGCATAGACAAAACTAAAACGAAATATTAATTATTATCTTATTTAATATTTTGCTAAAATTTATACCCAGATTAAAACAACAAAGAAGACAACCCGGCATCTTTCCTCGATGTAAAACTACCGGCACCTTACCCCAAAAATATTTCGTTATCTTACCCCAAAACGTTTGAACAAAAGGTAAGTCTGCTTATTAATTTGTAAAAGGGGAAATATGTATCCTTTATAGTTTTGGCGGGAAAGCCAGATACTATACTTATAGAAATTATCCAAATTATCTTTTTGGTGTTTAATCTATGATTTACATAACTAACTAAACAAGGGACAAGTCAAAATTTTAACACTGACCAGATAAATAGAGATGAATTATCGATCCAAACCAATCTAAAGAATTCCTAAAAATTCACAAAAAATGTAACATATATCTTGTTACTGCTGTACATCTCCTATGAGTGGCCGGCGTTCACCTACAGCGTCTGCGTATAAGAAAACCACGTAACACGGCATTTTGTTCAACGCGGTATCTTATCCCAAATTATTCTAATGTAATACTTTCTTCCTGTTTATATGTAAAGTGATCTATGTCAATAATAAAAGTTGAAATGCACCAAATTAAAATATTATTTCACTTATTGTGTTATGCATTATAATATTATTCAGTTATTTGTACATCAGTTATTGATATAAACTTGTTAGATCCAGCTGAAATTATGACTGTAAAAGGAGGAAATACTTTACCTTCTACAGCCGTAATTTCCATGAATACAATAAAAAAATTGTATCAGAACATATATTTAGAAAAATGCATGCTTCTAAAAGTAAGGTTAATAAATAAATAAATTTGCCTCAAAACATCAAGATAATTGTTTTTCTTTCCTTTCCTTTCTTTCTATCTTTTTTTTTTTTTTTTTTTTTTTTTTTTTTTTTTCTTTTGTAACACTGATCTTAATATTTGAAATTGACCAGTAACAGTTTCTAAATATATAGTTCTAAAACTGTCTGGACTATCATGA
The DNA here is from genome assembly GCA_963930645.1 of Salticus scenicus. NCBI lineage: Eukaryota > Metazoa > Arthropoda > Arachnida > Araneae > Salticidae > Salticus > Salticus scenicus. The sequence goes on from OZ005651.1 coordinate 167,195,475, forward strand.
TTTATTTTTAAATTGCGATTGCAAATAAAATTATTATATATTTTACTTCAAACTACGAAATTTCGAACTACGGAATGGTTATTTTCATGAAAATTGGAACGATGTTATTTTTTTCAGAATTCACAATAAACTTATTTGATTCAACTTTCAGGAATAAGAACGACATTTTTATAAGTATTTCGCGAAATTCTTTATAAATACTAAAAATAGCAAAAAATGTTTACACATGTCACAACCAGCCTCATTATCTTATATGTGACAACTTGTTCAAATTTTCCAACAATATTTTAACTTTCCAAATGAAGAATAAAATATTTTATTATTTATTTAGTTTATAATAATAATAAAAATAATAATAAATTTCTGTTTTAAAATGTTCACTGTGATATTGGTGATAAGATGTTCGAGTCTTAGCGAGACTTGATTTAAATTTAAAGGTTTATTTTTGAAAAAAAAAAAAAAAAGTTTTTGTATATATTTGAAATACATTGCATAGAGGTCTGTTTTACATCGTTTAATGAAACAAAAGTTAAATATTTTATTTTTATTTTTTAATGTATTTTTGAGGAAATTGAAATAAATGAAAGGCTGCTTTAATTAAAGGCGATTTAAAAAACTACAATTATAAATTTATTATTGCAAAAAAATTAAGATTCATTTAGAGATTTAAAGAAAAGAAATGCCTTATTAAAATTAACATTCTCATTATAATTAATTAATATTGTTAATAAATCGTCAAATTTTAAAATGCTCCTAGCGCCTTAATGTTTGTCTTAGATTTCTATTTTTTTTTTTTTTTTCTTTTCTTTTCTTTTTTTTTTTACAAGGCAACTTTAGATAATTTTAACAAAAGTTAGTGGACATTTTTTATTTACTATCACAATTATACGAAAAAAGGCATTTATTTTTCGAAAAAAAAAAAAAAAAAAAATCATTACTATTTTTTTAATTTAAATATTCTAACGTTTAAAAAACAAAAAGTGAAATATTGTAACTATGTTTTGTGCTAAGATTTGTCAAAAACCATTAAAAGAAGTTTCATGAAGATTCAACAAAAAATAAGACTTAAGGAACATTTTAAACTTGACCTCGTAAAAATTAGCTTCGAGAAAATGATTGCTAAAATTATCATTTTGCAAGAGATTCAATATGTTTTTTCAAAAAATATATACGCTTACAACTCAGCATAGAATGATAGGAATTGAAAAATTCTTTTTGCCACACATTACTACTGTTAACTATGTAGTTCCATATTTTAGTAAAACTGAAATATTGAATTTTCAGTCTAATTTTTCCAGTTTTGAAGGCCACCGTCGCCTTAAAGTGCATTCATAGTTTTTAAATGATCGCATGCTGTATATGAACATCAAACGCTGTTTGTTCAGGTGGGGTTTTTGGGGTGTAGCTCTACAGTCATTTTTTGTATGTTAAGACTCATTCAATTGGCGACGGTCTGGGACTCACCCCTAGATGTGGTCCGGAGACATGCCATCGCAATTTTGATCCTCCACGGAAGGGATGGCTCTCCCGTTTCGGTAACCCTCAGAGGTATAATTTTGATAATTTTTAGAAACAATTAGAAAAAATAAATGTTATTTGTTGAAACTCCCAGAAGCTGCATTGCATAATACACTATCTGCCAAAAAGTATTTGGACACTTTCGAATTTACACGCTCTGTCAAATATTTAGAAAAATTCTTTTGGAATTATCTTGAAACTTTTATATGTTTCATCTCGTATGTTCCAGTGAAAGTTTTGTCTAGAAGAGGAAAAGGGACCAGTAAAAAATTAAACAAAAATCGAAATGTTTTGGATCACTCTGTAAAAATTAATGCTTGAAATGCATTTTGGCTGTAGCATGTGATTATGAATATTATTCTAATTGTCTGTATAAATTTTTATGAGGCTACAGCATTTATTCATGGAGACATAACGGTTTCTTAAAAAAAAAAAAAAAAAAAAAAAAAAAAAAAAAAAAAAACCTTTTTTTTAAATTATAACACATAGGGTATTAGACCCTGTGCAACGCCATTTTTAGAAAACTTGACATACTACATTAGACACAACATATTGCAACCAGAATGCAATCTTACGAAATATTTTTACTAAATAATTTCTAACTATGCATGCGCAAACTTTAAAAAATTTCCATTTGCATAATTTAATAGCCAAACATTTTGAGTTACTTATATGAAAACCCCAAATAAATATCGTTTAAATTCAATCAGTTATGAGTTATAGAATGAACAAAATTTCAGTTCCTCTCAAGAAAAAGGAAGATGATAGGAGGTTTTTTCAATATTTATTTACAATCAGACAATACAGTATTACCATTGGGCAATGACTGAATCAAAATAAAAATGTGAGTAAAACCCCTTATAGTTTAGCTTTTATTTTGAGAGGAACTGAAATTCTGTTCATTCTGTCTCTCATAACTTTTTTGAATTTACACTATATTCGTTTGAGGCTTTCATATAAGTAGCTCAATACTTTTGGCTATTAAATTATGCAAATGAAATTTTTTAACAGCTTGCGCAAGCGTAGTTAAAAAATATTTACTAAAAATGCTCATACTTTGTAAGATATTTAAAATTTTTGCATTCTGATTGCAGTATGCTGTGTGTGTAATGCAGTATGCAAGTTTCCTAAAAATAGCTTTGCACTGGGTCTAAAACCCTACGTGTTATTATTAAAAAAGTGGATTTTTTTTAATCAGTTTTTTTAAAGAAACCATCATATCTCCATAAATATAAGTGGCAGCCTCATAAACATTTATACAGATAATTAGAAGAATCCTCATAATCACATGCTACAGCCAAATCGCATTTCAAACATTACTTTTTACAGGGTGATCCAAAACATTTTGACTTTTGTTTAATTTTTTACTGACCTTCCTCTTCAGGACAAAACTTTTGCTGAAATATATATGAGGTATAATATGTTCTTTATACTCCCAAAGTTTCAAGATAACTCCTACAGTGACAAAACGTGTAAATTCGAAAGTGTCCAAATACTTGTTGGTAGATAGTGTAGAAATAAAACTTGCATAACAGCATTGTTGTTCTGGACGCCACCGTACCAATTATCATTATATTACTAATGTATTAAATGAAAAAAAAATTAATAAATGCAATTTCATAAAACGATTTTATTTTTATCAAGAATATACAAGGAGAATTTTGTAAAAGTGCTGTAATTTGTGTATTGGTTTATTGAATTTCGATTAATTAAATAATCAATAAAATGAGAAAAAAAATTCAAAATGATATACCGTATTTATTTTGTTATAAATCAAAATGCATCAAAGTAATACATGATAACGATACGGTTTTTTTTTTTTTTTTATTTTAACATACAAAGGTTCATATGTAATTTTTCTAGCATTCTAATAACGGAAGAATTTTTCCCTAAAAGAAAATTAAATTTGTTAAATATCTTCAATTTAAAAAAGACTCTTGTGAATTAAATAAGAATAGGTGAAAGTTTTTCATACGAGCAAAGAAAAGAAAAATCAGATATGTTATAGAGAGTACCGTTGTAGCTCTCTAATCTTGAGCTATCATCATCAAATGAAAAATATAAATATCGCTCCAATAAAGGTGAGATTTCAGTCAAATCAAATTACTTTATGATTTATATCTGATATGGTAAAGGTCAATTTTACTGATGCAAAAATTTGTGATCCATGAAAATGCACGTGCTACCGTTAACAAAGCAGACCCTGTTCACACGTCAGAATTTTCTATATGGGGGGATTTTAGGGATGATTACTGTGACCTCAATAGTAAAAATGAGGATACAGAAACTGGATTGATTCTATAGAATGGCAGAAAGATAACATCTAAATAAAAGTATACAATCATTGCAAAAGAGAATTATTATTTAATAATAATGGTGATGTACATTTGCATGCAAATTTAAGAATAGTGGTGGAATCTAAAATAATATTTAATTTAATTGAGCAGTCATAGTGCGATTTATTTTTCTGACATTTTTGAATAAATCCTGGAACAACATTTTGGATTACTAATACAATTTCATTTCTTCTGCTTCTTCTTCATTTTTTCTTTTTTCTTTTTCTTTCTTTCTTTTTTTTTTTTTTTTTTTAATAATTTCCTTTAATTTCCTTTAATTTCCTTTTCTTTTCTTTCTTTCTTTCTTTTCTTTTCTTTTCTTTCTTTTTTTTTTTTTAATTATATATGGAGGTTAAACCAAGATATTCAATAATTAACAAGACATGGGCATTGAATTACGTTTATTTTATAACTCGTAGACTATACATTAAATGAGTTTTTATATCATTAACATATTTTTTTTAAATCATAAAATCTGTTTAGAAAAAATTTCCAATGGTATTTTCAAAAATATGTGCTATTTATGCATATATGAAACAGTTAGAGGATATGAGGGTATATATATATATATATATATATCTTTCGTAGAACTATTATGAGGAAATTTTATTATTCCTGTACGTATTGTACGATGTAGGGTTAAATATCTTGGTCTAAAAATAGCTTAAAAAATAATTAATAAATAAACAAACAGACAGACAAGTAAATAAAAATAAACTAATTTAAAATCGTGCATTACAAATCACGTAAAGTAATTTACTGAAATACCAATGTAGAAATATATAAAACTTCCTGAATATTTATATAATGGGAGTAAAATTGTTATTTATTAAAAATATGGCAGTAATTATTTCTTATATTATGTTAAGTCCTTGTAAAGTAAAACCTTATTACAAAATTCTTTTTTCAAAGGAAGCTATGAGGAAAATTAGCCATCCAGTACATGTCTGGGTCTATGCCAAGTAGACGGGATAAAATCTTAACATTTCGCAATAAGATGCGAAATATGAAGTTATTAGCTTATAGAAATGAAAATACTGACTTCTGGAAATCAAGTTTTGTATTCTACTAATGCAAACTTATTTCTACAATGCTAAAATTAACTGCTTTAATTACGTTTAAAGCAAAACAGTGTAACCCAATAAGAATAGTCATTTTTTTAGGATTAAAATTTTCAAATGCCATATGAAGAGTACTGCTTTGTAGATTACAAGAAAAAAAAAAGAAACACTTGTGTTGAAATAAATTAAGTGAACTAAAAAATTCCAAAAGTAGAGGAAAGCAGTCTTTTAGTTTAAGAACATCACAATACAGTTTTAGAGTCATAAAAATAACAATTACACCTACTTTTAAAAACATTTCTTAATTTTCGCCTTATCGAGCAAAATCTTTAAATGCATTTTGCTCAACCCTCTTTTTAATTTTCAATGATAAAAATTTCAGCAAAGGCTGTGAAATATTTTAATGTTTACAAGTTTCACAGAATGTTTTTATAGCATACATCAAATGCTATGAAATTCACATATACAAACAATATATGAGAACATATAATCATTATTTATGAATTATTAAGCCGAGAATTTTACACAAGAATTTTATTCTTACATTTAATAGTAATACTGTATATTTTGTTTCAGGGTTCAAATTAATTTTTTCTTACTTTCTTTTGTTACTGCATTATTGTAAAATTCAGCTTAAAAAAAAAAAAAAATTCTAATGCTTTTTTTTTTTTTTTTCACATTTTAAGAGTTTTTAATTTTCAACTACTTCTATTTTATATCTTTTTTGGGCTATCTTTTTTGTGTGTATATATATATATATCTGTACTGATAAGTATAAAGGATTTAAGTCAAAAAATGTCGATTTTGAGTTAAGTACATAGCCAGACTCAGAAAAAAATTCTCTATCGATTGGTATAAAGGATTTAAGTCTATGTCATTTAGTCTGAGAAAATCCATTGGTAAAAAAAGGTTCAAGTCAGAATTTTACCATTCATGTATGGTATAAAATATTTAATTCAATTTTTTCCCGTTATTAAATGAAGGTTGACAATCACTGAATGGTTTAAAAGGTATAAGTGAACGAAATACCTTTTTCCTAATCGATTCTTCTGATTAGTTTTTAGTTAGTTTAACTTTATTTTTCGTCTCCTGAAAAATCAAGATTATGGACTTAAATCCTTTATACTTCTCAGTACAGATATATAATATTTGAGATGTTATATAAACATAATATTGTATTTTTTTTCTCTCTCTCTAATAAATAAATTTATTTTTATATTTCCATATTACCGTAATTTCTGGTAGATAACCCGCAGGTAAGATGTGTCATTTCTCCACCAGAAATTTTATTTAATAGAGAAATCTATACTTTTTCGAAGGAAGAGCTCGTACAAATATAAATTTATTTATCAATTGAAATTTCTGGTGCAAAACTGGAGTATATAACCTGCGGGGTATCTACCAGAAATTACGGTACTTTTTCACGAAAATATTCCAGAATTGTTTTAAATTTTATTATTGTTATATTATCATTATCTATCCTATAGTCTTGTTTATGGTTTAACACAAAAAGTCATAAAATGTTAAGAAGACTGTTTTTTAAAGGCACAAATATATTAATAATAATAATAATATTTATCAATAATATTAATGCAAGGCGGTGCAAGTGAGTGATTGTTTGAAATACTAATCTTCCTACACATGTGAAATAAAAATAAAAAAAAAAAACTATGCAATTTTGTATTTTAAAGTAACAAACTTCATGCAATTTTCTTATGACTTATTTAAGTTCAAACTGATTTATCGTTGAATTTTAAAGTTTTTATATTATTACTATGCGCGTGCAATGGTGTTTAATGCTAAATCATGTGAAGTAACTTGTGAGAGCAGCTTTAAAAAAAAAAAAAAAAAAAAAAAAAAAGAGAAGTCAAAATTCACATATAAATTACTGATGAATATCATAATTGTTAATAATATATTTGGGGCGTTAAAAAACAATCTTCTTAACATTTTATTGACTTTTTGTTTATTGCATAAGACATTTTCGAACTAATAACTTTCGACAGCTGAAGACTTCACTGGCAAGTAACTAAAGAATGAATTGCTAATCTGTTTAGAAAGCAATTACAAGCTGAATGTAAAGCAAAAATTGCAAAGGTTTATAGGAATAGATAAATTATGTGAACAAAATGATACAAACCCTAACAGAAATAGGTTTTCTTTAAAAAGTAAATTTCTTTTTTTCAAGATGCGTTTAATTAAAAAATCATGTTTTTAAATTATTGAAAAAATAGTAAAATATCAAACTTTTAAATGAAAAGTACAATATATTCACTATATTTTTGATCAGAATGAAATAAAAATAATAATTTCTTATATTACTCTTATTTCTTTCTAAAGAATTCACTTATTAACCTTGTCTTTCAATATTTGTCTAAAACATAGATGCTTAATACATAGCTGCCACCTTATACGTCTTTTTGCTACCGGAAATTTTTAAGACATTTTATAGCAGCTTCCTATGATTAAATAAGATGATTTTTTTTTTATTAAAAAAAAAATAATAATAATAATAAAATAAAAGTACAAGAGAGAGAGAGAGAGAGAGAGAGAGAGAGAGTTGGCACCTATGTTAATATTTCTAACATAAAATTAGCCTCGCAAATTTATTAGTCTATATATTATAACTAACTATTACAGTTTATTCTGAAGCAACATCTTAAAACTCAAATTTTGAGTTTTAAGAGCATTGTTTTCTCTCAGTTTTCATGCATTGTTTTCTCAAAAACAATGCATGAAATATAACTTGTTTAAAAAATCTATTTAATAAAAAGACTTTAATTTGCTAGTTTTCTACTTTTATGAATAACCAGTTAAGTGAATACTTGTGATTGCTATCTAAAATTAAATATCTAAATACACTTGAAAATTATTTACGGGCGTTTTCTTCACTCGTACAAACTGAAAACAAACCCCGGAAAGTATTTAATTTCGCGATGATGGCTCAGCACGTCATATTTGCTGAAATACTTTTAACGCATGACGTGTATAAACGTCTTGTCCACTAAATTGGTTAATTGAATAAGTTCTGCTTGATAAAATTGTAATTTAGAAATTATAATGATATTTATTCTTACAAAAACCTTTTCTATAAATTTCAAAGCCACTTTTGGGGCAGATGTTTTTATTTTTAATTCAACAAATGAATCCTAAATCTTATTTTGCAACAAAAATAGTAACATGTAACAGTAAAATTGTACCCTAGTTTGCTGTATAGTTTCCTGTAAAAATAAGGATGCCTGGTGTAACACAGATAGAAGATATTAGAAGGGGAAAAACTGAAGATTTTCATAAAAGTAAAATAAAACGTTGAGTTGAAAAAATTAAAAAACAGAATATTATGTAAGCCTGCGTTTAACTTGGTTGATAATGCAAATTAACTTATTTGAAATGAGGAAATATTTGTAAGCCGCTGCAGTGTACTATAGCATGGAATTCAAATCAAATGAAATCAAGATTTGATCTAGTTTTATAGTTTGGAATTCTTCTAGTTAGTCACATTAAAGTGAATTATATATGGGGGCTAATTGAAAAATTAACACCAAAATTTCCTATAATTAATGTAAAGATAAAAATAGCGATTTTAAAGCGCTTTCCCAGCAAAGTGAATTCATTTTGCATGTCAAATGACGCCGTAAACTTTAAGAAATCCTGGATGTTACAATAGAAAGAAATGTATCTCTGATAAAAATGTTTGTTTCATAAAGAGAAAGTGAAAGTTTAATGAGAGAAGGTAAACACGAGATACACGTATTTCTGAAATAATTCTAATATACTTATTTGCTTATTTATGTTTTTTAAGTGGTAGCTTTTCGTTGTTATAAAAAGTGACATGAGATATTAGCTATTAAATAGCGTGATCAGCCAGTAATTGACCACTTAAGCACAAAAATTCAAAAAACAAGAATTAATGTGTGAAATTTCTGAATCTGATCGGTAGAATACATAACCAACATCTAATAAAATGCTTTGTTACAATTTCCATCAGCAATTGATGTTTTGATTCGATGTTAATATGGAACAATTACAGAATTGTCCACAAAACTTAAAGGTTGTATTAGTCATGCGTTATGAGATGTTTAATTGAATCTTAAATCCTCAATCTGAGTTTAATTACAAACGTTTATTTATTGAAGTATGTAGGTCATTTATATTTGTTTTAAATAAATAAATATATTTTTATTAATAAACTATTCTTCATTGGAATCAAGGGAAGGTCAATTACTAGGTGTCTAAATATTATAAAAGTTAGTAAATGACCAAATTGATCAACTATTCATTTTCTGTTTGTTTTCCCCTTTTCCAGTAGTTGACCAATGTGGTTAATTACTAAATGTGTGAGATGTCTCACTTTAGATTTTGCAGCGGATGTTTGAGCTTGTGAAGGTTTCTAGCATTTGACTTTGATAGTGTTGGACCCGATAGTTTAAATGGCTTTGGCAAAAGAAATATCATTTTTAGACAAAATCGTCGAAGGGGGTGTTGTTGGTGTTCTGGTTAAGGCCAATTGTCTACACTTGGGACTTGGGCCTATGGTGGAATGCCCTCCGTGAGATCTTTCTAAGGGGCTCTAGCCCGTATTTTCTCGAGTTTCAGAGAAAACCACAGAAAACTCCGAACGGCTAGGTCGACGAGCGTGACCTGTGTCGAAGGGGAATCAGTTTGCTGAACAGAAGGATAAATGAATGAATGGATTTAGAGTCACACTAGAGCTACACAAAGGCCATCGGTGATGGTCTGATATTCATGACTTGGGACTGTATGGGAGGTGTTAATTAATAAGTCAATTGATGTTATTATTCATATATATTGATATACTTTATATATTTACATTGAAATGTAATTTAAATACATAGTTTTACTAATAGCTTTTAACATAAGCATTTTTTAACTAGAAAATGGAAATTGTCAATTACTAACATGACTGTGATCCTTTTTTGAATATAACTGGTCAATTACTAACAAATTCTAATTTTCAAATTATTATTATAAATAACATAAACTGTAAAAAATAAAACAAAGAAATGATTATAGATTATTAATCCTTATATATTGATTAATACTTAATTTTTTTCAAAAATGTTGTCAGTGGTTATATAAGAAAATAAGATAAAACTTTAAGAAATTTCCCCTAACTGGTCAGTTACTGGTCTGTTCATCTACAACTGTTAAGAAAATATATGTTAAATAAGCGGATATTTATTTTAACTAGTTAAAACGAATATTATTGATTAGATGATGATACTTATATTTTATTGTGTGATGTCTTCATTTAATAGTCCTTGCCTTTATAGTTCTAGTTATATATTTAAATTTATCTTTTGATGCATTATCATCTAGCCCTTCTTTTATTCTATCTTATTGCGGTGGCATTAAAAACAAGCATTTTAAGCATCTCCCTTTTTATGTTTTTATGCATTTATAAACATATGTTTAGAAATATATTCATATTATATTAGAGGAAATATTGATTTTTGTAATATATAAGTGAAGAAGGATAAGGCGCGATTTTGTGTATCGATATCAGATTGGAGAGTTTATAAAGAAGTAAGACAGTGTCTGTACGGAGAATTAATGTTTAAAAAAAATGTGTTATCAGCATTTTGACTCAATGCGTTACTATGGAAGTAAATAAAACTTTGGGAAACTGAAACGTGTTAGACTTATATTCCTTCAATACATAACAAGCAATAAGTATATTCTGACTAAACACTGCAAAAGTAAAATATAAGTATATTAAATATATTATTTAGTTTTGTAACGAAGCTTTAAGACTAATTCAATACATTACAGATCAGGAAAGGCAATTAATATAATATAGGTGGTAAAGGATATGCAGAATTGTAAAGGAAAAATAATAAAGCAATTGGAAAATAAACCTTCCAAAGATCTATCACATAATACAGATTTTAGTAGTTTCGATCACAATGAATATTTCTTTATCATAATTTATGAGTGATGTAATAATTTTATTGCGTGTCTTCATGTGTGCGAATACGCAAACTGGAATCGTCGTACGCAAACGTGTGCATGCATGTGCGTGCATGCATGTACGTGCAGATGTATGTATGTATGTATGTGTAACTACAACTATATTCGCCAATATTTGAAAAGTTTCTCATCTTATTCAATTCTTTCCAGGTTGCAGACGACAACGCTTTTATCACAGATTGTAAGCAGTAGTCTTTGCAAGCTAAAAAGGGGTGACTCCAGTGTCAAGCTAGGTTAATCTAAAAGCACGCAATCAATATGCATATAGGTCATGATCAGGGCCTGATTAAGGGGGAAGCTCGCTCATACCGGAATATTTTTACAATTATTTTTTATTTCATGTCATAAAAATTCCACGCTTTGACGAGGAAATATTTTTTATAAAAAATGAACGGTGTAAAACAATCCAATTTACTCACCGTTATTAGACACCAGAATTCTTTTAAAATAATTTTTAATGAAAATTTTCTGTTTATTATAGAAGGAAAGTATTTGTTAAAAAATAACGGTGTAAGTATAAATAATGTGTGAAGAGCGAGCTTCCCCCTTAATCAGGCCCTGGTCATGATTAAATAACATATGCAACCTACGCATTCAATTTATTCAAAAAAAAAAAAAAAAAAAAAAATTAAAACGTTTTCAGCTAATTAAACCCATTTAGATTTTTTATTTTTTAATCAAAATTGATTATTCCTGGTTTATTGAATGGTGAAGATACCAAAGCAATAAACATGAATGCAACTCAAGCACTTGTTACACAAGTGAAAGACAACACAACCAAAAGCAATAAAAGAAAATTATGAAGATTAATTGACTGATTGAATTAATCAAAATTGTGACTTACCGTCTCCGGTCAAATGCTTCGGAATGAAAGTGTTGGCCATCTGGAGTGATGAAGTCCTTTCTGGATGCATCTTCAATCCTAATTCTATCTCGCTTTCAAAAACCTCTCTTATCTTGTGAATAATTGCATCAGGTAGCAAAAATAAGTCAGTAACACTTTTGACCTAATGTTCAAGTAAAATAAAAAAGCACTAGTCTTTAAATAAAAGTAAAAACTAATTCTAATAAAAGTACATTCAAATTGAAATATTTAAATACATATAACATTTCTAATTTTTGTATGCAAAAAGGGATATTTTTACTTTCTTTTCCTTTTTTCTTTTTTAAACTGAGTATAGCGTGTGAATCCAAATATTTAATGCGTTCTCAACAATCGTTGGTCCGCATGCATTCTCGTACACATAATTTAAAATTAATTTCACTACAATACTAAGACAAGAAAGTAATCTACTATAAATAATCTTACTAAACTAAAATTGTAAAAATATTAAATCAAATATATTCTAGAAAAAATATATAAATACAATTTCACTCGGAAGATGGTGGTAGTGGATCCAGAATTGCTAATTTTTTGGTTATTGAACGTACTTTTAGATATTAAAATTACAGAAAGAACATAGTTTATTTTATTTAATTATCATTTTTAAAGATATTTTTAAATTTTATAAAGCATTGTAATTAGGTTTATCTATTTTTTACAGTAAAGTAAATTATTTGTGTTACTTCCTTGGTTATTTTTAATGTTTATCTTATCTTCGTAATTGCTGAAAGCAACTCATCTCTTAAACTGTAATAAATCCAAATTTAGTTTTTTTTTTTTTTTTTTTTTTAACACTTAGCCCTGTCTTTTCATTATTCTTCCACTTTTTTTTCATTTTTCATTTTTCATTATTCTTTCAATTGTTAATTTTAGCTTTCAAATTTATTTATTTTTCCATGCAAGATTGGTCAGACCCATTGCATAATGGTTAAAAAAGCTGCTGTAGAGCGAAATCTTGTATTTTGTTGATCACTGAAAAGATGGTATAACCCTGGCGATTTGTTTCTTCAGTTTGAGCGTTTTTTCATTGTTTAAATATTTTATAAGTTTTTATTGCTCTAATCTGTTAAAGTATAATCTAGATGAACACTATTATTATCTAATATGTAATTTCACTCTCTATTTCTAAATAAGATCCTTGTTAAATTACGATAAAAATGGACATTGATAAAAATGGACAATAATGATAATGGACATCATTATCATTATTATTTTAAAATATTTTGCGGATTATAATACGGTAAGAATTACGGTTGTTTTTCATATCTTTATTAAAATTATTACTGGTTAATTTTTTCACATCGTATTTAAAGTTGTTACTGCTTATTTTTATTTTAGTTATTTATTAATATATTATGGTTCTTGCAAATTATGGTGACATTTTATAATCTTTTATAACCCCCCCCCCTTTTTTTTTCTTTTTCTTTCAGTATGCTACTTTGTCAGTACACACACACATATATGTATGTGTGTGTGGTTTTATACATATTTCAAATATTTTTGTGATTATGATCTGTCACCATGCACAGCTGTACAGAGTGGATAATATTTTAAAGTATACTATGTATGATTTAGTTTAAATAAAATTGATTTATAGATATCAATATTAATAATTATTTTAAACCATTATACATATGATTGATTTAGTCCATATAAAGTTGAATTATAACTATAAATAATTAAAAAATAATTTTCCCCCTAACGATAATAATAATAATAATAATAAATATTTTAATTTATTCTTTCTCATATGTCTTGCAGAGTTTTGGGAAAAGTTCGCCGCCCGTAAAACTTTTCTAACCCATTCCAATCACCTTAATCCATGATGACCTCTGCTCCTTCTTATTGTTATTTCAGTTTCATCATCATCACAGTATATATATATATATATATATATACTACCATTAGGTGAAAAAAAAATTACTTTATAATTACTATACTTATAAGTCAATTTTCATTCTCCTTCTAATTGTTATTTCAGTTTAATTTGTTTGAATATTGCCCTTGTTTCACATAGTTTTTAGTTCTTGTATTAAATATATGTATTCATTTCCTATAGCAAATATATATGTATATTTATAAGCTTCTTCTTGTTTTGTTGTGGTTTGTATTATCATCGTAATTATTTTGAAGTGAGTATTATTCTTGTTTTCATATCTGAATTCAAATGTTACAGGTCAAATTATTCATATAATTTTACTTTAGTTATTTAAAAACCTATTTAGGCTCCTGATTATTTAGCATTATACTTCTTTTTGTTCTTATATATATATATATATATATATATATATATATATATATAATATCTTTTAAATTTTAATTCAGAACCTAAAAAGTATAAATATAAATATTTATTTTGTTTTATTTTTTCTTTTGTCGTCGATTTAAACCGCATGGTCATTTAAGCTACAACATAATATAACATAAAGATTGCATAAGACAGCCGGATGTTTGAACTCCTTGTTGTTCTCTATTATTATTATCTTCATTTGCGAAACTTGTTCTCTTTTTTTTTAATTCCAAATTTCATAGCGTCATTAAAATAAAATTGAATTTTACATTCTCATTTTATGGAAGGAATTAATTACACTGCTCGGCATGAAAATTGCCTCTGGTACCATTTCAGCATATTCTTATTAAAATGACCTCCAGAATCCGTATATGACGCCCACTTTGCCCTATCACTCACCGTGTTTTTAGGAACAGTCCCCTATTTTTATCATTTTTCGGGGATTTTATGGCTATAAATTTGATTTTTAGGAGGGGGGAGGATTATTTTAACCGTTAAATATCTTCTGATGGGCTACAGAGTTGGAAAATTCTATAAACGTGGACATTTGCGACAAGGGAAAAATTTGGAGGGGGGGGGGATTTGCCATTTTTTTAATCTGTTATTAATGTTATTTTTTAAAATTTATACTTTTTTTGTTTTTAGGGGTTAAATTAATTATTTTTCATTCGTCAAATCAAATTCATGGTCATAAAATTATCGAACAGGGAAAGAAATTGAGGGAGGGCGTGGTGTATCTAGAAAACGGTGGGTGACTGGGCAAAATGGGAGTCATATTCGGATTCAGGATGTCATTTTACATAAGAACCAGAAAAAATGGTATCAGATCTCGATTTTATTTTATTTTATTTTTTATTTTTGTTTATTTATTTATTTATTTATTTTTGCAGAGAAGCGTTACATTACACATTCAATTCAAAATTAGAAACAGGAATCAGTTTTTTCGTACTTGAACAAATTTCAGTTCTTTTATTTCGTTGATTTAATACGCAAATTTTTCAACAACTATTTATTTATTTATTTTTTGAAGAGTTGTTTTTGCGTGGCTAAAATAAAATAAAGACGCGTTTCACTATTTATTTATTACATAATTTTGTTTAAAAAAATCGAGGCGTTTTTATTTTATTTTTTATGTGACTTCTGCTAAGAGGAACATTTTTCAAATAATCATGTTTTTTCTTTTTTTTTCTCCCATAGAGATGACTTACTACGAACGATGATTTTTTTTTTTTTTTTTTTTTTTTTTTTTTAACTCTAATCCAAGAATTTATCATATCTAAAGGTCGTTAAAAATGAAAACATATACACAAAAAAGATACCTGAAGTGTTATCTCCGAAACCAACGATCATAATTTTTATATGTTATCTTCAGTGCAAAGTAATAATCTTAACTCGTTATCGCCAATTCAAGATAGATTATATATATATGAGCTACACTATTCAATTCTAATTAGAAATAAAAACACGGGAGCATTCAAAATAATGTAGTCGGAAATATTAAAAGATAGAGAGGTATTTATAGTAATTAAATATATAAAAATTGTATATAACATCAAAGAAGCAAGTGACTAACATATTTTGGTTTTACCTGTAAGAAATTGTTCAAACATAGTTTTAAACATTTTAGTATGACTATATTTGTTTATTTTAAGCTATATAAGAACACTTTTATTCGGAAATGTTCTGTAGTATACTTAAGAGTTCCCACTAACCAGGGTTGGAAAAAGCCCAGCCCAGTGGATCTTTTCGGGTTTTATCAGGGTTTTTTGGGTTTTATCGGGTTTAATCAGGGCTTTTTGGACTTTATCAAGGTTTTTTCAGATTTTTTTTTTTTTATTTTTTTTTTTTTTGAGGGGGGGGGGGGGGAGGGATCAGAGATTTTAGGAATTTTTTTTTAAACATAAAAGTATATCATTTATAATAAGATAATTTACAAAATTAAATATTAATTATTCATTAAAATCAAAACTTTAAAATTTCTAAAGTCTTTTTATGATTAAGTTATAAAGAAATTTTTAAAAATTAAATAATTGTTCTTTAAATATTCTAAAATTCTGTTTATCTACCTTTTACAACAAAAAACTGGATTTTAATAATTATTTAGTATGGCTTTATTAAATTTTTCATAGTCAATAGATTTTCATAAAATATTTGTTAACTATTGTCCCTCTACATTTCTTAACAATTCTGTTAAAGTTTTCAGAAATTTTTTAAAATTTGATTTTTATTTATTCATATTTTAGATTCCTCGAGCCCGACAGTTTTCTTTATATTGATAAACAACTCTGTTTTTCTTGCTTTTTTTTATATAATTTTTTATTTTGTTTTTTAATAAGACAATTATAAATTTTTTCATGGGAATTTTTCAGGATTTTGTGTTATAGAGCAGATTGAACTCCTCCAATATTTATGAAAATTCTTTGTTAATATTCTAATAATGTATATAATATTTGTTTTATATTTATATATTTATTGTAAGTTAGATAAAAGTGCAATTTTATATAAGGATTTTGAAAAAACCCACCCTGTTTTTTTCGGGTCGGGCAAAAATCAAGCCAACCCTGCCACTAACGCACTTTTTTTAAGAATTAGTTCTCTCTCTCTAAAATAGAAAATAAAACATTTTATCATATTCTTAAAAAAATATGTATCTATATATATTTAGCACTTTAATAACCCAATTAAAAACTCGATCGAAGGCCAATATTTGTGGAAATCATACCGTTTTGCTTAGTCTTACCTTTCAATAAAAAGAATAATATTCGGAACTAACTTAGAAGATATTCATTATTTTGCGATTTAATTAAGTTTGACTATAAATTAACAGTCTTGAGTTCCATCATAAGGCTTATTTTCCCTCTTTCATGCGTGCGTGTTTAAAGCATATTTAATTCTATTTAAAGATTACTAGATTCTACCTGAATATCGATTTAAAATAGTTTGAGAAAATGTAATGATAATATTGATGTGAAGAAACCTTAAAAGTATATTTATAATAATACTAGTATAAATGAAACGTAAGGTCAAATTTATTAAATCATTCAATTAATATTTTATGAGCGTAATAAATGACAATTAATTTGTTGAATATTATCTTTGTAGATGATGGTGTTGGTGTAAGGTTTAAGACCTATAGTCTACTCCAGGGACCTAAATTTTGGTGAGACGCCTCCCGTGTGGATTTCCCTAAGGCGTTTTAGCCCGTATTCTCACGATTTTCAGAGACAATCACGAAAAAGTCCGAAGAGCCAGGCCAACGAGCATGACTTGGGTTCAAACCCGGCACTTTCCGTTTATTAGTTTTGTGAGTTTTCTAGATAAAGCAATATATTATTTCTTGTTGTATTTCTGTCCTAATGTGCGCATACGTGCATATATATATATATAGTGAAATTTCCCAAGGGAGTCACCCACGGTGCCACAGAAAATTAGCCCTTTAAAAAGGTGACCTACCTATTAATAGAGGTTATTCAGAAAATCATGGTTTATGCTGAGAATATTATAAGTTTAATGTGGTTTCAAGTCTTTATATTATTTGTCTATACTGCTTTGTAAAAGTCATTAATATCAGTTTGAGTTAAAGTTTCTTGTCAGGAAGTAATATGTTTAGCTTTTAATTTTTAATCTAAACTAGGTTTACCATTTTACTTTTGTATTAAAGTCAACATTACTCTCCTATATATATATATATATATATTAGAAGCTTTTAAATTTATTAGTTAAATAATGGTTTTGACACAAAATTCACTTTTCCAAGCTTGAATGCCGCATTTAGGCATGTGCATTAAAAAAATGTAAAGTCTTATACGTATTTTTTTCTGCACAAACAATATCAGAAAGAACACCTGCTATAATTTTTCAAACAGAAACGAATGATTTGGTTTTCTGAAAGGGGTTATATATGAACAGTGACCAATTCAAATTAAGGGAAAAACAAAATCACTTGCTCTCACAAACTGTGACCTTTGAGAGAGGTATACGTTTGTACTGAGGCTTTCGATGTGGTAAGTTAGTATTGAATCCTATGGTGAATGTTTAGGACCGGGAAAAACTGGTCTTTATAGGAGGTGGCCCTGAAATAGAGGTGGACTTAAGTTACGCCATATATATGCATACTTGTGTGTATGTGTATCGCAAATTATGCTTACTGTATGTAGAATTAGGTAAAGTAATATTGCATTAAGTGAAGTTAACCTTTTCTTTGCCAAAACTATCAATTCAATCAAACCTTTTGATTTTTTTTCCTTCAGCATACGATATGAAAACAGCCACAAATTGTTTTTATATTCATAAAAACGAAAAACAAAATGAGTGTTTCACGAAACATGAATCTCTCAAATTGAAAAATTCAGAGCTCTTTTATTAGAAATTTGCATGCGTTTAGCGATACAAGTAGAAAACAAAATAAGTTCAATACTTTTACTTGCTTTTATTATTATTATTATTAACACTTATTAGCTTTTTCTGAGAATTATTTAATTATTTCACATGCCATTTCCTCACAGCCATCGCAATTAACGAACGCGAAATGAAAGTTTTAAACAACTGACTAAGTGTACATTTCCCTTATATGAGTTCATAACAAGTGTTCGATTTCAGGAATCCGTGACTGAAAAAAAATCTAAAAACTTAGAAAATTTTCTTCTTAACGAAATGATGTAATTTTTCCTGAATTCAGAGATATAGGTCAGTGAAAACTTTCTTCTAAAGAATGGAATTTTCGTCCAACTAATTAGCCTTGCGCAAGATTAATAATAATAAATAATAAGAACTATACAAAATATCTAAAAAATCTTGTTCTAGATTTCAGATTAAAAAAAAAAAAGTAGATGATAATAAAATAGTGACTTAACTGTTGACTTCACAAAAAAAGAAAGAAAAAGAATGCTATGCAGAGAAACGAGCAGTAATACTTGTTGCAAAGTTACTTTTTATCTTTATTTTATAATTCAGCACATTTAATGTGGTCTCACTTCTGGCCACAGCTCTAATTTTCCTTTTTTTTTAATTTACTTTGTAAGTGTATGCGTAATGCGTTATAAAGTTTTTGAAGCGTTACTAAATTCGTTATTATTTTATTTTATATATTTTTAAAATTTTTGTTTAGCCTTTAAAGCATGCTTAAATAATTTAAAAAGTTAATGAATTAGAATAAATAATATTTTTTTAATTATGAACTCATATATATATATACAATCTTCAAATCATTAATTGTAACATGGTTCAAATGTATATAATTTTTGCGATTAGATATAAAAATCATGAATATATTTCCCATTCTGATTTGAAGGAAAAAGCAACTTTCATATAATCGTTGCTGTTTTTTTTTTTTTTTTTTTTTTTTTTTTGTGCGTGCGTGTGTGTGTGTGTGTCACGCTACAAACAATATGCAATAAATTTATCTATATAAACTTTAACATTTTGAGTAAAAAATATAGTACTTATAACTTAACACGAAATTACAAATGAATAGAAAAATATTTAGAGATAAAATACAGAAGAAATGTTATAACTAACAAAATAATTGTAAAGCGAATACGAAATTCATATAGACACTTACAGATTTATATTTAAGATAATAGAAACTTAAGATATAAAAAGAACATTTTTTTTTTTTTTTTGTATACACGCATCCATAATAGCAAATTCATTGGCATTTTATGGTATGTTCGCATAGCTTCGTTGATTATGATTACCAGCTGTCATATAATATATATATATATATATATATATATATATATATATATATATATACAGGGTGTTTTATAAGTCTGGGTACACCAAAATATCTCAAAAAGAAAGCAAATTCGCTGAACACATCGATTTAAAAAGTTTCGTGCATTTAAGTAATCTGTCACATGAAGTATCACAAGTGAGGCCCCTGGGGGACCCCACGTGATACAAACTCCATTTTTTCCAAATAGAAATCGTACTTTTTCTTCGCAGAATCATGTTAAGTGCAAAAAATCTGTTTAAAATCATGTACTGCTTTTATGTTTTGCAGCGTAGTGGGCCCCGGGGTTCCCTATATTTGTGTTGTAATAAAAAATCCAGATATCCCAAAATATTGCAATAAAAAGCAAATCCGCTGGACACATTGATTTCAAAAGTTTCTTGAATTCAAATGATCTATCATATGAAGTATCATGAATGGGTCCCCAGGGGCCCCACGTGGCACAAACTTAATATTTTCTAAGGGAAACCACATCTTTTTCTTCACAGAATCGTGTTAAGCGGAAATTATCTGTATTAAATCATGTATTACTTTTTTTTTTTTTTTTTTCATGAGTAGGGGGCTCCGGTCCCCAAAACTTATGTTACAACAAAAAATCTGGAAATCCTAAAATATCTCAATAAAAAAGAAATTTTGCTGAGTACAATGATAGCAAAAGTGATGTGCATTTAAATGGTCTATCAGATGAGGATCATAGCTGGAACCTCGGGTCCCCAGGAGGCCCACGTGACGCAGACTCAATGTTTTCGAATATATATATACCATACTTTATCTTCTCAGAATCATGTTAAGCGGAACAAAATCAGTTTTAATTCATGTATTGCTTTTTTTTTTTTTCTTTTTTTCAGAGTGGTGGGCCTCAGGGCGCCGAATCTTATGTTGTAAGAAAAGAAAATTGAAAATTCGAAAGTGTCTTAATAAAAAAGCAATTTTGCTTTGCTGCACACAGCGATTACCAAAGTGTCGTTTATTCAAATGATCTATTAGACGAAGTAACATACGTGGACACACAGGGGCCCTCGGACCCTACGGAACACAAACTCCATTGCTTCAAATAGAGAATATGCTTTTTCTTCACCGTTTCGATTTAAGAAAATGTATGGTTTACAGAAAAGTTATGGTTTATCGTCAAGAAAAAGTGTGGCTTTCATTTGTAAAAATGGAGTTTTTGACACGTGGGGCCCCTGGAGGCCCACCTATGATACTTCATCTGATAGATCATTTGGATGAACGAAACTTCCGTAATCATTGGTTTTGAGCGGAATTGTTTTTTTATTGCGATATTTTAGGATTTCCAGATTTTTTATTACAACACAAGATTCGGGCCCACGGATCCCCCTACTTATTTAAAAAAAAAAAAGAAAGAAAGAAAGAAAGAAAGAAATACATGATTTAAAACATTTTTTTTCCGCTTAGCACGATTTTGTGAAAAAAAAAAAAAAAAAAAAAAAAAAAACATGGTTTCACTTTGAAAATATTGAACTTGTGTCCCGAGGGCCCCAGGAGCCCATTTATGATATTTCATATGATAGATCATTTGAATGCACGAAACTTTTGAAATCAATATGTCCAGCGAAATTGCTTTTTTATTGAGATATTTCGGGATATCCGGATTTTTTATTTCAACATAAGAATCGGGGTCCCAGAACCCCCTACTCTGCATCATAAAAAAGCAATACATGGTTTAAAACAAATTTTTCCGCTTAACACAATTCTGTAAAGAAAAAGTATGGTTTTTGTTTGAAAAAATTGAACTTGTGTCACGAGGGGCCCCAGGAGCCCGCTCATGATATATCATGTGATAGAACATTCGAATGCACGAAACTTTTGAAATCAGTGTTTTCAGCGAATTTGTTTTTCTTTCGAGATATTTTGGTGTACCCAAACTTATGAATCACCCTGTATACATACATACATACATACATACATACATACATATATATATATATATAAATAATAGATAACGTAATAAAATTTAATCTTAAAATTTAGCAATTAATAGAACTAAAACAATAACAGCACACTAAAATATAGAACTGAATTTAACATAGAGGAAAGAATGACACAAAAAGTTGCGATATAGATAAGGAACCAATGAGTTACCATATTAACTAAAAATACTTACGCCGACCTGAAGGATAATAAAAAGGACCATTAAACTTGTGAAAGAGAAAAAAGATAATAAACCACATAATCAATTGGATATAAATGCTTAAAATTAGAAGTATACTTATCAAGGGGCGCATACTTCATAAAGCAGAGTAAGCTGCAATGATTTCGTAAAACGATATTGCTAATCATAGCAATTTATATCATCTCACGCCCCGATCAATGCAGCAAAAAAACCATAAAGAATGAGAAAAAAGTGAAAAATTAAATTAAAACAAAGGATAAATAAATATTAATTAAAATCTTAAAGGAAACCAAATTAATAACATGAAATAAGCAGAGTAACCACATGGAAAACAGCTAACACAAACTGGAAAAATGGTTGATGCCAAAACCTAAATTGAATTTAAAATAATAGCTCGACAGATATCGATTAATCGAAAATACTTCAGAACAATTACATTAAAGATAAAATACACAGAGTAAATATTAAATGATAATGTTAAAATTAATACTAGTAGAGTTAAATTAAATCGTACCAAAAATATTAATAATTAAATCGTTTAAGATAAGGACTGAAGAATGAAGGTTAAAGATTACTAAGTACAAGCGCCATCTTTCGGTTAGCTATAATAACATTAAGTCAGTTATATAAGATGTATTGACTGAAAGATTAAGATAATTTAGAAGTATTAACAGCAAGATTAAGATAATTTTTAAGATTTTTATTTAAGATGTATTGACTGAAAGATTAAGATAATTTAGAAGTATTAACAGCAAGATTAAGATAATTTTTAAGATTTTTATTTTGAAGTCAAATTATTAAGTGTTAAGTTTTAAGAAGACATAATTACAAGCAATAATGCCAAAGAGCACAACTATAAGGATAAGCATTATAATGCGGTCATCATAAATTAAAATTAAAAATTAAAATTTAAAAGATTTTTTTTTTTTTTTTTTATTGATATTTATAAGATTTTATTTTTGTTATGAAAATAGATGGATTGTTCAAACGTAACAAGGGAAGCCTCAAGTAGCCAGAAGCACATTGTAAAATTTAATGATAAAAGAGTTCAAAATACATAGTATCAACCAGAAAAAATAAAAGAGTTCAAAATTTAATGATAAAAGAGTTCAAAATACATAGTATCAACCAGAAAAAATAAAAGAGTTCAAAATACATAGAATCAACCAGAAAAAATAAGAATGTAACTTACAGCAATCCACCCACTTTTTTTTTTTTTAAAATAAATTTTATTCAGCATCAAACCCTCCCAGCCAACCAGCCAAACAACACCACCCTTCCTCCTTAATCAAACTTCTGCCCACCCATATATATATATATATATATATATATATATATATATATATATATATATATATTGAGAGCACGAAAAACTGATTTGAATTAAGAATGTTGGGGAATAACAGTAATAATAATAATAATGTATCAGTTTTTCTCATATTTTATATTGTGGTTACTTCTATAAAACGCTTCTGTTATTAAATACTTTCCAAGTTATTTAACATTAAGACTTCCTGTGTTATTTTTCATTTTTATTAAATAAATAACAGTTACCTAATGCAATAAAACCCATAAAAAATAATCTGGTGTGTCACTCACACAACCTTTTCTTACCCTGCATTTGAATACTATAAAGATAGCTTAAGGAGTAAGATAACAAGCGCTGTACATGAACGTTCTTTACAAACAGTTGAAAATAATTTTATAAACAGTTTTATTAGATATATATTTCTGCGAGGTGAGGCAACCGTCGCTTAGAATGAGCAGAATTTCAATTCTCTCAAAATAAAAGCTAAACTATAAGGGGTAATGACAATACAGTGTTCGTTGACTGTAAATAAATATTGATAAAAACCCCTATCATTTTTTTTTTTTTTTTTTTTTTTTTTTTTTTGAGAAGAACTGAAATTCTGTTCATTCTATCTCTCATAACTCTTTAAATTCACACGATATTTGATTGGGGTTTCCAGATAAGTTGCTCAAAACATTTGGCTATTAAATTATGCAAATGAAATTTTTTAAAAGCCAGCGCATGCGTAGATAAAAATTATTTAGTAAAATTGCTCATATTTCGTAAGATATTTAATATTTTTCCATTCTAATTGCAGTATGCTGTGTCTAATAAAGTATACGAAATTTTCTGAAAATGTCTTTGCTCTGGATCTAATAACCTACGTGTTATAATTAAAAAAGCGGATTTTTTTTTTTTTTTTTTTCAATGTTTAAAAAAAAAAAAAAGTTATATCTCCATGAATATTATGTGGTAGCCTCTTAAAACCTCTCTTATACAGATAATGAGAAAATTCCTCTTAATTACATGCTACAACCAAAATGTATTTTAAGTATTACTTTTTACAGAGTGATCCAAAACATTTAGATTTTTCTTTAATTTTTTACTGGTCCCCTTTTCCTTTACAGGACACAACTTTTGCTGAAATATATGAGGTATAACGTGCTATTTACGCTACCAAAGTTTCAAGATGCAAAAAAACTTTTCTAGACATTTAACAAAATGTCTAAATTCGAAAGTTTCCCAATATGTACTTATTAGTAGGTAGTGTACACCACTCCTTGAAAGTTACCAATCTTGGTCAAAAACTTCAAGTGGCAACCCCATATGATCTTTAAAATAACAATTTGATTTTCTTGCGATAATTTGTTTCTACGTCTTGCTGATAATAAGCGCATACATAAATAAAAGGCTCTAAACATTTCATTTTAGTATTTGAGGGACTTCAAAACGCGTGATTAAGACAAAAAAATCACTTTTGAAATTTGGAATTAAACTATTACATTGTTTACCATAGGGTATGAAAAGTACGAAGTAGTTTTCTTGGACTTGATAAAAGTTAGTAAAGCACTTAAATTGATTTAATTCAATAGAGAAGAATGTATTCACTCAATCTTGTGTATCCTGATATACTGTCTATACATGATATAAACACCACAGAGTATACTTAAATTTAGTACAGCATTAAAAAAAAAAAAAAAAAAAAAAAAAAATGAAATGCAATTTTAGAGATTTAAAAGTATAGTTCTAATATATCTGAATTTTTTTGTGCGGCCCTGTAAAAATGGAAAATGATTTTCATATCATATCCTGTACAATCCTGCTTTTATGCATATAAAAAAAATATATATTCATTTCATTTTGTTTAGAGCAGTCTAATAGTATTAATTTGTACCTACCAGAAATCTTGGCTGTAGACGTAATGTATTTGAATTATATTGGATGTCCCTGCCCTGTACACGAACCATTTGCTTGATATCACCGAAAAGTTTGGTGCTGTATCCCTGACTATATGATACAGCTTTATAATATAGAATTAGGACTTTCTGCTACTATTTATTCTTTTGACATGCTGATAAAACAAACACAGACTAACCGCTAAACACTTGATTTTCGGATTTAGCGTACAAAGCGTACAAATATAGCAAAACGTACAAATTCAAACGTACAGATTCAAAGCGTACAAATATAGCAAAAACTGAATTTTGAAAATTTGTTCCACAAATAATACTTTCTCTACCGTCATATGGGCAATAGAAACTAATAATGTCTCTATAACAAAAGTTTAAACAAGAAATACAGTGTTTTTGGGAGTACACAGAAAATATTTTTAATGTTGTGCTACCAGTTAAAATAGACACGCGTTTGATTTCCTTCTTTCTTTTTTTTTTTTTTTTTTGGTACTGTTTTCACCAGTTTTACTGTACTACTATCAATAAATATTTAATAAACCCAGACACCTTCAGAATGTATAATAATGTTCTTGAATTTAATTAAATTGTTAACGCCAATAATTATATGTAAAATATTTTTATAATCCGATATTTTCAGAAACTGGATTTATCGGTCTCAGTTTGGAGTGTCGCTCTAAAGTTTTTTTTTTTTTTTTTTTTTTTTTTTTTTTAGCCCAGGTAATTAACTCCCAATATTGGTCAGTGTTAAAAAATAATACCACTCAACATTAAATTATCCCCCCCCCCCTTAAAATACATTCAGAGATATTAATTTTTGACATTTGGTAATATTACCCAATTTTTTAACAACTTTGGATTTCATTTTTTGATATTCTTAGATAATATAAACAATAAATCAGTTCTAAAGTTTGACAATTTATTCTTGATAAATGTCAAGTATAACTTTATTCACTTAATGCGAAGGCCTCTAGAGGAAAACATATATGTATTAAAAAAAAAAAAAAAAAAAAAAAAAGAAGTACTGCATGTTCATTTCATTTTACCGCCAATATTAGATACATTGAAGAATGAATGTCTATAAATAACTCCAGTGTCCGAAAAATGATATTGCTTTTATGAATATTAAGAATTTTCTAAATATTTAAAAAATGACATTGTTCTTACAATATCGAGAGATGGCGCTAGATATCGCTAGATGTCCTACAATTGATATTGTTTTTACGAATATCAACATATATTGCTTGATGACAATACAATATCATTTTTATGACATTGGCCATTGTAAGCCAGATATTAAATATAAGGCAGGAAAATTAGGTTTCTTAAAAAAGTAAACTCATTAAATTATACCTTTTACCATACTTATTTCTGGACAAAAGTATTATAAGTAATGCAAACAACTCTGCAAAAGTTTTCTTTTTTAATATTAATTTTGAATTGCATCTTTCAAAATAGGCAGATGTTGTAAATTCGATGTTTGACATCCAGTGATATTCAAAATATTGTCCAATGTTGGTAGGATATTGGTTAATATCTTTGTGCTACCTGGAATGGGGGTCATTTAGAATAGGGATTTATGGCTAAAAATAGATTCTGTATCAATGCGAACATCCATGCCCGAACCGGGATTCGAACACGGCACCTCTGCAACTCGAAAATTTTGAATATATATTACAAAATCCCCCAGTAAGGCTAGCTTCTTTAACCGAATAATAATAATAATAATAATAATAATAATCCCAGTGTGCAAACCTATATCACACAATTCTGCTATTTGTAATAAAATTGTTCGTTTTTCTTTCCCCCTTCATTTCACTAAAATATTACGAAACTCGTCCAGTTTTTACTTTCTTATATATATATATATAAACTCATGTTTGTGAAAATTGCAACACCATGAAGGAATGCGAATATCATAATGATATTTATTGGGCTCATACACTATAGTAAGAAGAACAATTGATTAAAATTTCAGAAAATTTGGAGCAACATGTACTGAGAAAACAGTACATAAAGCAGCGCCCTCTGTGAGAAATAACTCCCTTTATCTGCCTAGGCATTGAATCAAACAGTGATTGGATGACATGTACGGGTAAAGCACTTCATGAAGCTTCAACACGATGCCACAATTCATCGATCGAAGTTACTGGTGAGTGGTGGGGGGTCAGTCGCTTTTCAATGATTAAACAGTCATTTTCATTGGTGCAAGATCTGGAGAACGCGCTGGCCAGAGCAACAGTCGAACACATTTTGTATTAAGGAAGGTCCGGACTATACTGACAACTTGCGGTCGTGCATTATCCTGCTTAAATGTGGCACTGCGGGGGCCTTGAATATAGAGAGGAAGTACGGGCATTAACTCACCAGAAATTTAATGACCGCATTTCAGAGTGCCGGGAATGCGAACAAGAAGTAATCGAGACGTGTATCCAATGGGACTCCATACCATCACTGCATGTGGTGGACAGTGTGACGATGTCGAATCCCAGCTGGCATTGTGCATTATTGACAATGCCGTTAAGTACGGATAAGGCAATCTTGATGCTGTAAACAGGATTGTGATTTGTCTGAAAGGCGACTTCACGCCATCCCTGCGTCCAGGTTCGTCATTAATCACACATTAAAGGCGCTCGTATCAGTGATGCAGTTTTGACGGTAATCAAAATTTTGGTAGCTGCGTACTGGGTCACCACCTGGGGGGATGGTATGTGGTACCATTGGATACACGTCTCGATCACCTCTTGTTTTGATTCCCGCCACTCTGAATACCAGCCATTACATTTCTGACGAGTTAACGCCCGTACCTCCTCTCTATATTCTAGGCCCCCGCAATGCCACATTTAAGCAGGATAATGCACGACCGCAAGTTGTCAGTATAGTCCGGACCTTTCTTAATACAGAATGTGTTCGACTGTTGCTCTGGCCAGCGCGTTCTCCAGATCTCGCACCAATGAAAATGACTGTTTAATCATTGAAAAGCGACTGACCCCCACCACTCACCAGTAACTTCGATCGATGAATTGTGGCATCGTGTTGAAGTTTCATGAAGTGCTTTACTCGTACATGTCATCCAATCGCTGTTTGATTCAATGCCTAGGCAGATAAAGGGAGTTATTGTTCACAGAGGGCGCTGCTTTATGTACTGTTTTCTCAGTACATATTACTCCAAATTTCCTGAAATTTTAATCAATTGTTCTTCTTACTATAATGTATGAGCCCAATAAATATCATTATGATATTCGCATTCCTTCATGGTGTTGCAATTTTCACAAACATGAGTTTATATATATTTCGAAGAATTTAATTTCGTTATAAAATTTAGCAATCAATAGAGACATGACCAACAACATACACATAAAAGTGATTGTAATTCAATTTAAATGTTAGCACTTATTTTTTATAATTTATTTACAGTACCAATTAATAGATAAATCCATTTTAAATTACTTACACTAAAGTGAACATATAGGATCATGACACTAAGACTAACTAGGAGTAATTTATGCAAAATTCATTAAAGTTATCGTACGTAAACCAATAAATTTATAAAAAATATGAAAAAAAGATAACTGGAAATGAGAATTGGATTAAAAAATATGAAAAATAGATAACTGGAAGTGAGACTTGGATTAAGAAATGCTCAAAAATCGAAGTATTCGAACTTCAGGAAACATGTACTTCTAAGAGCAGAGAAATCGCAATATTTCGGAAAACTAAACTGTTTTGCTAATTCAAGCCAAAAATACAGTTCATGTTTCTATCTTGCGACAAAACCAAATTATATATATACATACATATATATATATATATATATATATATACATATATATATATATATATATAAGAAGAAAGTGCTGGATTCGTAAACATTTTTGAACCCCAGTTTTCAATGGATTTACACGTTTTGAGGTGTCCTGAACACGATTTGACCGTTTTTAGAAAATGCCTGCCTGTGTGTGTATCACAAATTTTGTGGACGCTGTATATCACGAACCAATGCATTAAATTTCAATGTAACACAAAATTTCGTATAAAAGTACATAATGAGAGTTATTTTTAACGTGTGATTGAAAAATTAATATGAGTTGTTGATAACAGTAGTAGTAAACGAGGAAAAAAATTGTATATGTAGGAGCATTGCTTTCCTCCCTGGGAAGAAAGTGTTCCCCGGAAGGTATAAATTTTCAGTATAGATATCTTTCAAAAGAACTCGCCATTACCTTAAAAACGAATGGTTGAACCATAGATCTGTAATAATTTAAAACAAAGCTATAGTTTTTTTTTGTTTCATTTTTAACGAAAAAAAAAAAAAAAAAAAAAAAAAAAAAAGGAAATAATTTCTTCTTATGTTGGCACAAAATTGGCTTTCTTTCGGCATTTAGTGTTATAATTCTGTGCGATGAAAATCATCTACGTTCTCATGGAAAATAATTTTAATAAATAATAATTTAATAAAATAAAATTTTAATATTAAAATTATTGTTTAATAGTTTAAATAAAAATTTAAATAGCTGCATCTAAATTTTAGTGCAATTCACAGTCAAATATAATACATTTAAAGCATTTTTGTTGTAAAATGTAGTATAATTGCAGTAAAATTTGCTTTACCAAAAATATTTATTTGTGTGTTTGTTTATTTATTTATTTAAACTTTGTAAACGCTGGCACTTTCTGTGCAAATTTTTATAGCAAATTTTGTTGAAATTGTTACCGTTTTCACCTATAGAGTATAATTAAACATTCCCTTTATTAACTTTTAGATTAAAAACCCATTTAATTTTTTTAGGAATTATATTATCACTTTTTTTTTTAATCTATTCTTTAAAATACATTTTTTACAAACAGAACTCGTTAATTTTGTAAACTCTAAATGATTGTTTTTTTTTTTTTTTTTTTTTTTTTTTTTTTTTTTGTTATGTTTTGTTTTCCTTCTTTTTTTAATAATACAACATTTTTTTTTCTTTCTTACTTTTAAGTAGTAAATAAATCAAATGAATAAAAAGTATAAAATTTTAAAATTCACAATTTCTTAGTTATATATATATGTGTGTATACTGCTATAGTATTCTATTCTTCTATTTAGCTTTTATTGAAATACTTTTTGATTACATAAAACTAAAGAGATATATTTTCATACGTACAGTGAAACGATAACACTTTCACAAGGCAATCGAATATAAACACAGTCTGAAAATAACCGTAAGGGGAAAAAAAAAAAAAAAAAAGGCAAGAGTGACCTTTAATTATCAGTAAATTTATCTAATACATTGAAAGGGCTAAATATACAGGATGCATTTACATAAAATGTTCTATTATTATTTGTAAAAGATTATTTTTAATAATTGCGAATTCAAATTAAAATGAGATCAACAATCAACAAGTTGCCGAATGCTCTGTCGGCGTGTTATGTTAGGGAAATTTTTGCTGAACGAAGGGTGACTCATTACGAAATAATATTTTTTTTTGTATTTCTATAAAAAATATGTTAAAATGATATGAGTTATGTGTATACACATATACATGTGTGTGTGTGTGTGTGTGTGTAAAATAGATTTCGAAAGCATCGTCATCCAATAAATAAATAAACAAAAAAAGTTTTTTTTTTTTTTTTTTTTTTTTTTTTTTAATTTAGAAAAATTTAATAAAAAAAATCTTTTGATAAACTAATTCTCAGGAAATTAAAAATTCAGTTTTAAGGAAATTTCATTACAGCGTAATATTCACCGCTTATGAAATTCCTTCTGAAGAAATTCATCAAAATTACAAATTCGGATTTTCTGTAAAATGATAAAATATCTAGAATAAAGTACTTCATGAAATATCTCATAAAATTATTTATTATTATTATTATTATTATTATTATTACTATTTTTACTTTACACATGTACCAGATTAAAATTTTACTAAATATAAAACTTTAATTAATATACACTCAACATTCGAAATAAAATACGAAATTTTTATTAATATAATCATAAAATTCAGCTACTATAATTATTATTATTTTTTTTTTTTATGAAAGTTTATTTTCATATCTAGCGATCATTAATACAAATTAAACTGAAGAAAAAAAAAATCATTATACAAACATAAAAAAAAAAAAAAATTGTTAAACAAACTCCTTTACAATTAATTAATTTAATGAATGAAATGCAGGTTTAATTACATACCTTTTGAGCCATTTCATCCGGAATATTAAGACTGAGATCATCTCCAACATTTCGATTTATAATATGTCTAGACATCGTAAGAGCAAGTCTAGTAAATGCGAAAACAGCGGAACAAATGAAACTCGATTGAGTGAAAACTCTTCATATGAAGGTTCAGTAGAAAAGCACAACCTTCTTATACGTGTTTGTTATCTGACGAGTGCGTACGCCATGCGGCGTGTGACATAACTAATTCGTGTTGAATAAAAAAAATAAATAAATAAATAAAATAAAAACAAAAGAAGCGCTCGGAAAATCTGCGAGCAATATGAAAATTAGAGTAAGTATTTATTAACTGCTTACAACTAAATTTCTTTTGGAGAAAGCATATTTTTTAAACTTTTCGATTGACATCTGTTGCTAAGAGTTAAGATTTAATATAATACCTTTGACAGGAAAGTTGAAATCTTGAATATCATCGTGAAATCAACAGGTGAATAATTTGAAAATTTTTTTAGAAATAGTTTGTGCATATTAAACTATTTTTACATTTACTTTTTACGATCAATTTTTATCCGGTAGATTATATTTCATAGAATTTTGTTACATGTTTTATTTAATATAGAGAAAATTAGAGGAAGCATTTATTAACCACTTGCAACTGAAATCTTTTTTAAACGTATATATATATATATATATTTGGGGGGGGGGTTGAATTAATAACTGTTAATGCTAAAAATTAAGATTTGGTATAATAATTTTGACAAGAAAACTGAAATCTGGAATATCAACGTAGAATCAACAGGTGAATCATGAGCCTTTCGTAAACATTTTTTAAAAGCTTTTTTGCGCATTAAATCTTTTTACTTTTTATGATGAATTATTATCGAGTAACTTATATTTTATGGATATATATATATATATATATATATATATATATATTTTTTTTTTTTTTTTTTTTTTTTATTGCAATGTTTTATGTTATTATAGAGAAAATTAGAGGAAGTATTTATTAACTGCTTATAACATAAATTTTTTCATGTTTCATTTAACAACTGTTGCTAAGAGTCCACATTTAGTATAATAGTTTTAACAAGAAAATAAAAATGTGAAACGTTATCGTAGAATCCACTGCTGAATAATTTTAGATTTTTGTGAACGGTTTTTTCCCCTTACGCCTATTGCATATTAAACCCTTTTCTTCCTTTTAGTTTATATGATGAAATTTTATCCGGTAAACTATTTGTATATTACATGAATATTTTTTATTGAGATATATTAATTTATTACAGAGAAAATTAGTGGAAGTATTTATTAATTACTTGCAATTTAATATTTGTAGAACGTGTATATTTTTAAAGGCTCCGATTAACAACTTTTGATATGAATTATTCAGATTTAATATAATAGTTTAGTCTAAATAAATGAATAAATAACTAAATAAAAAAGAAAGTAAAATATAAATAAATAAATAAATAAAAAGATGGAAGAAAAAAGAAATAAAATAAAATAAAATAAAACTCGGAAAATCGCCATAGGATAAACAGGTGAATAATTTTAGCCTTTCGTGAAAAAATTTTTCTTTTATGTTTTTGAATATTAAACCATTTTCTTCCTTTTAGTTTTTATTATCATTTATTATATGGTAAACTATATTCCATGGGAAAAAATTTTAAGTTGCTAATATTTCATTTGTTATAGAGAAAATTATAGAAAGTATTTATCAACCTCTTCTCATTTACTTTGTTATTTAGAGAGCATGTGTTTTTTAAGTTCTTCTATTAACATCTGTTGCTAATAATTGAGATTTAATTTTAGTCTGTGATACTCTTTTTTTTTCCTTTCTTTTGCATATGTTAAAATATTTTTTTCCAAGTTGTTATGTCTATAATGATGTTGTTAATTATTATCTGGCTAATAATATTCCATAGTTCTATTTCTTTCTTTTTTCTTTTCTTTCTTTCTTTCTCTCTCTCTCTCTCTATTTATTTAGATTATTTTATCTTATTGTCGAGAAAATTAAAGAAATCATTTATTAATCACTTGTAACTTGATTCTTTTAGAAAAGTATATTTTTTAAAAGTTTCGATTAACGTCTGTTGCTAAAAATTGAGGTTTGATATAATAGTTCGTGACAGTAAAATAATCAAAATAGGGATAATTTTAACCTTACTTGGATATTTTAAAAACTTTTTTTTTTTTTTTTTTTTTTTTTTTTTTTTACACATCAAGCATTTTTTTTTTTTCTTTTTTTTTTCTGTATAGAATTTTTGACCTATTAATATCCAGTGAGCTACAATTCATGGATAATTTTTATAACTGTATTTTCTTATCAAGCCGGATTAATTTATTTTATTTTATTTACCTGGTAAATAATTTTATATTTTCATAAACATTTTTTTTTTTAATGACGGAGGCCTATTTCCTTCAGCAAAACAAGCTAAATGAAAATATTTTTATTTTTTCCCTTTCGTATAAAGTAAACAATTTATAACGGATTACAAAGGAAAAGCTTACTCAATACGTTCTCTCTCTCTCTTATATATATAGGGTAAGTGCACCAGTGATTGACACTTTTAGAGCAACCTCTGATGTTTTTAATGTTCTATTAATCAGAAAATATTTTTTGAAATCTTAAGTTAGTACATATGGTATGAAAGTCATTCAGAACCACATATATGTTAAAATTTGATATCAAATATTTTTTTATTATGAATTTTTATTTGACACCCACTCAATGTTCCAGTAATTGTCACTGCCAGTTTTTCATTTTATCAGCAATTGGCCCCCTATGTTCCAGTGTTTGACACTGCTAGTTATTCATTTTACCAGATATTAGCACCCTATGCTCCAGTGATTGACATAAAATGTTAAAATTCTTATATGTAAAATATATGATTTTATTTTTTTTGTTATTTATTAATTATTTCGGGATAGGTGTCAATTACTGGAGCATGCCAATCACTGGAGCACCTACCCTATATTTAATCTAAAATTAAATTCTGCTTAAGACAGAATTTTAATAACTATATTTTAAATGTTTTTAAATGTGTAATTTACCTTTCTTTTCTTTAATGAACTTTTGTTTAAAAAATGAAAAAAATATGATGATAATAATAAAGTAAAATTTTTAGAAAAGTGAATATTGTGACCGTCAATGTACAACATGAAGAAGGAATTGACTGGATATATGGCGTCATAGTCGCCATAAAAGAAAATAAATTTTATGCACAGTGCAAAAGAAAAGAAAGATATTTTAAAAGAAAAAGTGTGGCAACTAAGAATAGGATAAGTATGAAGTTAGAACAGAAATGATTCTGAAAAATGGTGGATAAAGAGGTGAGACATAAGATTTTTTTTTCATTTATTTATTTACTTATTATGGTTAGTCAATCGAGCTGATTGTGGAAAGAAAGAAGACAAATTAAAACATATCAATTACAGAACTTGCTTTCCACAACGTTTTTAAATAGATGCAACAAATATGTTCCGGACTGTATGATTAAATTAATGTATTGGTAGTTCAGTCAGCGAAAAATAAAATTGCATTTAACCCAAGGTATGTTGCATATTCATCAACCATTTGACTGGAACGTTCCAATACCTATAATAAATATTGTGTCCCCTAGTAACTCTTATCGTAATCCAAAACTCGTATTGTTACTTTATTTCGGCAAAAGAAAAACGACTGTGAATTTTTTGGCATTTTATTGCTCTTTTTCTCGTAATGTATTTTAAATTCTAGATGGGAACGGAAAAAGAGTAATTTTAAGAAGAAGATTATAATAAAAAAGCGTCGTCCCCATTTTGTGCTACACCACCTTGGATAAAGAAACATGTCTGGCAACATTCATTAAAAATAAATAAATAAATAAAACTTTTGACCGAAATTTCATTTGTCTAGAAAAATATTTTAATTTATGAATTCACGAGAGAAGAAAATTTCCAATGGTGTTCCTCAGATTACTATTGAGTATCGTTTACTGCATGATTTATCAAAATGTGCCAAATAATGGGACGGTGCTCAATTAAATAACTTACATCTTACATACACACAAATATATATATATATATATATATATATACACATAGTGATTCCTTATTGCACCGACAAAATCAGGGGTGTAATAGAAGAGCACACATGGAGCATAAATCAGTCTATTAAATCTGTCCTATCTCAAATCGTTTACAAGTTACTGCCAATAGAACTAAAAAGCTAGAAATCTTTCGTTTCTAAAGTTTCTAAGCATGTTACACAAATATCAAGTATATATTTAGAAAGAGCACAAAAAATTATACAAAATGACATAAATTGTGTAAGAATATCTAGATTCAATGGCGAGTTACAAACGCTGAAACAGTGAAAAAAATGAAAAATAAAATATACACCCAAATATTTAATCGATAATTTAGCAAAAAACATTTGAGCCACAATTAATAAAATATACTAAAAATTGGCCATTCGAATAACTTTCGAATAAACTTACAGTGAACCATATCGGTTGTCAAGTGCAGAGAAATTTAGCTGTTTGTTATACCATAGCCTCCAAAACTAGATGCCTTCCGCGTGGCTCGGAAACTTGGCAACAGTTCAAGCGGCAGACCGCGCCACCTGGTACAGATTGCGCGACTTTTTTATTCAACTGTCACTGTCACCGATAATTTTAAGAAGTTATATATGATATATATTATCGACGATTCTTCGATTCCATTCACCTTTTACGTATACCAAATCCCACTTTTAAAAATTTTTGGTGTCTGTTGAATAAAAAAAGTCGCGCAATCTGTACCAGGTAGCGCTGTCTACCACCAAGTTTCCGAGTCACGTGGAAGGCATCTAGTTTAGGAGACTATGTTATACACTATTTTTTTCCACATTTTCAAAAAGGGAGATTCCGCCATCACGCTATCAAAATTCCGCTAACAACTCCCTTTAGTAATTCAATTTTTATGATACTTGTGTGCATTAATTTACAGTTTATTTATTAAATAGGCATTAACTGTATGTTTAAATGTATCATAATATCAAGATATGCATTCATTTGTATTTTGACAGGATTCTTACTCCCCGCCCTTTTTCCAGTTACTTTCAGGAATGAGAAAATTTCGCTTTTATTGCTAACACTATTTTTATATAATAATACCTTTTTCCAATATATCATGACCCATTACTATAAAAATAATGTAAAAATTTCAGCATAAAATTAGTAATGGCATAAAAGGCGCAAATTTCTTATCCCTGAAATTGACCTGGAAAAAGGGCGAGGAGTACAAACCCTGTTTTGGTTATTTAAAAAAAAAAAAAAAAAAATAATAATAATACAGAAATTATTGCAATTAAACATGAGAGTAGTTTATCCTACAAAATATTCTTCGACCATATTTCTTGAGACGATGGAAGCCTCTACGCAAGCGCTGTCTCAACGAGTCCAGTGTTAAAATAGGGGAGACGGTCATCTCATTCAGAGAAAATAAGCGATAAGAGAGCGCCGAATTGCTGGATGTTTTCCAAATCCCAAACTGTCGGTCAATTTGGCATCCCTCCAAGCTTTTGGGCTGTTCCTCACTGCTAGTTTTAGGAAACGTGATTACGCTATACATAAAACACAGTATCAAAAGGATTAATTTTACTTTTTTTTACAAAAGCCTCGCGGCGCTCCTAAAATTTCACACTAATTTTATTACAATATAATGCCACCGCTATCTTAAAACAATGCCTTGTTACATAATATTTTAGCTTTAAAATATTCAAGAAAAATTTCTTATTGAGGATAATGGGAACGGTATTATAAAATCGGTATCGGAGTAAAATTTTAGAAACGCTGTGAGTTGTTGCATGTTTACAAGACAATGAAAAGAAAAAAGTTTCGTTATGCATATATACTTTAGCATGTCTACCAGTTCGTTTTAATAATTATTTTGTTTGCATTTCTTTGTAATATTGGCACATATTATATGGGCGTTTTACGCATTTTGAAGAATAAACTCCTCCCATGTTTGCAATAATTTCTGAATTAACGTTCTTTTATCCTTTTGTCGGCCCAAACGCTCTAAAAGCTCTAAACAGTGTTGCCAAATTTAGGAACTGGTTTATGTTGTTGATATACTGATTTATGCTCCCTATGAGATCTTCTATATCCCCCTCCCCCCCTCTCTACACACACACACACTCCTGAGTTTGTCGATACAATTAGGAAGCAGCCTGTATATATAGACTGAATTTTTTGAATGATACATTTTTAATAGAAAAATGTTATTCAATTTCTTCAAATCAAAATATGAGTAAGTACAACTTTTATGCATGTGTAGATAATGATGTACTTTGATTGGATTAAAAACTAACGGACACAGATATATATCAGCTTTAATAAGTAATCTATGATTTCGTTGCATAGGAAGAAGAGTACATTACGTTTGGAATTTGCTGTAAGAGAGACTACAGAACTTTCTTTTTACGAGATGAACGTTCCTGCATTAAAAGGTTTTTGAAATTATCACAAAATTTTAACATTCGTGATAGGCAAATCTACTTCATCAGGATGATGAATAGAAAATCTGCAAGCAAATTCCTTAAATTGCAGAGAAACAGAACAATTGTTTTGAGTCTAAATAATTAAACACGGATCTTCACCAGGAGCTAAAATGTCACGTGAGTCCACCCAACAGCGTTCCTGCTTTCATGCTGCAATCATGTCTGCTGTTTTAGGGTAAAGGATCGTGCTTAAATGCTTAAAAAACTTTATAAATACATTTAACTTTGCTTACGGTACTTATTATCTATAAAAATTTATTTATATATTTGACTAAAACATCGTCTAAATTTGTATATTTCTGTAACATTTTCTAGATCCATATTAAAAGAGCAAACTGAGTCAAAATATCAGGAATTTCTATAAAAGAAATATTTCCTCAGATACATTTTTTCTTGTGAATATTTATTTGAAATAATAATAATAATAAAATAATTTAATATTATTTAGATAATAACTATAGCTAGAGCATTAATAAAAAGTTAGATTCACAAACATTTAAGTCAGTATTTTCTACTCACAATTATACTGCAACTAAAATAATCTTTTTCATTTGCACAAACAGAACATATTCAGGTATTCTTTTTAAAATTACAAGCAATCAGGCAAGTTTTTAAATTTACATGAAAAGTAAAACACCCATTCTAAACTCTCGTCATTGGGTATATCATAAAATGATTGACGGGAGACAATAATTACAAATGTCAGTAGTTAGCTTTCCCCATAATGGAAGGCATTCCACCTATAGGCCTATACCCTAGTGTAGTAAATCGGCCTTAAGCCACACAACCTCAACTATAACCTAAAAGAAGGTCTACAGTTTTCACTCACGTTAAGGATGATTTAAGTAATGCGTTAAAAATGATCTATATTATTAAATAAAATTTCAGATCAGAATTGATTGAATAAATGTAGAAGAAATTTTGCGAATAGTTGTAATAATATTTATCATCTGATTATTTAATTTTAGAATTAGAAAAAAAAAAAAAGTCAAAACTCCTTTTAAAGAAGCTTTCCAGCTCTTAAAGTTAGTCCAGTTAGCAAAAGTCATGCCCAGCTTTCGCAACCGCCTTTAAGAGGCATACTTTTTTCTTTATTCGGTCGCAGAAACTTATTATAAAAGAAAAACGTTGGGGTAAACGTTGCGCCAGTTTTACCCGTGAGTTAGCTTGCAACTTAAATTAAAGTGTGTGTGTGTCACATTAAATAAAAAGATATATCGAATATTTTGTCAACTGAAATGTACCTCGTTATTTCATTTACATCATCTCATGTCATGTTTGATTAATAATGGAAAAAAAAAGACAAAAGAGATAACAAAGACGTAAAGACTTATCTTTTGCCTTTTTCATTTTTACATTAATCTAAAAAATGATACTTACTATATCACTCCATAATGTAAGTGGTAACAGACAAGCAACACTCCATGAAATAATCGCAATAGTCAATATGGGACGTACGACGGACGCGTCCATTAGAATAGTGCTGCGAAATTTGGCTTCAATGCGCTATGACACTAGAAGACCGACTCGAGTGCCTTTCCTAACAATACGACATCACATGCAACACTTCTCCTGGGCTCGTGACCATATCAGTTGGACCACAGACGACTGGAAAACTATAGTTTGGTCAGATGAGATACGATTTCGATTGCTAAGAGTTGACGCTAGGGTTTGAGTGTGATGCAGATTTCACGAAACCAAGGATCCAAGTTGTCAACAAGGCACTGTGTAAACTGATGATGGCTCCATAGTGGTGTGGGCTGTTTTTACATGGAATGGACTAGGTCGTCTGGTCCAATTGAACCGATCATTGACTGGAAATACTTATGTTCAGCGACTCCGAGAACTGTTGCTGCCATTCATGGACTCCACGTTCCCAAATAGATGCAATTTCTATGGATGACAATGTGCCATATCAAAGGCCTGCAACTGTTCGCGATTGATTTGAAGAACATTCTGGACAATTTCAGCGAATGATTTGACCACTTAAATCGCCCGACATGAATCTCATCGAAAATTTATGGACATAATCGGAAGGTCAATTCGTGCACAAAATCCTGTACCGGCAACACTTACTCAATTATTGACGGCTATAGAGGCAGCATGGCTCAATATTTCTGCAAGGCGTTTCTGACGACTTAAGGAGTCCATGCTACAATCGGCAGCAAAATTATTGAAGCACACATCAAAAATTTTCACATATATATTTTTGTTTTAGTTTGATCGCTAATTTTTATCATCAACTTACGTTTTTATAAACAGCATACAACTAAGGGAGGCATACTATTGTAACAACCGCAGCTATCGTAAATCACAAGTCGGATCGTACACTCCGCAGCAAAAGTATCCGAGCACTAGCAATAATCCCCGTCTTAAAAAAGTACACTTAATACTGCTTTGTTTAATAAATCCTTGTTGATTCGTGTTCTTAGTCTGTCTAAGAACATGATTCGACAAGGATTTATTTAACAAAGCACTATTAAATGTACTTTTTTCAGACAGGGATTATTGCTAGTGCTCGGATACTTTTGCTGCGGAGTGTACGATCCGACTTGTGATCTACGATAGCTGCGATTGTTACAATAGTATGCCTCCCTAAGATCATGACTCGACAAATATTTACTTAAACAGTATTAGGTGGCTACCTTTTAAGTAGGAATTATTGCTAGTGCTTCAATAATTTTGTTGCCGACTGTACGTCAAGTTGCTGCACTTCCCCAGACAAAAGATAATCAAACACAATAGTAAGAGGTATCCCAAGACATTTGTCACTTCCCAAGACATTTGTGTATTTCATACAGCAAATTTATTTGAATTGAACTAAGGTAAGTGCAGGTAATATGGCCATCTTAAGAATAGAATTTTTTTAGCGATAGTAGTAATGGATTTAAAGAAGAATAAAATTTCTTTAAAAGAGAGGACTCTTTTTAGTACTCGAAAAAAAAATAATAAAATTACAATAATCAAGATTTAAACCTGCAGGAATTATTATTATTATTATTTTTTAAATTAGTTGATGAAGGTAATATGCCCATAGGTAAAATACAGGGTGTCCAGAAAAGGACTTACTGATTTCAAAATTAAATCTCGAAAACAAAGGACATTAGAGGGATGAGACAAATAGTATATTTATTAAGAAAGCTGTAAAAATTTTATACAGGTATTTTGAAAAAAGTAACAAAAGTTACCAGCAGATGGCGCTGTGCCCTATATTGTATTACGTTTACAAACACAATGGAATGGAAATAAAAGAAGTATGACGTTTCTCACGTTTTTCACAAAGGAATATGCAAAAAAAAAAAAAAAAAAAAAAAAAAAAAAAAACAATGACGCATTTCACGTCTTTCACACAGGAATATGAAAAAAAAAAAAGGCGTATCTCACGTTTATGATTGAAGCACATATACATTCGAAAGGATGTGTGAAATTTAGTGCCGCTGCTGAAATTGGTCACCCCCACACCTGATACATGCCATTGCCCGCTTACGAACGGAAACCACAGTAGCTCTTAGCGAAAGCTCATCCTTCAGTTTTATTATTGCATCATCGAGCCGGCTGCTTAAATCTTGCAAACTGACAACTTCTGAGCGGTAACCTTGTTGCTTCAGGAAACCCCAAACATAAAAGTCCAATGGAGTGAGATCTGGCGATCTAGGTGGCCAAGGAATTGGTCCATTACGACCAATCCATCGCGGATACTGCGGAGTCAAGAAGTCCCGAACGGCATTGGAAGAATGTGCAGGGGTCCCATCGTGTTGGAAAAGGATTTCCGCTCGTTGGGGTACAGGAATGACATCAAATAATTCTGGGAGATGATGTTCCAGAAACTCCAAATGTGTATTGCTTGTCAGGTGACCTTGGAACACATGTGGACCTATCAAGCGATCGCCAAACACTCCAAGCCAAACATTTAAGCTGAATCGCGTCTGGAACGATGCGTTTCGTGTTACAAATGGATTTTGTTGAGCGTAATGATGCTAGTTATGTAAATTTAACATGCCATCCCGAGTGAAAAGTGACTCATCTGTCCACAGTATCGTTCTAAGGAAATGGTGTTCCTCAATATATCGCTCTAAAAGCACGCGGCAGAATGTTACCCGCTTTTGGAAATCTGAGCTGCGTAATTCTTGTACCGGTGCGAAGTGGTATGGATGATACTGGTTTTTCCGCAAACATTCATCACTTTACTTAGGGAGATTCCACCTTCTCTCGCAAGTATGCATGAACTCATATTTGGATTTTCCCCCACTCGGTCGAGTACCGACTCCTCAGCGGTGGCGGAGCAGCGACCATGGCCCCTTTCGTACACCTTACCGAACGACCCACTCTCCCTAAGCCTTCGATGAATTGCGGCAAATACAGCATGGTTGAGCGCACGACGATGTGGATAACGTAAACGGTACCCTTCTTCGGCTCTCCGAGAGTTACCATCGCAAAATCCATACACAATATCTATATCAGCGTACTCTTTATTTGTAAAACTAGGCATATCTGTTTACAGGTTGGAAAGTATGACAATTTGATCCCTGTGATGACTTCAATTGAAAATAAAATTCAGAAGGGTAAACAAAAAGGGATAAAATTTCAATATTAAT
Organism: Salticus scenicus; assembly: GCA_963930645.1. Taxonomy (NCBI): domain Eukaryota; kingdom Metazoa; phylum Arthropoda; class Arachnida; order Araneae; family Salticidae; genus Salticus; species Salticus scenicus. The sequence goes on from OZ005651.1 coordinate 167,237,902, forward strand.
TTACAAAAGTCGAAGATAATAAGTGCTACGGAATATGAACCAACTTGGTTAATTTGTATCAATGTAGGAAAACATACTAAGTGTGAACTGAGAGAGAGCAAGTAGACGTGAGAGCAGCGTGAAGAGAATCAGCCGAGCTCAGGCAAAGTCCTGAAAATGCTAAAACAATAAGCAGCATAAAACGTAAAAGAAGATGACGAGCTAATCAGCTGTTACAGGTTGACTCGCCTTTTGTACCCGCGAGTGGCATGCGCGAGCAAGAAGATTGGAATACATCTGCATATCACTAAGAGTCCATTTGCAGATAGTCACGAATTTGCATACGTTCCATTTACTCACCATCGTTTCGTTTGCCGAATTTCAACGAACGCCGTTTTCAGTGATGTATTTCAAACAAAAGGCTAAATTTCTCCTGAACTAGAACGCCGGTATGGTTTATTATGGGCTCATTCTAAAGCTTGTAGAATGGAGAAGTTTTTGGTAAATTTGACCGATTGTAGCTTGAACGGTGTTTGCAGAATTGCCGGTTAAAGAATTTGGTGACAACTCGATTTTAAACTTTGCCAATGTTTTAACGCTTGTAGCTCGCCGTCAAATTAAGGTATCCTGATGTAAATGGTGTCACCCGGTAGGAGTTTTTCTGCTCTTTCCAAATATATGCTTATTTTGCGTGTAAGTCTTTCAGAAAGCTCACAAATTTGAGTTTTTTCAGACGGGATAAAAGAAAGAAAAAAAGAAAAAAAAAAAAAACGGATTTTTCTTCTATCTACCATAACTCGGAAACGTTTAGAGATAGGACAGGGTTTCTATGGTTTTTTATGCTCCTCATGGGCTGTTCTATTACCTGCTTTCGTTTGGCAGATTATGTCAAACTCACCCTGTATATGTATGTATGTATATATATGCAAAGTCCTACATTATTTAATCAAATATTAAAATTATTACGAGTTATTAAGTTTATTTATTTATGTATTTATTTTGTTTCTTGCGGATTATGATGGCATTTCATAATCTGTTTTTTTTTTTTTTTTTTTTTTTTTTTTTTCATTTTAAAACTTTGTTTCAATATATATATATATATATGTATATGATATATAATAAGTTAAATATATATTGTATGATAACAATATATATATTATATTGTCTTATATTTGTATATATCTTATTATAGTACAAAATTAAAGATAACAGTACAGAAGTATCTAATGTATATAAATTTCTTGATTTACTGTTACATATTTTGGCCTATTAAGGCACTTTATTTATTAGTATACGTTACTAGAAATATTACAGATAGTGTTTCCTCAGGAAATCCACTTATACAAAATATAAGTGTACCTGATTCTATTACAAATAAATTTTTATAGATATAAGAAAAAGCATATAACAAATGCTTACAGAGTTTATTGCTTTATAAAACGTATCGATTTTATATTCATCCCTATGCATTTCCTATGATTTAAAAATTTTCAATAACTAGTAAAATTTGAATTTTTTATACCAGTGGTCAAAAATAAAAATGTTCAGTACACACACACAAAAATAAAATAAATAAAAAATGAATAAAAGTAGTAAAAGTGCCGCCTTAGGAGAATAAAGAGTTGAAAATTCTCCTCCTACTTCTTGAGTCTGAGTTCGTTGTTCTCTGATTGTTCGTGCCCTCCGAAGTTCAAGTCGGTCTTCTGCCTTCAATAGAAAGGGAAGCCGCAAACATTATCGCCTGTTGTCGGCCGAGTATGTCTTCGAATAAAGTGTCTTCAACAATTATCGCTTTTCACTTTTTGTGTTTGGCTTCATCATATTGCTTGACTCAATTCGAGAATTTGTCAGGACCAACAATGTGTAACAGTAACAATATATAGAACAAAGCCAAACAAATATCTATAACTGTTATTTTCATTAATGTAGGAAAAACTAAACATGTTTGGTGAATTTTCTTTATAAGTGTATATAGTTCATTATGTTATAAGAGGTAATCGACCTGATAAAAAGCCATACATATTTTCTAAACTTTCAACAGATTTATTGCATAATTTAGTTCTGCATGAATATGTATCCACACACATGCATCCACAAACACATACACACACGCACACACACACATATATAACATCATTTAAGATCTGAAAACTATGTGAAACAAGGGCGAAATCAAATAAAAATAACATAACAAGTGAGGAATTATCCAAAGTAATTAAGTCAATAAGAGAAATATTTTGAAATACATTATTTCTTACAACATCGTTTTCAAGGGCAAATTATCGCAAGAGATAAAAAAATACTAAAATACTCCGATACCTTTATTAGTGGGTATGTATATATACATATATATGCCCGACATCTTAGTAAAATCAATAATAAGAGCTAAACAAAATGAAACTATCAATAAATGAATGAAGAGACATCGCAAAATTAAACGAAAGAGGTGGCATGTATAATACAGAGCAAAGTTTGAAAAGATTTAATATCTATATATACATATTGAAACTGATAGAAAATTACCATGTATAATCACTTTTCTTTATGTGTTAATTAGTATCTAGTTTTATTTTTAGTTTTTGATAACACTTAAATTTGATAACACTTTTCGTGTTATATATATATATATATATATATATATATATATATATCAGCAATTAAAAGTAAGGAGTGCAAAAAAAATCAACAAAGTTATTAAGCGGTTCAAAAGTATAAAATGTTAGACGAATGAATGTAAAAACATTTTATGCATATTTTTAGTGCATGTTTTTGTACAAAAACAGAACACAAACACCTTAATTTTACGATATTCTAAGGACAAACAGTCTGTATATTTCTATTTTATCAGCATCAGTTTTTGCAAATAATAATTAAAAAAAATGTTAATTTCGTTAATTAATTAAAGAATACAAATTATGCATGCACGTTTTTAACACTTTTCAGTAAAATGCACACACACATACAAACGAAGAAAAAAAAATTAAAGGAAAAGAAAATGTTAAGCAAATAAATTAATTCTGCAAACACAAAATACTTATTTCAGGAGGAAATAATTAAGCAGATTTCCTCATCAAGAAAAAAGTTAAAACTCAAATGCAGCATAAAAGCAACAACGCAATATAACAGACTAAAGTAGCATTGGTAATTGGTATAGAACATTAACAATAGAAAATCTTGAATTCGATTATTGTGCTATTATTGACTTAAAATAATGGATATTGGAGTTTGGAGCTTGTTTTTTTAATGTGTAGATTTCAACTTCTTAGGAGTTTTTTGTACCGATATTTTGTAAATATCAAATAATGTATATATATATATATATATTAATAGTATTTTAGACATATTTATCATTCATGTCTGTGTTGCTGCTATTTGCTGATGACTTGGCATGCACTGATGTATGTGTGATATAAGATATAAGAAATGAATACATACATTTAATTTAGGAACTGAAAACTATGTGAAAAAGGGAAATGTCCAAACAAATAAAACTGAAATAATAATAAGAAGAAGCAGAGATTACCATGGCTTAAGACGTATGAAGTCGATTAAACAAATTTTATGGGCGCTAGACTTTCCCCAAAACCTCTGGAAGGCCATATGATAAGAAAGAAAATGGTAAAAGGAAAATTTTTATATTATTAGGTAAAAACAGATTATTTTATAATTATCAATATTTATAAACCAAATTTATATGAACAAAATCAGTCATATATATTATGATTTAAAATAATTATTGGTTTTTATAAATCAGTTTTACTTAAAATAAATCAATCATATATTAAATTTAAAAACATTATCCACTCAGCACAGCTGCACAGCTGCCACTCAGCACAATATGAGTAGAATCATCCGTAACCAAGCAAAATGATAACAGTGTGAGAATAATAATAATAATAATAATAATGATGATAATGATACACACAGCAAATGTAATTTTTCTTCTACTTTTTTCTAAATATAGTTTCAGCAACCCACTCAACTAACCAAGCCAAACAACTCTACTCATCCTCCACTTTTTTTATTTCATTTTATTATATAGCGCCTGGGTGACCGAGTTCCCTTGGTCTCACTGTAAAAATCATTCATAGCGATTTTTTTTCAGGTAATTATACTTATTATTTGTTTGCCCAGAGCGGAGTGTGGGTTAACACTGAAAGCTATTTTTCCTGGAGGTAAGGAAAATTCAAAAATTATCATATAAAAATCGTTCAAGCAGTTTTCTAGAAGACAAGATTTCTGCTATATATTGTTCTAGGACAGTGACAGCTAATCTTTTCTGAAAAATAAGATAAGTGAGACCGTTTTTCATCTAAAAAATAATCTCTAAAAAATTTTTAATCAATCCAGCGATTAATAAGAAAACAAAGTTTATGCCGTCCCAGGTAGTTTGGGGGTTGCCAATGAACGCTAATTATAAAGAAGATGAAGGTTATTTCGGATCGAAATATCATCTGAAAAACACACTAACGCTAAATATTTATCAAAATCATTAGAGGATTTAAAAAAATAAAAAATCGAAATTCCTGCCATTTTTCTCAGAGGAAGCGCGGGTTACCAGTAAATGCTAAATGTTCTAAAGTGAATGTCAGACTTTTGTGCTTATTATACAATTGTAAACTCAAAAAACTTCCTAAATCTAAATTTTTATCAAAATCATTCAGCTAGTTTCTGTGTGTGTATCACAAATATTGTGGACGTTGTATCTCCCGATCCAATGAACAAAATTCAACCAAACTTGGTATTTAGTTGGACCCTGACCTAAACTACTACTAATTACATTTGGGGATCAATCGCTAAACAGGTGTCGCTGTAATCCCATTATTTCTAAATTTTTAACACGACAGTATAGGACAAAATTTCGTATAAATGTACATAATCAGCATTATTTTTAACGCATGATTGTAAAATTAATATGAATTATTGATAATAGTAGTAGCAAACTAGGAAAAGAAAGTGTGTGTATGTAGGATGTAGCTCCCGGGGGTGTAAAATTTTTATATGGGTTATGGGTATCTTTCGAAAGGACACGTCAATATCTTTAAAACGAATGGTTGAACCACAGATCTGCGATAATTTAAAACAAAGTTATCGATTTTTTCATTTTTAATGTAAAATAATAGTAATAATAATAATAATAATAATAATAATAATCGCATTTCTTCTGATGTTGACACAAAATTGACTTTCCTTCGGCATTTAGTGTTATAACATCTGTGAAATAAAAATCGTTTGTATTCAGCATGGAAAAATAATTTTAATAAATAATTTGTACTGTGTGAATTTGTATAAGATCGTTTAGAAGAAAGTCTTGTAGTGGCCAGAACATACTAGTTTAGACTTTGTCTTCTTATATTAAATGAGATTCTAGATAACTTTCTGGACCAAAGTTCATATATATATTTCATTCTCAATTCAATAATTATCATCATGCTCTGTTCCTTGGTTACTTCGCATTGTCTTTTTTTTTTTTTTTTAACTAATCTTCAAAATATTGTAAAGGCGTATAAACATTTTTTAGAATTCTCGATTGTATTTTATTGTTCTTTTTTAAGCATTTTTATTTATGTTCATTAAAATCTAGAGTCATTTCGCTAGTAAGTGCACTTGTTATTTTACTTATCTTACGTTACTATTCCGCTTTATATGGGGAAACAGAAATGTAGTCTGACAAAAGAAATTAATAAAATGAAAAATAAATGAACTAAGTTATATGCTGTCAAAGATATAGTGTCGATTTCGAACCGAATGTCTAGACGGGCGAGGCTGTTTATTTTAATAATTATTAATGTCTCAATAATGAATATTTAATCTGCAAATTATCTCTGGTGATATATACACATATTTAATTACGAAGCTTTCACAAATGAAAGTGCTTTTTTTTTTTTTTTTTTTCCGCTTACATCAATTAAAACAAAACTCATAGAATATTTCTTACTTTCTTCTTTACATATAGATTACTTTTTACTTTCTTCTTTATATATATGAAGAAAGTATTGGATTCATGAAAATCTTCGATCTTTAGTTTTCAACGCAGTCCTATGTTTTGAGATGTCCGGAACATGATTTACTAATTTTTTAGAAAATGTATATCTCTGTATGGTTTGTGTGCATTGAAAATTTCGTGGACGCTGTATTTCACGAACCAATGGATGGAATTTAACCAAACTTGACATTTACTTGGACCTTGATATGAATTGGTGCTGATTACATTTTGAGAACAATCGTGCAACAAGTGGCGCTGACATACTATTTATTCATACCTTATAATATGGCAGCATAGGACAAAATTTCGTATAAATGTGATTAATGAGAATTATTTTTAACTTTTCAATGCAACAATAATATATATATATATATATATATAAAAGTAATAATCAACCAGTGTTTTTTTTTTTTTTTTTTTTCTTGTAGGGGCACCCCCCCGTTCTTCTTAGGTGGTATAAATTTTCAATATGGTATTCATTATGGGTATTCAAAAGAGTTCATGAATACCTAGAAGAAAAATGGTTGAATCGTAGATCTCTGATAATTTAAAACAACCTTTCTCGTTAAAAAGAAAAAAAAAATAATTTCCTTAGATGTTGGCACAAAATTAACTTTTTCTTTGGATGTTGATTATTACACTTCTCTGATAAGAAAATCCGTCTGATTCATAATGTTAAACAATTTTAAAGAATAGTTATTTTAATAAATATTTTGTACTGCGTGAATTTATATAGGAAAATATAGTTTTGTGGTGGCAACAACATTCTAATTTTCCCTGTTTAATTGCATCATCTAAATGTTAAAAGTTCATTTTTTATTTATTTATTTATTTATTTTTATTTATTTGAAAGTGTTTGTTTCGCAGCGTTTCGGAAATAAAATCTTCGAAATTTATACTTGGTTCACCAGTTGGAGTATTTGGTGGTCTACAAGGGAAAGTTTTATATATAAGCGAATTTACAAATTTTCCAAAATATTTCCTTTCTTTCTAATGAGAATTTTAAATAATAATAATAAACTTGAAATAATTTAGACACTTAAAATGTGATTGGATATATAGACAATGTTTTATTTATTAAAAATTTTATTTTCATCAACTTTAACATGTAAAAGATAATTATATTTTGCGTTAAATTCGACGACATCTTTCGAAAATACTATTATGGTACGAATCTAAATAGCAAGGTTGTCACTCTTTTATGTACCAAAATATTGAAATAATTTGGATCCTCATAACAAAGGAAATTTTATCTACAGGGTGACAAGAAATAACTTGGACGAAGTTTCAAACGAAATATCTGTAACTACCGCTAGAGTTATAAATTTATTTCATTAAGTATTGATCCTAGAAAGCAACTAAACAGGTGTAAGTAAGTTAGTTGTGATAACCATTATGGTTAACAAACGATCTCCTATACTTGAATTACATAAGCAAGGAAAAAACAATGTGAAATTGTTCAACTATTGAAAGTGCCTAAGCAGACGGTTTCATACACAATCAAAAGGTTTAAAGAACTCGGACATGATGGTGACAGGCCAGGAAACCGGAAAATTATCAAAAACCGAGTTCAACGAAATCCTAGGATTTCAATGAGAAAGGTTGCTAGAGAGATGAAGATCAACAGAGAAACTGCACTTTTGATGACAAGAGTAGAGCTTGGTCTTCGCCCTTACAAAATGAAAGAGGCTCAAAAGCTAACAGCAGAGAACAAACGCACAAGACTTCAAAGGTGTAAAGAACTGTTAAAGCGGGCCGCAGATGATCGATGACAAACATTTGTCTTCACAGATGAGAAACTGTTATCGATTCAACAAGCTCACAATAGCCATAATAATAGAGTTTGGCCAGCAGAAGCATTTAGACTTGTTTTTATTGATCAAGGGATAAAGATTAATCAACAAACATATCGCAAACTCATTTTGGAAGATGTTGTCTTACCTTGGTCGCAAAAGGTCTTGGAAACAAATCTTGGAAACAAAAGATGGACCTTCCAACAGGATTTCGCACCTGCACACAGAGCTAAACGCACTCAAGATTGGTGCAAGACAAATTTTCCTGACTTCATTGGAGCTCAAGAATGGCCACCGTATTCCCCAGATTTGAGTCCAATGGATTATTCTGTTTGTCCATTTTGAAGACAAAGGTGTGTGCTAAACCTCATAAAACTTTGGCATCCCTAAAGAAATCCTTATGCAAGTAATGGGATAAAATATCAGTAAGTGAGTTGCGGCCCATAGCCGAAAATTTTGTGACGCGTTTAAAGCTCTGTATTAAGTCTAAAGGTAGACACTTTGAAAATTTGTAAATATATTAGACAAATAATAAATTCATATTTATTTTGAAGTTTGGTCGTAATATTTTCATTAGCATTAAAGTTATAATGTATCATGTGAGTCCAAGTTATTTCTTGTCACCCTGTATGTTTATCAACTAATTATATATTTTTTCAATCTCCTCTAATTTTCACATGCTTGAAAACTACCCAACTTTCTTTGTAAAAGAAAGCATGAATATATTCTATTAACTATTAAATGTGCTACTTTTTAACTCTCTCCAGTTTACTTGACTGCTGTAATTTATAATTTATTTATGAGTATGGTTATTTTGAATAATATCTGAAGCCATTAAAAAAAAAAAAAAAAAAAAAATTAGAAATTTTCTGCTGTGGTATTTAAAGTTTATATTAAAAAAGAAACGTTTTACAGCTACAGTTGCAAAGCCCGTTGTATTTATATAACGTATTCTTTATATATACCGGGTGTTTCAAAAGTCAGTAGACATTTTAAAAATTCTTAAAAATTGAAAGAATTGGTAGAACTGAATGTGGTTTGCGGAAAAGTTATTCTCTTGAAGTTTTTTTTTTTTTTTTTTTTTTTTTTTTTTTTTCGGAATTGAAAAAAAAAAAAAGGTAAACCTTTTGTTGATAGAGGGCGCTGCATGGATGCGTAAAGAGAAATATGCAAATCAGAGTCTTGTAAATTGCACGGTTTTACGTTTAACACAGCTTATTTCTTATTTTACCTCTTACTTGCTCATACATAAAGATTTAATTGCGATACTGACTTGTAAGATCCGCCGAATAGCTGCAGTTCTCGGTGTTGTAACTCAACTGCCAACTGTAATTTGGGGTGATGGCGGTCACATAGAAGAGAATTTACATGCCTGTAAACATTTGCATGCAAATAAATAATTTTTTTTCAAGGAAATGTGTGATTTACTCACGTACAGCGCCCACTATCGACTAAAATTTTAAGTATTTTTTATTTATTTTATTATGTATATATATATAGGGGAACATCTCCGGTTGTGGGCACAGTTTTGATTTTAGCTTATAACTTTTGATAGAATAGATATTATGCAAACATATGAATACCAATGAAAAGCTAGAACCATTAGTTAACGTTTGATGAAGTAACTGTATTGATTCCGTCAACCAGAAAAAATTATTACGAATTTTGTGAAGTGATAATTTTTTGCCAAAGAAAATTTTGTACGCGATTGTGGACACACTTAAAAAATGGGAAAATAATAAGAAAAACCACCATAAATACAGAAAACAACAAATTTTATTCATTTTGTAAGGATTCAGTTGCCGAAATAATAACAGAAAATGGCATTTTTACAATTTTATTCGTCATCTTCTTCATCCTACAAATCAGAAGTGCAATGCTTGTAAATAAAATAATTTTCATGTATATTGGCACATTTCAAGTGTATCAGACGATCATACTCGCTGCATTTGACTGAATTTGCTCTTGTTCGGCATGATAGCAGGTGCTCCAAACAAATGATGCAGAAATAGACATCATCTTCTGATTGTGAATGCTTCTATTTTAGCATGCTTGGTCAGCAGTTTGACAGGTGACCCTTACTTTTTCTAGGCTTCTTCTGTATGGACACAGAAGCTGCGAAGAGTTCCATATTCTCGGTCAGTCGATTTTATGGATTTCGTATATACTAAGCAATCCTAAATGGCTTTAACCATCGCCTTAAAATGCATTTCTTTTGGATCAATCGACTTTTCCAGGGTTGACATGGCTAAAAAAGCGTTAAAATGCCTAAAAATACATAAAACACTAATAAAATATGTTATGTTGTTTTAAACGACCATATTTCACATTTTTTAAGTCAAAAGAACGTTTTAAATGAAAGAAACATGGGTGCCCATAACCGGTTACATGAAGGTGCCCACAACCGGGAATGACAATCATTTTTATAATGACAGAAAAAACTATTTTCATTTAAAATTTTGGCTTAATTCGATATTGCATTATAAAATATATTGAATATACTGCATGAATATATGTTACACTCACATTTTTTAATTAATTCATTTCGATTTATTGCACATTGAAAAAATTCAGAAATTACTTTTGTGTTGCTTTTTGTTCAAAATTTTGTTTCGATGTTTGCACTTACTAAGCAATTGCGTCTATTCAATTCGGTGTTAGCGCCATAACTGCGTACTGTTAAAATACATGTTTGACATTACTCAAACCCACCATATTTACTTTTTGTTAAAAGATATGGTGGGGTGTCCACAACCGGAAGATGCCCAGAACTGGAGATGTTCCCCTATATATATATATATATATTACCAAAAATAGTCCCCCTTCACGAGAATAACTTTTTCGCAAACTGCGTTCAATTCTACCAATTCCTTCAATTTTCATGAATTTTTAAAATGTCTACAGACGTATGGGACGCCTGGTATATACAGTAAACTCCCGATTATCCACGGGCGTAGAAAAAGGGCATGATTAGCAGAAAGTTTTTTCTCAACAAGAAACAAAAACAAATGATTGCTGAAAAAAAAGAAAAAAAAAAAAAGAATTATGGTTTTTTTTTTTTTTTTTTTGTATAGTACATTACTGTACTGTTTAATTTAGTGCATAAATTAGTTTAGATAGTGTACCTTAGATTCGCCGTAAGTAAACATTTTTGTTTATTGTTTTAAGTTAGATACCACAGATACCACATACGTCTGAATTTAAGACACATAAATGTCTTTATAAAAATAGACTAAGTTAAGTGTCTGAATAATATTAATATGTCTGAGCTCTGTTTTTCATCTGTTTTCTAAAAAGGTCTTTACGATAAGGGGTCATTCACAAATGAAAATTTGTATCGGAAAAATATTATAATACACAATGAAACTTAATACAATCTTTGGGATTCATTTTTCATTTTTTTCATAAGCATGTATTACTACATACCTATTAAAAATAATAATAATAATTGTTTGAAAAAAAAAAAATGAAATTTTTTTATGATACAAATTTTCATTTGTTACCCGTTATTGTTAAGACCTTTTTAGAAAACAGCTGAAAAACAGCTCATTTAATCACCGATATCTCTATAATTTTTCCTGGTATTTAACTGGATTTTTTTCATAAGGTACTATATACAGTTGAGTATTAAATTATATCAAAGTTTTTTTGTTACAGTCCGCACATGCGCAGTAATAAGTTATTTACTACAAATGTCTATATATCTTTGAATATTAAATGTATTTGTTTTAAACTATAATATAATGATTTAGGTATATGTTGTCATGTTTTCTGAAAGTTTCATGAAATTTCGAAGAACAACTTTTAGAGTTATAAAGTAAAAATTTGCGAAAAATGTTTGCATTTTTTAATAAAATATTTATAACTCTTTAAATATTCGAGTTAGCTTCACAAAACTCTACACACGTATAAAATATTTATAACCACATCTAAAATTTGCAAATGAAAGGACGCACTTACAGGATAATCACTAATATTTTTTTATTTTATTGGATTCGTCGTTCGTCCCCTAAAGGCGGTCAATACAAAAATTTTGCTGAAAAATGTGAAGAAAGACATGTTTTCTTTATTCCCAAAATTGAAGAACAACACATTAAGTATTTTTCGAGATATTCGACAAAACGTAAAAAAGTGAAAGTGCTTCCATTATTTTGTCCAACACCTGTACTTAAAATGCATAATTTTTACTACACTCACACACATGAAATACATAGTTCCTTGCGAACACACACACACACACACATGTGTGTGTGTATGTACAGTCACCCCAAAAAAAAACGCCACCCCCCCACCTAATTTCGCCGTAAATTATTGTAGAAACATGCGACTGGTACCGATCAGTTTGTAATAACGTCTAGTTTATAATGTTATAGTTAGATTTTACTTAGGGGGTCGTCTACATATTAAAACTGACATCAACTTCATTTTTTTCAATGGTAACCCCCCTTTTTTATAATATTTTTGAATTCTTTGGATCAAATCATCACGGAAAATGGTATAGTTTATATATTTCGCTCAATTTTTCATAGAGTTATAAGCTGTCAAAATTTGGGGATGCTAATGTTAAATGAATGTGACAAACATTAAATCATATCTTCCGAAATAATTATGATATTTAAATTCTGTTTTTTTTTATTCGTTAGAATGAAGTGACCCAAACATATTCCATGCAAATTTTTGCTAAAAAAACATTTTTTGAATTATGAAAATTTTTAATAAATTCATATTTGAAAAAATTATGAATTATGACCTATGTTAATTTTTACACGAATAGAACGGGCATCATCAAAAACATGGGTTTCCAAATTTACAGCTCGTTCCTAACATTATTTTTTGAGTTACAGTGATATTTCATTTTTTACTGCTGTTAGGGGGGCGTCACTTGTTATAATTTGTATCATCTGTGAGTCAATATTTCTATACATTTTGACGAAAAACTATTTTAATTTACCTTTATGTTATTATAATTGTTTTCTAAGGAACATTTCGATGTTTATTATACAAATTGGCTTATTTTTTTATAAAATTATAGCAATGCAGGCAAGAGATTGGGAAAGAATTCCAAAAGAAATGTAGCCCCGCCTCTATATTGCGGAAACAGTATTAAAAAACCTAGTTTGCATACTCGTATATGACACTATATGTGACGCTGGTATGCATAAATGTCAATGGCATTTACTACATTGAATGCTGAAGACAAAATTTAAATGATTTAATTGGAAGTATGTAAAATAAATTTGTTTTATAATGTAAAGTTTTAGAAAAATTCTGTAAAGGCGTGGCTTTCGTTGCAGAAGGGAGTTTACTCGATTCTGAAATGTTAAGTCTTTGTTCTTAAATATTACATAACTTTTTCTAGCTTCTCACTGCTAAAATTCTATTTTATCCCTTTTGTCTTTTGCTTTTAACTTGAATATTCTAGGATTCGTGCACCTCAATTAAGTATCATGACAGTAAAAAAACGCGGTAAGACGAGGAATATTATTTGAAAGAGCAATACGCAGTGAACAATATTTTTGTTTTTTCCTTTTTTAAAATTAATATAATTGATTTTTATTAATTTTTATCAGAATTTTTAAAACAAATTTTCTGTTTTAACCTTGTGAAATTTTCGCATTTGCTTACTCTACCGTTTATGCTATTTAAATTTTATCGCATGACGTAACATAATAAAATATAAAACTTCTATTAAATGTTTTTTTAATACTGAATAATAAAGTGGTATTTTTTTTTTCTTTAAGTTTTAAAATCTATTATTGAAACAAAGTGCAATATTATTTATTTTCTATTATTCTAATCACGGCGTAAAACTGTCGTCACATTTATTACGGAAAAAGAATTTAAAACAAAGTAATATGTTTTATTACTTTTAAAGATATAGATTTTACACATTTATAATTAAGAATTCAAGTACAGTAGACGATTGCAGAACGGGGAATATTCGTTCTAGGCAATAGGAAACCGTTTTTTCCATATCCATGTTTATTTTCATATGAATATACACAATAATATGAATATACACTCTTTCTAGTGAAAAAATTTGTTTCATACTATATTGTTTATATAAATATGAATATAAGGAATATTCTTAAGAAATATCGTAACACACAAATTGTGAAAGAAACGCCCACTGGAGGAGTTACAGATTTCCAAATGACGTGAAACTACATCAGCAGTCGCGAAAATATTAAATATCCTTTCTCAGATTTTAGTTTAAATCTTGTTATGTATATTTTTGTATATTATCTATTGTTGGTTTGTACGCCTAAAATTAAATGTAAAACTTTATAGTAACACTTTCATGCGAGGCTTACTGTATAAAATAAAAATATACCCAACAAGAAGTAGATAATAATTGTTAGTTAGTAGATTTTAATTGTTTATATATATATATTTTGTTTTTTAAATGTATTTAAACTTAAATTTTTGTCTCTTAAATAAAACAGTTTTTGCTTTTAAGAAGTAGATAATTCTTTTTCTTAAATATTAAACACCTTTTTTTTAACTGCTATTAATATTATTATCATTATTACTACTGTTCTTTTACCTTGGTATTTAGATTTTTGTAATTCAATATTGTAGGGTTCATATCATTCAAGCTATTATTTTTCTTCGTACGAAGTGATGTATTTAACTTTCAATAATAATGTTTAATAAATTGAAACCAATAAAAATCTTTTAATTCATAAGCTAATAAAGAAAGTTCTGCGAATTTGAATCGTTTTTTATTTTATAATAAACATTCCTGAACTTTTTTTCCGGTGTGAAATTTTATAAATAATGAATATTGGGTAGTCGATCACGATTTATTTTTTCTAAATGTATAGACGGTCCCCTAACACATTTTCACGTGTAACTCTGTTTAAAATTGATTTAAAGTCTATAAATAGGTAAGTTTTCCGAACTGCCTTGATCTCAGAAATCTGAATATGAGGTCAAAAATAGGGGTCGTCATTGAAAAAAAAATGAAGTTTATACGTGTTTTAATATGTAGATGACCCCTTAAGCAAAATATAACTACACCATTAAAAACTAGACGTTATTACAGATCGATAGGTACCAGCCGCATGTTTCTACGATAATTTACGGCGAAATTGGGTGGGGGGTGGCGTTTTTTTTTGGGGTGACTGTACATATATATATATAAACAGTTTTCTACATACTGCAATGTACAATAAAATTACATATAGAGTAATTGTATCAGTGATTGACACTTTTAGAGCAATCTCTGATGTTTTTAATGTTCTAGTCATCAGAAAATATTTTTAGAAATCTTAAGTTAGTACATATGGCATGAAAGACATTCAGAACCACATATATGTTAAAATATATACTTTTGATAACTTTTTTTTTTTTACGAATTTTTATTTGACACCCACTCAATGTTCCAGTAATTGACACTGCCAGTTTTTCCTTTTATCAGCAATTGGCCTCCTTGGTTCCAGTGTTTGACACTGCTAGTTATTCATTTTACCAGTTATTAGCACCCTATGCTCCAGTGTTTGACATAAAATGTTAAAATTCTTATATGTAAAATATATGATTTTATTATTTTTCTTATTTATTAATTATTTCGGGATAGATGTCAATTACTGGAGCGTGCCAATCATTGTAGCACCTACCCTATACTAACAATCTTATAATTATATATAATATGTAATTTATTAGAATATGTAACTAAGTTAGTTACATATTAGTTAAACTAACAATAAATAGGACGAATTAGTTAATAGATAAATACGAATATATATAATCCTCTTTTAGTTATATTATACTATTTTCAATATGCAATCTTCAGTTTCTTGGGTTGCATTTTAAATTCTTATTTACTTTTTCAAGATTTCTTTCCTGGTTTCTATACATTGTTGTGTGAGGAAATATGACATATATGTGTGTGTGAGAGAGAGAGAGAGATTTATTCAGAAGCAGCTTGTTCTTTAGAGAAAATAGCATTCTGTCGCTAACAGATTTTCAGTAAAACAAATGATATTTATTAATCGAAAGTATCCTATAGCATTTTGTAACAAGTTTTTTTTTTTTTTTTTCAAAATAAAAAACAATTGTGATTATGTCGCTAACAATTTATTAATGAATTTTGAAAAGTATTCAAGTTACATCAATCCTGAACGAAATTGTTCATACCCTGTAAATTCAAAGTGAAATAAACGAGAAATGAGCTTGATTATTTGTACAATAATAGTATGTTCTCTTTTAGCTAATTTCTAGAAAATTAATTAAATAAATAAAAATAAAACAGGGCAACAGGGAAAAAGAAAAATGAAACTTATCTAAATTTATTTTAATTATCTAAGACTTTAGACGAAAGTTAAGTAAATGAATAAAAATTAAGTTTAATATATCCCATAAAATTTTTTATTTCTTTTCACTCGATGCTCCATTTATAGGTCAAAACCAATTAGTACGTCTTAGGCAAACAGCCGATAAAAATATTGGAAGGTTTTTCCGTATGAGAGAGAAAAAAAAAAAGAACTAACTATCTAAATATGTTATACATGCATTAAATGACTAAAAAGTGTGTAAAGAACAATTAATTTTCCAGTCACGAATGAATTTCAGTTACTTCAGAGCAGATTCTTTTTATTTGTATTTAAATAAATAGACTACGAGAATCTCATAATCTTTATTCTTTATTGTTAATGAATTATCAATCTATTTTTCTTTTCCCACTACGTGGAATGGAAATTAAAAATTTCACGTTGAATGACAGGCAACAATAATAAAACTTTTAAGTGAATGGAAACTTAAAACTTTTCATCAAATGTTAAGCACAAGTGATAGTACAATTATGCGTTGGGTAAAGTAATCCATAATAACGAGTCTACAAGGTTGTAAAGTAAAAATAAATTTAATAAAGGGAAGAAGTATTTAATGTACAAACACGTGTATGTAAAATGGCCTCTCAATTTCCTGAAAAAAGGATTAGAAGTAATCAAAGGGAAAACTTATATTACAGTATATACAATAAAATTGTAAAAACAATTTAATACGAGGTTTCATGGGATTCGAAGGCTAGAAAAAAGCATATTTTCTCTCTCCTTTTTTCCATATAATAAACAAAATGTTTTATTATTAAAAATTTCGAGCATATAAATAAAACAACATTTTCTAAAATTCTCATTAAAAATTTTGGAAAATTCAGCCGGTGGGTTCTGGTTTCCGAAGACCCTTCAGAAAAGCAGTGGGCATAATTTCTCAAAAACTAATGCACTGATCTTATTGAAATTTTGCCCACTTCTTCAAATTAGAAATTACTACTGCTTGAGCGAAGGATTTTTCTTTTTTTCGATTATAACTAATTTTACAAGGCTATACGTGGGATAAAATGTACCGAAAATGGTATACCGTTTTTGTATATAACTCTGCCAAAATTTCAAATTTCAATATTTTTAAATGCTTCGTTTAAGCACTAGTTAATTCTGTTTTGAAGAAGAAACACCGATCTTATCTTACAATATTTCATTAAGATTGGTGCATTAGTTTTTGAGAAATCATGTCCGTCGCTTTTCTGAATAGTTTCAGGAAACCAGGACCCAGTGGCTGAATTTTCCAACAATTTTTAATGAGAATTTTATAAAATATTGTTTTAACGTGGTCAAATGCTGAAAATATGTTCAAAATTTAGTATAAAGCCTTTATTAATTAACTAGGGCCCCTTACAAAGACCTCACAGAGTGCAATCCACATAAGCCTGGAAATGTCGCGTTTTATAAACGGTCTAAGTACCTACAACAATGTCAACAACGAAAGTTGTATCAATTTACGAAGTTTAAATTGTAACTGTTTATGCGCTTTATTAATATTGGAATTAAAAAAATGATAAATAAACATTAATAATTTTGTCCGTAAGGCAGCATCATTATTTGCAGAACGAATGGATATTTCCAGTATTCAAGTATGAGAGTAGTACCGGTGATACTTAGGTCGGATGGCTCAGTTGTTAGTGAGATGGCACGCTATGCGAAACACCAATGTTCAATTTCCGGCCTGAATTGTGCTTTTGTTAAATTTAATGGTCTTTCCATATAAAATATTATATTTATATTTGAATTAATATTAAATCTTAACTATATATGTCATCTAGCAAATTTAAAAATTAAATTTTGATAAATTCATCCGTGAGATTGACTCACTATTCGCAGAATAGATGAATATTTCCAGCATTTATGTGAGCTAATAATGACAGTCAGATGTCGTGGTTGGGATTGTAGAATGTTTACGTGCTCTACTAAAAAGGTTGCCAGACTTTTTCTCTTGTTGAATTAAATTCGGCAATTTTATCTAAAATATAAATTAAAATTAAAATAGTTTAGTTTTCTTCATAAAAAAAAAAAAAAAAACTGTTTCTTTATGTTACTTTTTTGTAAAACTTTTGATTTATTTTTTAACCTCATTAAAAGAAGCCTAAATCCAATTCGAATCCAACTCGCAGGTCGAAATTGAGCAGGATTTTCCACCAAATTATCAATCACATAATTATTAATGATTTTCAAATGTATAAATTGATAACTAGCTCTAAAATTTCAGAAACAATATGCTGTTTCTAAATAAGTTTTCAGTTAATATTACATTCCGAACAGTGTTATCATTTTTCTTTTTGCGTTTCAATGCGACAGATGTACTTATAATATTATAAATAAAATATTATATTAGAGATATGTCTATGATGAAACATGTTTGCTAAATTTATGTATTTCTTCCTTTCGAATATCTAAAATACTCAATCAATACTTTTATTAATATTTTTTCAAAAAACAATTTTAATACTCAATGCTATTTTTATTACTTGATAATCAAAAGGTATTCGTCGATTTTCTTAATATACAAGAAGATATTTGTATCTTCTATGACACTTTGCTAAGATTATTCTAGATTAGTTTCCATTTAGAGAAGGGGTTTGAGTGCCGCTCTACGGTCATTCGTTGACCATTAAGGATAATTAGAACGGGATATATGGCTTAAAGTAGATTCCGACTCACTACTACATTATAACATTCAACCTGAACCTGGATTCAATCCCGGCATCATGCAACACATCGCTAACGATTTGGCTACCAGAATGGTTAATTTAAAGAGCTTTTCAGCTATTATAGTAACCACAAACATTTCACCCATGCATATACCAACTCCTATAATTAATCTCGAGAATTCATGCAAGAGCTATCATTAGTAATCAAAGAAAGACAATACAGGTAAAGAACTTATAGTGATAGCTATATCTTTATGGCTTTTTTAATAAAGGATAGACTATTACTCTAGGGAACAGACGATATAACCTGGTATATTCTGTGTTCTCAATTGATTTGCTGAAAAGAAAATCTTTTAATTTCTCGGACATAGAGGCCTATGGTAGTTACAGATATTAGTGTAGAACCACTAGTTTGAAGAAGGGAACAAGCGTCAAAAGTCAAAAATTGAGTTTTTTTTTTATTTCGCTTTGCGTTAACACACATGCCAGGCAAAAGAAGGGAGCAAAAAACACTTGCTTAGCGTAAGAACATGCATCAGAAATCCGGCTGCAAAAGTCATGCAGTGTTCTTCAAATTCCAGCGGACCCAAGTTACAACTCTAAGGTACCAATAAACATTAAAAATTTTAAGATGGTCAATAAATCCTCCACTACTTTCCAGAAGAACATAAGCGATTCTACGAGGGGATAGTTGCAGACCGACCTCCACCACCGCGAGCAAAGCTGAAGAATAGTAACTTGAAGAATATTCTTGTTCAATATTTTTATAAGTATTATTATTTATTTTTTTTTTTTTCAAAAATTACTTTATTTACTTTATTTACTAAAGTTTATAAAAAAAGTAAAAACACAGTTAAAAATATTTAAATATTAAAATACATATAGGGTAAAACACAGAACATAAATAAATGTTTCGAGCCTTTTTTGACTCCTCATCAGTATTAACTAACATCAATGTTAACTTTCAAACTACCGAACAAGCATAACTCGTAATAGAAGTGCAGTTTATTCAGTAGGCACTGCGCATGTTTCATTTAAAGGAGAAGGCTGAAATCTTGCAAACCATCCTTCAAGGAAAATACTAAAATAACTTTTTATTTAATTTTAAACTTGCTATTTCTAGACCTATTTGCTCTTACCGATGTTGTGTATGGTACCTCATAAATCATGTAAGAGCTTTTAAAATCAAAAGAGCTTTTAAAAACGTGATATTAGATCAAAAATTCTCCATCATGACATAGAGACCGATGATTTACCTGATTTCGATCAAGGTAAAATTATTGTTTCAAATTACTACAATTACCTTTCCGGGCTTTTCCTTAAAGGATGGTTTATAAGACTTTAGCCTTCTCCTTTTAACGAAGCATGCACAATGATTGCTAAATATAACGCACTTCTATAATGAGTTTTTTTTTTTTTTTTTCTGTTGCTTGAAAATTACCATTGTTATTAATACTGATGAGGAGCCAAAAAAGGCTCGAAATATTTATTTATGTTCTGTGTTTTACCCTACTTGTATTTTAATACTTTTAACTGTGTTTTCATTTATTGTATAAACTATCTCAATTTATAATGTATGTACATTTTACTAAAAGTAGCGCATTTCCAAACCTTCTCGTATTACCTTCTAGCCTAATTGTGTCTTTTCATCCCCCTTGCACTTGCGGGGAGATGGCTGGTTTACACTGCTATGTATTCTCCTAACTTGCCTGCTAACTCATTTGGCACATGTATACGGAAAATATTCACATTGCAGGCTATCAAATATTACTTTATAGGATTTTTTTTTTTCATTACTATGTTTTAATGCAGTTGAATTTACAAATTTTCAAGGATTTCATTTTGTCTTTTTTTTTTTTTTTTTAACTGCATTTAAATCCTTAAAATTCATTTTAAATACATAGATTACGACATGACTCCAAAGGAATACTAAAACGGAAATGTATTCTAGAACACTTCCTAGTAAAAATAAAAATGTTATTTTACTATAATAGTTTTAGCATATCACCTCATTTAAAAAAAAAGTCTGAAGGAAGACATTATCGTTTATCGGTAGTTATTCTCTAATATATAAAACAATTAAAAAAAAAAAAAAAAAAAAAAAAAAGAAAGAAACTTAATATTTCAATCATTGTTCATTTGCATTTGGTTGTATAAAACAGATAAAAAAGAAAATATATCTGACCTCTATTTTTAAAATGTGTAATGGAGTATTGTTTGTCACGACTTACAACTGTCGAGGATTTTGATAGGAAAGCAAGATAAAAAATAATTTATGGTAAAGTAACTGTATTAGAAGCAAATGTATTTTAGAAAAAAAGAGAAAAAATGGATTGAAGAATACCCTAAATATATTCTTATCATTTCTTTTAAAAAATGTGAGGGAGAAGAAATGAATTTAATTTAATGTTATGTATAAACATTATACGTTTCTTAAGCTATGTTTATAGCCAAACAGAGTTGAGTTTATATTCTTATTCAGTTCTTATATTAAGATTTGGACCAAAATTACAAACTTTTTTATTGTAAATTATTTGTATGTTCCAATTTCTTTCAGAAATTCTGTTTTTTTTTTTTTTTTTTTTTTTTTTTTTTTAAATATATATATATATTAAGCAGAAAGCAGTTTACTTTGTATCTAAATGGACATATTTCATGTGGTGAGTACAACAGAAAGATTGACATGAGGTTAATTTGTTTTCAAATACCATAAGAAAAAAGAAGAAATAAGACATAATAAAAAATGCACTTTACACTCACACACATATTATATATATGCAATTTAGTTCAATTTAGTCAGCAATGATAAAAAGTATCTAAAACATATATCAATATTTTAACTATGCATATCACAAATAATTGAGATATTTAAAAGCAAAGTAGTTACTGAAATTTAAGACAAACCTGTAACATGAAAAATGTTTTGCTCATAATGTGACAAAATCATGTGTGATATAGATAGTCAATGGTGAAATCAAGCATAGGCTTTGGTCTTTGGTGCGCTTGTATGCGTGTGTGTGTGTTGGGGAAGTGTATTTTCTCTGAAGCACAATTCTCTGAAGTAAGGTCATTGTGCCTAAATGCGACGTGATTTTTGGTAAGTTTATCGCATTTAGGAAACTTATGACATTTTAGTAAACAAATAATTATGAAAAGAAAGAAAAAATGGTTGATTATACTCATAGTTCTAAACTAGTGTTTTGTGTCATTTTTTTTCAAGAAATTAAAAAAATATCAGTAATTTATGAAAATATATACCAGCGTCGCATTTAGGAAATTTTTGTCGCATTTAAGGTACTATGTCCTAAATGCGATGTTCAAACTCCCTAAATGCGATAATGCATTTAATGCATGGGAGTTACTTTAATGTTATTAACATTTTCCAAAGAAGGTTTAAAACTGTTATTAACACTTTCCAACAAGGCCTGAAAAGTGTTTATGACTTCGGTTTGTCTGTCTGTCTGTCCGTCCTTCTGTCTGTCTGCGCTCTAACTCCCGTAAATATTTATGGAATTTCTTGAAACTGATATATGTTATTCAAGATCACTATTGGACGTTCCCTATTGAAAATGGAGTTTATAACTCTACTAGTTTGTGTACAGGGACACCCGAAAGTATTTCAAAGCATTTGTGTTCTATGAGAGGTATTTCTACAAACCATATTTTCCTACCTTTACTGTAGACATATCTTAATGAAATTGAAATATGTCATTAAAGTTTACCATAGGATGTTTTCTGTGTAAAATGGAGGAAATATCACCATCGGTTTATGTACAGGGACACTCAAAAGTATTCCAAAGCATCGCGTTCTATGAGAGATATTTCTATAAATCAAATTTTAATAACTTTACTTTCCACGAAGTTTTTGGAAATTTAAATATGGTTTTTATATGCACAAAAGAATGCTTTGCACAGAATATAGCATGATTAGCATTAGATTTACAGGGTGGCACAAAAATATCCAGTTACATTAACAGCTATTAAAAAAAAAATGGCTAGAATTGTACTTTCGTTTACGTTAAGCGTTTTTAACACATTCTAACATTTTTTAAGGGTGAATATGATACCTCTACTGGTTTGTGTACAGGGACACCCGAAAGTATTTCAAAGCATTGTGTTCTATGAGAGGTATTTCTATAAACCATATTTTCATACCTTTACTGTAGACATAGTTTAATGAAATTGAAATATGTTATTCAAGATCACTATCGGGTGTTCCCTATTGAAATGGAGTTTATACCTCTACTGGTTTGTGCACAGGACACCCAAAAGCATTCGAAAGCATTGTGTTCTATGAGAGGTATTTCTATAAACCATATTTTCATACCTTTACTGTAGACATATCTTAATGAAATTGAAATATGTTATTCAAATTCCCTATTGGAAGTTTCCTGTATAAAATGGAGGAAATACCACCACCGATTTATATCCAGGGACACTCAAAAGTATTCCAAAGCATTGCGTTCTATTAGAGATATTTCTATAAATCAAATTTTAATAACTTTACTTTCCCCGAAGTTTTTGAAAATTTAAATATGGTATTTATATGCACAAAAGAATGCTTTGCACAGAATATAGCATAATTAGCATTAGATTTACAGGGTTGCACAAAAATATCCAGTTACATTAACAGCTATTAAAAATAATGGCTAGAATTGTACTTTCGTTTACGTTAAGCGTTTTTAACACATTCTAATATTTTTTAAGGGTGAATATGATTTCAGTTTTGTGTATCTGCCTGTCCGCCTGTTTGTCTGCCTGTCTGTCTGTCCGAGCTCTAAATCTCATAAATATTTATGGAATTTCTTCAAAGTGACATATGTTATTCAAGTTCACTATCGGATGTTTCCTATTTAAAATGGAGTTTATACCTATACTGGTTTGTGTACACGGACACCCGGAAGCATTTCAAAGCACTGTGTTCTATGAGAGGTATTTCTATTGGTTTTACTGTAGACATATCTCAATTAAATTGAAATATGTTATTCAAGTTCACTACTGGATGTTTCTTGTATAAAATGGCGGAAATACCACCGCCGATTTATGTACAGGGACAGTTAAAAGTATTCCAAAGCATTGCGTTCTATGAGAGATATTTCTATAAATGAAATTTTAATAACTTTACTTTCCACGAAGTTTTAGGAAATTGAAATATGTTATTTATATGCACAAAATAATGCTTTGCATAGAATATAGCATGATTAGCATTAGGTTTACAGGGTGACACAAAAATATCCATTTATATTAAGAGCTACTGATAAAACAATTCTAGAATTGCACTTTCGTTTACATTAAGCGTTTTTAACACTTTCTAACATTTTTAAGTGTGAATATGATTTCAGTTTGTGTATCTGTCCACCTGTCTGTCCGTCTGTCTGCCCGCGCTCTAACTCCTGTAAATATTTATGGAATTTCTCGAAACTGATATATTTTATTGATGTTCACTATCGGATGTTCCATATTGAAAATGGAGTGAATATCTCTTCTGGTTTGTGTACAGAGATACCCAAAAGCATTCGAAAGCATTGTGTTTTATGAGTGTTATTTTTATAAACATTATCCCTATAGAATGTTCCCCATTCAAAACGACATTAATAGGTCCTGTACAACTAGTTTGTTCACAGGGACAAAAAAAAAAAAAAAAAAAAAAAAAAAAAAAAAAAAAAAAAAAATGCCAATGCATTACGGTTTAGGACAGAATTTTTTGAAAGTTTAGTCTTTCTACTGCAAAAATCATAAAAATATTGAAATGTATTATTAATATTCTAAAATAATATTTTGTATAGAATATGGTATGATTAACTTTCTGATTTAAAGGGCTAGACTAAAATATTCAGAGAGATCAAAAGCTGTAATTATAATTTAATGGCTGCATTTTATTTTGCGTTAAGCCTTTTTAACTCTTTCCAAAATGCCTAAGAGTAATTTTAAAATCAGTTAGTCCATCTGTATATTTTTCAGTCCTTCTGTCTGTTGTGTGATAACGTTGTAAAGTTTGCGTTGACGCAAACTCCATCTTAAGTTAATTAGATCACTAAATGGATAAGTAAGAGAACACAAGACTTAAATTAACAATAACTAAAGTTTATTTGAGCAGATTAATGGGGAGGGTGGCCTGACAATTAAACTAGCTCAGTCAGTGTATTACTCAATCAAAAAATATATATCAACAATTAAATTAGATTATCTTAAATGTCTCACCCCAGCAAGCAATTGAAGGTGTAGCGACGGTTGCACTCGTAACTCCACTGCTGCGACTTCACTTTCGATCAGTGGATTCCCTACAGATCGAAATTCACTTTTACGAGCGCCAGCAAGTACTCGTACTAACACTCATCATTACTTATTCCTCACTCATCTAAATTTCTACTACTCAATATTCGCCAAATAAGACTTTCAACAATCCACTATAATACTCCAATATCCACACTATAATATGCTCCGACATCCACTATAATATCCTCCAACATCCACTATAATATCCTCCAACATCCACTCCCATCTACTAAAACCATCTCCATTTTATACTTCTTCCTACATCCTCCTCTCTCTTCATTTCAATCCGTCCTTTTAAAATCACTTCTAATTTATCTAACATTCAAAATCTAAGTCTTTCATTGCAGCACCCTGCCGACACAAAGCTAACTCGACCTCAACTTTCGCCGAGTCACTGGCGACGAAGCGATTTTAACCGTTCCCACTTTCTACTTTGCTGGATCCAGCTAAATTAAAACAACTGTGGTGACGTTCTGACGTCTCAACCTCACAACGTAGGCAAAGAACATTAAAAGTTATTCGATACAACAATTACGTACAGTTGGAAGGTGTTACTAATCATTAGGTACTGCATGATTTTTCTTTCTTGTTTAAGTCTTAACGTGTTTTCAATTTCTGTATCTATGTGCCCGAATCTCCATTTGTCTATCTGTCCGTGTACCGCACTTAGCGTCCGGAAATATTTTCTGAATTTAAAAAAAAATATATATGTTGTTCATATTCACTATTGAATGTTCCCAAATAAAAAGGGCATTAATAGGTACTGTACAACATGTTTATGTACAGGAACGCGCAAAAAATGCCAATGCGTTGCATTTTAGGACGTACATTTTTATAATTTACATTTAAAGAACTTTCATACTGTACTTTCAACTGTAAAATCATAAAAAAATTGGCATTTATTGTTAATTTGCTAAAATAATGTTTTGTATAAAATATGATTTTGCTAACCTTCAAATTTACCGGGCTACACTGAAATTTTCAGATAGATTAAGGGCTGGGATTACAATCGAAGGGCGACGGTTTCTTTTGTGTTAAGCATTTTTAACACTTTCAAACAGTGTTTAAGAATGATTAGGAATTCAATTAGTCTGTCTGTATGCCTTTCAGAACTACTGTTTGTTTGTTGTGTGATAACTTAGGCACAGAACTTTCAAAGTTATAAGATACAACAATTACGTGCAGTTATAAAGTGTTAATAATCATTGCGTAATGCATGATTTTTCGTTCTTTTTTTATAGTTTATAAAATACTTAATACCACATAACTATTTCAAGATAAAATATTGTGTAACTCTACGTGCAACTCTGCATTTAACAGTGTGTGTAACTCTTCCTTTTTATTAACAGTGTGTGGAACTTTGTGTCTAAATCTGCTGTTTGTTAACAGTGTGTAACTCTTCTTTTTTTTTTTTTAACAGTGTGTGTGTGTAATTCTGTGTGTATTGCTGAACTTTTCTAACAGTGTACGTAACGCTATGTGAAACTGTCACTGTGTGTGCAACCCTGTATCCAATTAACAGTGTGTGTGTAGCTCTTCCTTCTTATTAACAGTGTGTGTAACTCCATGTGTAATTTTGTTTTGTTATTAATAGTTTTTTTTTAACATTGTGTGTGTAACACTGTGTGTATCGCTGATTTTTAGCAAACAACGTGTGTAATTTTACTTATGTGTAACTAACAGTGTGTGTAACCCTGTACGTAATTAAAAGTGTGTGTGCAACTCTGCCTTCTTATTAACTCTGTGTGTGTAACTCTGTGTGTAACTCTTTATTAACAGCGCCTTTTTATTAACAGTGCATGTAACTCTGTGTATAATCCTGCCTTTTTATTAGCAGTGTGTGTAATTCAATGTTCAATTCTTTTTTTTTTTTTTTTTTTTTGAACAATGTGTGTAACTTTGCGTGTATCACTGATTTTTTGCTGTGTATAATTCCGACTTTTTATTAACAGTGTGTGTAACTCCGCATGTAAATCTTTTTTTTTTTTTTTTTTTTTGACAATGTGTGTAACGCTGTGTGTACCGCTAATTTTTTGCTAACAGTGTGTGTGTAACTCTGCATTTTTATTAACAGTTTGTGTGTAATTGTGTGTGCAACTCAGCATTTGTATTAACAGTTTGTGTGTCATTGTGTGTGTAACTTTGCCTTTTTATAACAGAGTGTGTAACTCCGTGTTTAACTCTTCTTTTCTGAGTAGTGTATGTGTAACTCTGATTCCATGAATATTTACGGGAGATAGAGCACGGACAGACAGACAGACAAACCTAAGTCATTAACACTTTTCAACTTTATTGGAAAGTGTTAAAAACATTTAGAAAGTGATAAAAACGCTTATTGTAAACGAAAATGCAATTCAAGCAATTTTCCTATAATACCTCTTAATGTATCTGAATATTTTTGTGTGGCCCTGTAAACATAAAGCTAATAATATTGTATTTTATGGAAGGCATTCTTTTGTGCATATGAATAATATATATATATATATATATATATATTTACGACTTGTGCAAAGTAAAATCATTAAAATTTGGTGCTTAGAAATACCTTCCATAGAACGCAATGCTTTTAAATACTTTCGGATGTCCCTGTATACAAACCAGTGATGGTATTTACTTCAATTTACATGGGGAATATCCGGAAGTTGACTTAAAGGATATATTTCAATTTCATTAAAATTTGTTTAAAGTAAACGTATCAAAATACGGTTTATAGAAATATCTATCATGGAACACAGTGCTTTAGTGCTTTGGAAAATTTTGGGTGTCCCTGTAGACAAATCAGAAGAGGAATTCCCTCCATTTTCAATAGGGAACATCCGATAGTGAACTTGAATACGATATATCAGCTTCAAGAAATTCCATGAAAATTTACAGGAGTTCGATTGCGGACAGACAGACAAACCGAAGTCATTGACACTTTTCAACCTTGCTGGAAAGTGTTAAAAAAAGAACGAAAAATCATGCAGTACGCACTGGTTATTAATACTCTCCAATTGTACGTGCTTGTTGTATCGTATAACTTTCAATATTCTTTGCCTGCATTATCAAACAAAGGAGAGAAGCACAGAAAATATACAGATTGACTAATTCAATTTAAAACCGCTCTCAGACATCCTTGAAGAACGTTAAAAAGGCTTAATGCAAATGAAAATCTAGCCGTTATATTATAATTGCTTCCCTTAATGTATTTAATTATTTTAGTGTAGTCCTGTAAATCTGAAGGTTGATCATATCATATTCTATACAAAACATTATTTTAGAATATTAAAATACATTTCAATTTATTTATAATTTTTACAGTAGAAAGTTATTTAGATTATTGTGATTTATAAAAATGTCTGTCCTAAAACGCAAAGCATTGGAAGTTCCCTGTACACAAACACGTTGTGTAGGACATATTAATGGCATTTTAAATAGGAAACATTCCATAGTGAACTTTAATAACATATATCAATTTTTCAAAATTCTGAAAATATTTAAGAACTCTCGGGACGAGAGCCAGATAGAAAGACAGACAATCGGACAGAAAGATAACCAAATTAAAATCATATTCGCGCTTAAAAATTGTTAGAAAGTGTTAAAAATGCTTATTGTAAAAGAAAATGCAATTACAGCAAATTTTTATTAATAGCTCATAATGTAACTTAATATTTTTATGAGGCCCTGTAAGATTAATACTAATCATACTGTATTTATAAAAAGCATTCCTTTTTGCATATGAATAACATTTTTCAATTTCATTAAGATTTATGCAAAGTAAAGTTATTAAAATTTGGTGTGCAGAAATACCTCTCATACAACGCAATACTTGTAAGTCTCCCTGTACACAAAACAGTGGTAATATTTTCTCCATTTCACATAGGAAACATCCGATAGCGAACTTAAATAACATATTTCAATTTCATTAAGACTTGTGTAAAGTAACGGTATTAAAATATGGTTTATAGAAATGCCTCTCATAGAAAAAAAAATAGTTTGCAGTACTTTCCGATGCCCCTGTACACAAATCAGTAGAGGTATTCACTCCAATTTTAATAGGGGACATCCGATAGTGAACTTGAAAAACATATATTAGTTTCAAGATATTCCATAAATATTTACCGGAGTTAGAGCGCCGAAAGACAGACAGATGGGCAGACAAACAGATACACAAATTGAAATTATATTCACACTTAAAAATTGAAGACAAACAGACAAGACAGACAGATGGGCAGACAAACAGATACACAGATACACAAATTGAAATTATATTCACACTTAAAAATTGTTAGAAAATGTTAAAAACGCTTAATGTAAACGAAAGTGCAATTCCAGCAAACTTTTCTTAATAGCTCTTTATGTATCTGAATATTTTTTGGTTGCTCTGTAAAACTAATACTAAACATACTATATTCTATAGAAAGCAATCTTTTGTGCATATGAATAACACATTTCAGTTTCATTAAGCTTTGTGGAAAGTAAAGTTATCAAAATTTGGTTTATAGAAATACTTCTCATATAACGCAATGCTTTGGTATGCTTTCAAGTGTCTCTGTGCCCAAACCAGTGGTGGTATTTACTCCATTTAATATATAAAACATCCGATAGTGAACTTGAATGACATTTCTCAATTTCATTAAGGTTTGTGTACAGTAAAGGTATTAAAATATGGTTTATAGAAATATCTCTCATAGAACACAATGCTTTGTAAAAGGTTTGGGTGCCTCTGTACACAAACCAGTAGAGATATTAACCCCTTTTTCAGTAGGGAACATCCGATAGTGAACTTAAATAACATATATCAGTTTCAAGAAATTACATAAATATTTACTGGAGCTAGAGCGCGAACAGACGAACAGACAGATACTTAAATTGAAATTATATTCACAGATGAAAATTGTTAGACAATGTTAAAAACGCTTAATGTAAACGAAATTGAAATTATAGCAAATTTTTATGAACAGCTCTTAATGTAACTGAATATTTTTGTGTGGCCCTGTAAATATAATGCTAATCATGCTATATTCTATGCAAAGCATTCTTTTGTGCATATGAATAACATATTTCAATTTCATTAAACTTTGTAGAAAGTAAAGTTATTAAAATTTGGTTTATAGAAATACCTCTCATAGAACACAATGCTTTGGAGTACTTTCGAGTGTCCCTGTGTACAAACTAGTGGTGGTATTTATTCCATTTTATATATGAAACATCCGATAGTGAACTTGAATAACATGCTTCAATTTCACTAAGATTTGTATACAGTTAAGGTATTAAATATGGTTTACAGCAATACCTCTCATAGAACACAGTGCTTTGGAATACTTTCGGGTGTCCCTACAGGAATTAGAGCGCGGACAGACAGACGGACAGAGGGACAGGCAAGCCTAAGTCACTTTTAAACCTTGTTGGAAAGTGTTAAAAATAAAAAAATGCTTAAACTTCCCTTAATATATCAACTGTAAAATTTGCCGCATTTAAGGGATAAAATTTGTCGCATTTAGGAAAATGGTGTAAACAGACCCTTAAATGCGATAAAAATTTTAAACCCCTCTTTTTTAAAAAATGTAGTATTTTTTTTTTTTTTTTTTTTCTTCTGGTAGGTATAAAGGGTATTCAAGCATATGACGTAACAGTGGTTATTTGACCTTGAAAGATTAAAGGATAAAATTACAGTTACTATTTGAAAATTTTTCATCGCAATTAGGAAAAGACGTCGGAAAGCCATAATGGACAATGTTTACTGCAAAAGAAAATTCTACTAAAAAAAACCTTTAAAATTTAATGAAAAGTTTCGCGAACCGTTCTTGAAATGTGTATGTTCCATTATGATTTATAAGTTTGTGATTTAAGCATTTAGATTTTCAGTAGAAAAACTTTGTCGCATTTATGGGTTATCGCATTTAGGCACAATGACCTTAATCCCCAGATATTTTCAACGAGGGAAAATGTCTCATCTTTCACGATTTAACAATGTGAGTCATATATAATTCATTATTTATTTATATGATATTTTAACAAAAATTTTATTACTTTCCATTCAGTTATAGTCGCGTATTATTTTTGCACACTACCTTTCCACAAATAACTGGATACCTTCGATTTCAAACGTTTTCTCAAATATAAAAATTCTTGGCAAATTATGCTGAAAATTTGGGCGTGTAATTAATGTATTATACCTCATATATTTCGGCAAAACTTTTTTCCCACAGACAAAATTAGGACCAGTACCAAATTAAAGAAAAAACAGAATGTTTGGAATTGCCTTGTAAAAAGTAAGGTTTTAATGCGTTCTAGATGTAGTATGTGATTATGAGGCTTCTTCTGATTATCTTTATTAATTTACATGAGGTTAGCACATATATTAATAAATATACAAAGCTTTTTTTTTTTTTTTTTAAGTGCATATATATATCTACGCAGCACTAGTGCGACGTAAAAACCAACCAACCAACCAGTTTTTTTCCTCTTTCGGTTTGTTCTAGTTCCTCGATAAAGGGCGACATTTAAGTACCGACGAGTAGCCCCATCGGCCGAAGAGGGTTAGTTTATTAGGTAGGGGGTTTCATTTTATTGTATTTCACTTATATACTTTCTTGTTTACATTTCGTAATTTCTCGTATGCTTGTATATTTTATATATATTAAATTGATGTAATTGTACTACTTTTGTAATTTTGGTATTTTTATAATTGTTTTTGGAATTTTTAAATTATATGTATGTCAGTTCTTCTCAGTTAAGGGCGGTTTTCTGTTTGGTGAGAAGTTGGGGGCTAAGGATAGTTATTAGCTAATTTCTACTGTCCTTTCAGAAACTTCTCTTTCACCCCTACACTGAAGGATCTCCTTGATGAAGACCTCAGTTTTTTTGGGGGTTTATTTCCTTTTATTCATTGATAATTTATTCCTATATATATATAAAACTAAAATAAATAATAATTAATTCACCAATAATCATAATGTCTTAATCATGACAGGTTGGCCTTTGGATGAGATTGCTTAAGAACAAAAATTTAACTCAACTAAGTAAAAATTGAAAGTTAAATCGTACATTTTCTGTTTTACCTAATAGTAAATCACTCTTTTCACGTAAGACTGCGCTTGCTCCCGCTACGTTGATAGTTAAAAATAAACTGACATTTAAAAATGATTAACGTTAAAATTAAAAATCACCTTTTTAATATTGTTAAAAGCTTTTAAAGATTAATGACTACCAATTACCATTTCAGTAGCACCTAAATCTATTAATCGTTTATATACTTTTAATCTTTTCTTTTTACTAATGTTCGTTTGGCAACCTGTTTAATTCTACTATCTACGTATATATCGTTAACATGTGGATTGCTTAAATTACTTATTCTTTGTTTCAATTTTGGTTTGTGTTATTGATTAATTTAATTTCCTTTTTTATTTTGTTTTGTTGCAAGATAGAGACTTGAGCTGTGTATTGCTTGAATTAGCTATACAGTTTTCCGAAATCTTGCATATGCTGATAGAAATGCAAGTTTCCTGATGGTGAACATCTATTTTTCAGCATTTAAAATTCCAATTTTCAGCTCATGAATTCCCTTTTTTACTTTCTCTTACCCATAAGGTAGAGAAAGTATTGTTTTTGGGTCAAATTTTCGAACGCGAGATTTTGTTATATTTACACGTTTTGAGGTCCCCTGAATACGAAAATCATGTTTTTAGCAAATGGTCTGTGTGTATGTCTGTTATCAGCATATCTCAAAAATAAATTATGGCAGAAAGTTCAAACTTGGTATTCTAAATGTGTATCATATAGGTATGCTACAGTAAGCTTTTCGTTAAGATCAAGCAAATGGTTCGTGTACAGGGACAATCAAGAGAATTCTAATACATTTCGTCTATGGGGAAAATTGCAGGAAAGTAGAGTTTAACGTCTATAGACTGAACTAAACCAAATGAAACGAATATATATTTTTTGTAATAGAGATAGTTAACTGGGAAAATTTTTTTGTGTATGTAGGAGCCTCGCCTCCCCCCCCTGGGGGGGAAGTCCCCCCTTGAGGGGAGTAAATTTTCATGTTGGGTATCTTTCAAAAGAGCTCGCCAATACCTTTAAAACGAATGGTTGAACCATCGATCTGCGATAATTTAAAACAAAGTTATCGATTTTTTTTTTTTTTACTTTTAACGAAAAAAAAAAAAAAAAAAAAAAACTTAGAAAAAAAAAATCGTTTTTTTTTTTTTTTTTTGTCCTTCTTTTTAATGATGAGAATAAAATTGACTTTTTTTTTTTGGATATTTGGTGTTATACCACTTCTCTAATATGGAAATCGTCTGCATTGTCATAAGAGATATTTTTTTTTTTAAATAATAATTTTAATAAATTATTTTTTGAAAACAGAATTATTTTTTAATAACCGAATTAAATTCTATGTAAATGTAGGTGCATTAATGAAACGGGGGGTTGAGGGGGGCGGTAGCCCCCTTCACACAAAACTAATTATCATATAAAACTCTTCAGAAGCCTAATATGAATTGTTTAACACAGGCTTACATAACAGTACTCGTTATCTTACCTTTCAATCTGCAACCTGTATTTATAGTGTTAAATTTCAGGGTAAGAGAAAGTCGTGTGAGTGACACACCAGATTATTTTTCTTTTTAACGGAACTCTTTGGTAATTTTTAATCTTTCTCTTTTCTCTAAAATGTTGACTGTTAATATTTCATAGTTTTTGCAAATTATCTCATCGTTAGGCTTATGTGTTATGTTAGTGTCATTTCTCTTCTGCGTAATTGCTTTCACACGTTTTTACTAAGCATTGGTACTCAAATTTAATTATTACCGTGACAATTTTTATTCGAAATAAATCTTAATTTAATTTTATGTTGGTATCTTCATCTATCTTTTGTCTGCTGAGTGTTACAATGGTAATAAATTATTCAAATTATATATATATATATGTATGTATATCCCCACTTTATTTATTAAAACATCTGGAATATTAAATCCAATGTAAAACCATTTTTAGAAAATTTGACATACTACATAAGGTACAACACACTGCAATCAGAAAATAAATAAATAAATATATATTTAAAAGCTCCAAATTAAAGTCCAGAAAACTCAAACATTTATCGTCAATAGAATGAACTTAATTTCAACTTCTCTCAAAAAAAGAAAAATATATAGGGGGTTTATCAATATATACTTACAGTGAACGGACACTGTGTTATCATTGTTCAAATCAAAATAAAAATTTTAATAAAATCTCTTATAGTTTTGCTCTTTTAGGAGAATCTAAAATTCAATTTATTCTACCTAACTTTTTGAATTTTCCCGATATTTGCTCAAATTTTTCATATAAATAGCTCAATACGTTTGGCTAATAAATTATGCAAATAAAATGTTGTTAACGCTTGCACAGTTAAAACTTATTTTGGAAAAATGATCATATTTCACTAAGTTTACACCATGATTTCAGTATGTTGTGTCTAATATACTATATCAAGTTTCCTAGAAATGACATCCCATTGGGTTTAATATACTGCGTGTTATAACCCAAAAGAGTTTTTTTTTTCTTTTTTTTTCCCCCAATTTTTTAAAGAAACATCTATAATTTCATGAATATATGCGTTAATCTCATGTAAATTAATACAGATAATTAAAAGAAGCGTCAAAATCACATGCCAGAATGCATTTCAAGCATTACTTTTTACATTGTTTTCCGAAACATTCTGTTTTTTCTTTAATTTGTTTCTGGACCCATTTTTTTCATTTGGGGCAAAACTATTTGGGGAAATATATTCCTGTAACATATTCTTTACCCTCTTGAATTTCAAGATAATTCGTGAAGTACTTTTTGAGATATTTGACAAAAAGTCTGAAATCGAAAATGTCCACTCATTTATGGAAACGTGGTATATAATAAAAGGTATGGTTGTAAGAGATAAAATACAGATGATTTTATCTCTTACAATTTATAATAATTTATGTATTTTAATAATAAAATCCAATACTTTTTGCAAATTTTTACAGGAGTAACTATGGACCAAGAGATTTTAAATGCGGGAAAAAAGAAAGAAATGCACATACACTGTAAAAAAATTCCATACACACAGAAAAATGAAAAATCGAAACTTGTCAAGAGACGTGCCATCTTTGTGACACTAAACGTTTGTCAAGTACATTGACAAACTTGCACAAAATTACGCAAAATTTTAAACAATCAAAACACTACCTGACAATCCCATTTAGTCATGAGACACAAAAGTCGTTTTATTTTACCATGTATCTTTAATGTGTTTCGTCTGATGATCCGTTTTGGCTCTAAAACTTGTCAGATGACTAATTTCCCAGGTACAGTTTTCATTTTCCTCAAATTTGACCGGTTAGTCAGATGAAAGAATAAAAATAAATTATTCCTATTTTGTCAATTGACTAAGAAAAATTTGTCTGGCTAGTCCAAAAGCTCAGCATTATTTTTTTTTTTCTTTAATTTTTTTTTTTTTTTATTTGTTTATTTATTTTTTGTCTCCTTCTGACAATTTGAGTTAGTCAACCGAAATCAAAAAATAAACAATAAACTCATCGCATTTGGCGGGATAGTGCAAATGCCGTTGGAGTGATTTTCATTTTAGAAAGAGAACGAGAGATTTTTTAGTAATCAGAATCAGCGAATCGAGTTTACAGCCAAAAGTAAGTGCTAAATACTTTATTTTATTGTAAGCTTTGTAAGAATAGTAAATTGCAAATTTGTAGAATTCTAAAGCTTCGGCAATCCTTTAACAATATGAATCGTAATTAGAATTTGTTCTAATTTATAAAGTTGTTTAAAATGTATAAAATTTAAAACACGTTATTTTAAATCTAGTTTTACGTATCGTTGTATTATAAAAGTAAGTATATTTAATTTGTCTAAGCTATAGTTGTTTACATACACTTTTAACATTAAGCTCATATTAATATTTTTATACATAGAATAGTAATGATTTATTTTTCCCTAAAGATGGTTCAGAAGGTATTTGGATTTCCAAAGGACGTCAATTTAAGAAAGATATAGAAAAATGCTATCCATGGGGATTTTGAAAGAAATCCGAATTTTAAGGTATGTTTTTTAAATTATCGTTTGCAACATTATATCTAGAACAATAAAAAATAATATTAATACTTTTTTTTTATATTTAAACTTTTTAATGAGATAAATTTAAAAAAAATTTAAAGGTTTCTCGTTTATCTGTTATTATTTATTTATTTATTTATTTTTAATTCCTGTTCTAAATAAATATATATATTTTTTAATTTAAATAATTTTGGCAAATGGTTGATAATAGTCTATAATAATAAAAGAAGATGTCTGTCTGTCTGTCTGAGCATCTATACGTCCAGCCCCTACTGAACGCAGAAGTATAAAATTTGACATACGTGTGCTCAGAAGCCTTCCCGAGCCCGAGCTGATAGTGAAAACAGAATTTAAAAAATTTAATTAGTTGCGGAGATATTAATTAAAATGTCGACCCATGTCGATGGAAAAATGACCGAGAAAAAGAAACTTTCTATCAGCAGACGATTTTCTAAGCTGTCTCGATCGGAAACAAAACACATGGAGACAACGGTTTGCGATAAAAAAGGAAATGAATGTAACCAATTAAGATATCACGTGCTTCATAGTGGGGATAAAAATTGCAATTTTCAACCTTTTTCAAATTTTCATTCACGTTACATTTGAATTAATATTTGGCCTAGACAGCATATTATAAAGCTACTGTTCAATTTTCATGGAAATATATGAATAAATAAAAAAAATGACGTATTTATTGGAAAAAGATTAAGTTTTCTTTTATACTTTGCAGTATTTTAAATGCGAATATTTTCGAGTGTAAAATTATTATTATCGGCGGAAAGGGGGGGGGCGGAGCGAAGGGGCAAAGATGTAGAAAAGGAACGGGAGTTTCGGAGAAAACAACGGAATACCCAGAACACCTTTACTCTTTAATATTTTGCAGAGTTTCGAATTCGAATTTCTGCTCACATACCGTACTAAGGATTTTAACGTTATATAGATCGGAATTATGCAAGTTCCGGGGATTACTGAAAGAAATTTCGCAGAATAAAAGGAAAAAAAAATACATTTTAATTTACATTTAATTGCAAATAAAATTTTATTCTAATATTCTAATACGTGTATTTCAAATTCTAATTATGATTAAATTATTTTTAATACTTCATTCGAAAGACATTTTGAAATACTTTTATATTATCAAATCGAAAGTGGAATTCGAGATTTCACCTGATTTACACGTTTTAAGGTGTCCTGATTAGGTTTTCATTTGTATCTCAGCCACTAATTAAAATAACTTCATAAGTAATACATCATTTGAAAGCTTTGTTGATTTGGAATTGAACAATATATTACAGAAATTTATACCACCAGATGGCGCTGTAATATTTTAAAATTTCAATATTTCAAATTCTAATGAGCGAGGAAGGTGTTGTATGTCCTAAAACGGGGATAAGGCGCCGCAGGCGCCACCGAGCGGGACTTAGCTAAAGTCAGAAATTTGAAAGATCATAACATGGTGAGCGAACAGGCTGTTTCAGATATTGAAAAGGGAAGAGGGCGCCGAAGGCGCTACCGAGCGGGAATTTACTGCGATTTCAATAAGCTATTTTCACGATATATCAATAAGCTGTTATTAGACCTGAAACGGGAAAAAGGCGCCGCAGGCGCCACCGAGCGGGAGTTTCGTAAAGTCGGATTTTTCAGGGATCGCGAACCAGCTGGTCGCCGAAGGCGGCTAGTATGTAATAAAAAAATGACTTTTTTATTATTAAATGTTTGACCCCAATTTTTTTCAAAACAACTTTTAGCAAAAATAGTATGAATTTAATATTGCATACTATATTCTGTTCTCAATTTAAAGTCAAATTGTTCTTGTATACAATATTAATTATTAGCGATAAATAATAAATATCTTTGTAAATAAATATATATATATATATATATATATATATATTCAACTTCATGTTATTTGTTTCATTCAAATGATTGATGATTGTAGTAAAAGGTTGATATTTTTAGTTATTAAAAATTTGATATCATATATATATATATATGTATATATATTTTTTGTCCGAAACAAATTTAATCAAAAATAATATGAGTTTTAATTATTAGATACTGTATTCTCGATTCAAAATCAAATTATTCATGCGCAGCATATTAAGTATTCGTGATAAACAAAAGATATCTTGTTAAAAATATGTACTTAATTTCATGTTATTTGTTTCATTCTTAACACATTTAAATTAAAAAACTATTTGGTATGTCAATTTAAACAACATTTTTTTTTTCTTTTAACTATGCTCTATAAATTAAGTAATTCTTGCAAACATTTAGTTGTATACTCTATTTCCACAATAACTTAAAATTCATTTTGATTTTCTTCTACATATATAAGAATGAAGTACTGGATTTTTCAAAATTTTCTTTTTCTGGCTTTTGGTGCATTTACAAATTTGAGATTTCCTTAAACTCGATTAATCCATTTTTAGGAGATGTGTGTCTGTGTATAATCAAAATTTTATGTTTTGGGTGCTGTATCTCACAAAATAATGAACAGAATTGTACAAAAGTTTATATTTGGATGCACTTTCACATAAATTCGTGCTGAATAGCTTTTGGTACATATCATCTAAGAAGTGGCGCTACTATGCTGCAATTTCCCACAATTAAGGAAAGACTATATCTTAGCTTCTATTGTGTAGAACTTCACATAACTTAATGTTCAAATAGTCGATTGTGAAAGACTATGTTTATTCAACTTAGGTGCATATCGGTCATCAGGTAATGCCAGTATGTTGCAATTTTTCACATTTAAGAAAATGCTGTAACTGAGCTTCTGTGATATATAAATCCACTAAACTTGATATGTGCAACAGCCATTATGAACTATTATGCTGATTTAATTTGGACGCATATCGGCCGACAGGTGACGTTGGCATGGTGCAATTTTCTCTATTTATAGGCGAGCCATATCTCAGCTTCTATGATATGTATGTGCACCGAATTTGATATGTAAGGTGTATGTCATACATCCAAAAACTATGCCAAACTAGCTTTTTAAAAACTATGCCGAATCAATTTGGGTGTACATCAGATGACGTGCCGCGCTACTATTACTCTTTGTAAATTTCCAGATAGTTATAGTATCTCAGCATCTATTTGTTAAATTAGTTTGTAAAATCTTTATTTGTGAGAAGCTGTGTTAATTACTTTGTGCATTGTAACAGATATATGGTGCTATTATATTAAATAATAATAGAAGAAAATTTTGTAATGGCTACAGCATATACTAATTTTAGATATAGTGGGTTAAATATATGTTAGTAATTTGCAACTGGTTATTATGAATGATTTACTTATAAATTTTCAAATATAGTTCCCCCAGAAAAAATTTTAAATTCATTAATACGTAACATTTTTCCCCACAATAATATCAAGACACGGTAAAGGTATATAAACTTTATCATTAATGGTATAAATGGCAAACATTTCCAATTTAACAATAAAATTTTTTTAATAATTTACAACAAGTAATTTAAAATTTAAGTGGGCATGAATATTATAATACTTACAAAACTTTAAATTGACACCATAAAAATAAAATATCTCGCAACAATTGTTTCGGGTCGAAAGAGCACACGACCCTTCGTCAGGCACCCAAAGTAGGCACGAGTGCAGCAGTCAAAGTGGTAATGCACGGCTTTGACTGCTGTACTCGTGCCTACTTTGGTCGCCTGACGAAGGGTCGTGTGCTCTTTCGACCCGAAACCATTGTTGCAAATTTTTTTTTATTTTATGGTGTTTATTCAAAGTTTTGTAATGATTATTTTGCAACGCCAGTTCTGTGGTGCGAATAATTGATAAACCTTTTTTCATTTTCTTTCTGAAACAACAGACAGACGATCAGCCTTTCTCTCTCTCTCTGTGTTTTTTCTCTCTGTGTTTGTTTATCTTCGATAGCGCACATTCGATCTACGACTGCAATTCACAGCTATCGTACTGCTCACCTTTCAAAATATTTTTTACAATTATAAATCTAAATTTATAGGCATATTTATAACTCTGTAACTAATTTAAACATTATACACATGCTAGACATGTATCGGAGCTCCCTATTCGTATCCAGAAAAATAGATCCGTATTTGTATGGATCTGTTTTCTTTTCTTCAACGAAACTAATATGTATCTTTTGTAGAAATTGTATGAAAATTAGAAAAGTATTATAAATCTTTTTTGACTGTTATTAATATATAAATTAAATAAATACAGTAAACCTCGTATTTACATCCTGGAAATTGAAAAGATTTCGCAATTTACATTTTTTTTTTTTTTTTTTTTACTTTATTCTATATTCAATAGAAGAAAGTACTAGATTCATAAAAATTTTCGACTTCCGTTTTTCGATGAATTTGCACGTATTGAAAGTTCCAGAACACGATTTGACTATTTTTAGAAAATATTAGATATGCCTCTGTGTGTGTCAGAGAAACAAAAATTTTGTGGCGACTGCAACTCTGGAACTACTGCACGTAATTGCATATAAATTTATATGTAAATGCACCTTGACATAAATTAGTGCCTATCAACTTTTGATGCCCATCCATCAAGAAATGGTACTGCTATACAGCGATTTCTAGAGACCATATATTAGGAAATTATATTATACAGGATCTCTAGCGATTTCAACAATTTAAGGGAATGCTATGTCTCATGAACTACTGCAGAGAATTGCATATAAATTTATATGTAGATGCACCTTGACATAACCTAGTCCTTATCAGCTTTTTATGTCAATTTCTCAAAAGATGGCGCTGCTATACAGTGATTTTCACAATTCAAGGGAAGGCTATATCTCA
Source organism: Salticus scenicus (assembly GCA_963930645.1). NCBI lineage: Eukaryota > Metazoa > Arthropoda > Arachnida > Araneae > Salticidae > Salticus > Salticus scenicus. Next base: position 167,278,792 of record OZ005651.1, read on the forward strand.
GAAACTACTACACATAAATTTATATATGGATCTACCTCGAGATAAATTATTGTCCATCCACTTTTGGTATCAATAATTCAATAGGTGACGGTGCTATATAGCGATTTCCATAATTTAAGGAAAAGAGATATCTCAAGTTCTATTGCGTACAATAATAATAATAAATGATATGTGAAAAGATCATTATCAAACATTATGCTAATTCAATTTGGATGCATATCGGCCAATAGGTGGTGCTGCTGTACTGCAATTTTCCCCGAGAACAGAAAAGCTATATTTCAACTTCTATGGTGTATAACTGTACAAAATTTTATATGTGAGATAACCATTATGAAAACGCATTTTTTAATATATTATTTATAGAGAATAAAGCTGTCTTTCTTTGTACTTTCAATGCAATTTTTCTCTAAGATGAAAATCGTCTGCATTCATTATGGTAGGTAATTTAAATAAATAAGAGCTTTAATAAATTATTTTTACTGAGCGAATTTGTATTAGAAAATATAAAAAGAAAGTCTTGTGGTGGCCACAACATACTTTTTTGTTGTTGTTGTTGTTTTAAATACCTTTATTTTTAATAAAAATTCAATCCTCGCTTTTATGTGAACGAAAATTTCAAAGCAAATATAGAGGAAATACTTGTCGTGATTTCATTTAAAGCTATTATGTTGTGACCACCGCAAAACTTTCTTCTATATTTTCCTATAGGAAAATTCATTCGCCCAGTAAAAATATTTTCTTAAAACTATTATTTATTAAAATTATCTACCATAATGAATGCAGATTATTTCATTTTAGAAAAAACTAACACTAATAATAAGAAAAGAAAGACAGTTTAATTCTCTATAAATAAAGTCTTAAAAAATGCTTCTTCAAATTGGTTACCTCATATATCAGGTTTTGTACAGTTATATGGCACAGAAGTTGAGATATAGCCATATCCTGTTCTCAGAGAAAATTGCAGTATACCAGCGCCAATTATTGGCTGATATGCATCCAAATTGAATCTGCTTAACGTCATATAATGGCTACGTTGATACGTGTCAAGTTTTGTTTGATTATACACAACAGAACCTTAGATACAGCCTTCCCCGAAAACGCGAAAGTCGATGTATAGCTGCACCAACTGTTGAGCAGTTCACAAAAAATATTGGTGGGCACTAACTTACGTCAAAGTTTATCTGCATATAAATTTATGCAAATTCGTTTAGTAGTTTCTGAGATATAGCCTTTCCTGAAATTGCGAAAATCGCGGTCTAGCAGCGCCACTTGTTGAGCAAATAACACCAAAAGTTGATAGGCACTAACTTAGGCCAAGGTACATCTGCATATAAATTTATATGCAGTTATCTGCAGTAGTTCCTGAGATACGTTGCCACAAAATTTTTGTCACACACACACAGACACAGACACATATTTTTCTAAGAATGGTCAAATCGTGTTCTGGAGCCCTCAAAACGTGTAAATTCCTTGAAAAGCGGATGTTGAAAATTTTTACGATTGAAATACTTTCTTCTATTGAATACAGAAGAAAGTAAAAAAACAATATAAAATAAACACATTTAGGAAACTGATTCCATCAAGGCAGATAATAATAATATTCTTTATCGTCTTCTCTAGAACAAATAAAAACAAAGCAGATGTTTAATTGCGAATCATATATATCCGTGCAACCCAAATTATTATAGTAAATAAACATTCCCGTCGAACAAATGCAATAAATAAAGATACTTTTTTTTTTTTTTTTTTTTTTTTTTCAGAATATAAGCATTAAACAATGAACTGACCTTGAAGCACATTTTTGCAATCTTGAAGTTCACAACTCACATAAGTGTTTAATCATTATTATTAGGATTTTTTTTTTTTTCCTTCAGGTTTTTAACGCAATACAATTAGTAATTACATCTTTTTTTTTTTTTTTTTTTACTTGTAAGTTCAATGGAAGAAAGTATTGGATTTGTAAAAATTTTCGACTTCCGGTTTTCGACGGATTTACAAGTTTTTAGAGGCTAGACCACGATTTGACCATTTTTAGAAAATGTCTTGTCTGTCCGTCTGTATGTGTATGTATATGTGACAAAAATTTTGTGGCAACTGTATCTACGGAACTACTGTTCAGAATTACATATAAATTTATATGTAGATGCACCTTGACCTAAATTAGTGCCTATCAACTTTTGGTGTCAATCGCTCGAAAGGCGGCGCTGCTATGCATCGATAGCATTTATAATATGATTGTCAACTTTCAAATATGCTTAACAATAGTGTTCTAACAGGGATATATTCATTAAAAAAAATAATAATTCAATAAAAAAAAATCTATAAAACCTGATCGATTTTTAAAAAAATCTCGTGCTTGCTTTTCTAAAGTAATCATACGAATTATAAGGTATGGTGTTATATGACAATATATATATATCATCATTACCAATTTCAGCCTCTATCAACCCACTGCAGGATGAAGGCCTCTGCTAGGCGATTCCAAACTGCCCTGTTTTCGCACACACACACACACATATATATATATATATATAATAATTTATGCATAGATTAAGAAAGGTTTTGATAGAATATTTCGTCTCCTCATTGATTTATTTGATTTCCAATGAAGCCATCTATGATATATGCAACTTCTTAATTGAATGCAACCTATGCAATGAGGTGAAATTTACACCTCATATAACGTATTTCTTAGTAATGTCCTGATGTCTTTTTTTTTCTTCTTTTTTTTTTTTTTTTTTTTTTTTAAGGTTTGTGAGCTCTATTTTAAACCTGATGGAATTATACAAACAATAACTTATTTTGATGAAAAAGAAGGAAAGTTATATCAAGTCCCAAGAAATAAACGAATTGTTAAAGATGGTGCTATTCCTACTATTTTCAGCGGCTTGCCATCTTTAGGCATAAACAAATTCCGTTTTATTACCTAATTATATTTGTGCTTTTATATTATTAATTTTTATGTAAATTATGGAGCAATCTTCTTCACTTATATGAAACATTTATAATTTTCAATAAAATTATTTTTATCTTGATTTTTGTCTTTTATGTATTATTTCAATTACATAGTTTTAATGAAGGAGAAATCTTATTTAAATAAGCCACTTAAATTCTTGATTTAAAGAATGTTGAAAGTAATGTTATCAGGTAAGTGAGAGTTATTTTGGATGATCAAATACTTATAAATTATTGTTATATATTAAAATTTCTCTGGGCATAAAATTTACAGAGATGATTAAAAATAAAAATTCTTATTATATATGTTAAAGGGTTTTTTAATGCAAATTTTATGTCCACCCTTACCTTGAAAAAAAAAAAAAAATTATATCATTAATATTTATGATTTTAAAACTTTAAATAATCTGAAATTTGGAGTTCGATGTTATTTATAGTTTAGTACATTGTATCGTCTATACCGTGCATATTGTTTATATTATCTGTATCAATTGTTAAAGCATATTGTATCGTCGTACTTATCTGTAATTTTAATCAGGTGGAAAAAATCCATTATTTAAAAAAATATATACATATATTCAGGTGGCTTAAATATTAAAAAAAGGAACTTAAAAAAAAAAAAAAAAAAGTTTACATTTATTTTTGTAACCACAGCGTATAAAATGAAAGCACCGATGAGAAAAATATATATATATATATATATTTCTAAATCCATATATGAGGATGTGCATAAAAAGTGGACTAAATCATGTGGCGCCACAATCCTCTTGGAATGCATTGATAAAAAAGTGTTGGATAAATGCGTGCGTTAATGATGAATAAAGGTAGGGAAGTATGATTAAACTAGCAAATTCTTTGTTTCAGTAGTTTGTTAAATTTCCAGTATTCATAGCTGCTAACTTTTTTAATTGATTCCGGAATGTTGTTAGTATATCGCCCTATCTTCAAACCATATTCTTTGAGGAGTAATTATCTTCATATTTAATTGTAATTACATGCTAAAGAAAATTATTCTATTAAGAATATGGTATGAAGAAAAGGGCGAATGTTAACAACATTCCGGAATAAATTGAAAAATTTGGCAGCTATGAGTATTTTATTCCAGTTGATGGACAAGTAATATTTTTCAGAAAAGTTTTTAAATATTTTTGCAAGGTTGAACATTTAAAAGGGGAGGGGGGATTAAACAATTACAAAAGTAAAGAGGTTAAGACTAACAACAATGCTTTTTCAAAAGCCCCTGCAAACAAGTATGAGGCCACTTCCTCATAAAATATGACGGATTTTAATCTATTAAATTTTTTTGATTAATCTCTCTCAAATATTATGAGACAGGCTAGTCAAATATATATATTTTTTTTTTCGGGCTAAAATTCCTCCACAAATATTATGAGGCAGCTTAGTCAAATAGAGACTAGTTTTCCTTTTCAAATATTACCAGACAGATTAGTCAGGTAAATAGTCTTGACTATCCTGCCTCTTCAGATATTCATTGAAAATTGACTAGCTTGCTTCGTAAAATACCTGTTGGCTGCTGACTAACCGTCTTAATCAAGTGCAGATTCTGACTAACTTGCCTTGTCTGGCAACTGCGGTTGTTGACTAACCTTCCTGGTCAGATAATTATGATTATCGACTAGCCTTCTTTGTCTAATAATATTAACCTTCCTAGTCTGGAGTAGTATTTTGGTGACTAGTTTAGCAAGTACACTTTTTAGTTTTGGAGACTAGTTCAGCAAGTACACTTTTCAGTTTTGGTGACTAGTTCAGCAAGTACACTTTTCAGTTTTGAAGACTAGTTCAGCAAGTACACCTTTCAGTTTCGGTGACTAGTTCAGCAAGTACATTTTTCAGTTTTGGAGACTAATTCAGCAAGTGCACTTTTTGGCTAGTCAGTTATTTTGGTTAGTCAATTCTGTATTGTCAGCTGAGCATTTTGGAAGGTCACAGTAACCAATTTATTTTTTTGTGTGTAGCATTTTTCTTATATAGTCCAGTTCTTGTTTTTTTTTTTATAAGTTTGGAACAGGTTCCAGAGAATAACAGGATTTTCCGAATGAAACGTTCCTTCAGGATTTTAGCGGCGTTTTTAATGATATATTTGGTAATTACCGGAATATTCCAGAAACATTGCTAGTAAACAATAATAAACTATTTGCTCCAAATTTTCCTGGAATTTTTTTACAGTAGTTTTTTAAGTTTTAAAATCACAACTATAGTTGTGATTTAAAACTTAAAAGTCTAGATAAAACAGCTACAATATTACAATAACTGATTTAAAAAGATTAAATGTTTTAGGTAAAATAATTTCAAAAATTCAGCAAATAAAATACATATTATAAACAAAGTAGGCAAATAAGCATTTACCTATTCAGCAAATAAAGTATAATTCTGGTCCACAAAGAATAAAAAAGCAGATGATTTTATTAATTTTATGATTTCTTATCCTATGAAGCAAACCCTTTATAAAAATTTTATAGTAATTTCAGGGATAGTAGTAGATGAAAATAGAATATTGTAGATGAAAATGGCATAATTCACTAAATATCGCCGTTATCTAAAAGATAAAGGCGTAAAAACGTATTTGTTTGTGTAGCCTTCCTCGTTTTCACACCCCCCCTCCCCCAACAGCTTATAAATCGTTTATAAATTTCAGCATCTGAAATATCTCCTTACATTTTGATGCTATAACAACTATTACGAGTTCCTTTACACATCATTCTGAAGAGCGTTTGTTGTCGAGTGGAGAGGAATCAGATTTTGCAACGCAATGATCATTTTATATAAAATACTATATCTATGGGCTACAACTCCATAAGCTATCATGGATATTGTGTCCTGGGGTGTTTTGTCGGGGTTATTTTGCCGTGGCTGTTTTGTCGGGGCCCTTTTTTCTGTGGATATATTGTCGGGGCTTTTTTGTCCTTTGGGCTCATTTATCGGAGCTGTTTTTTGTCTCGGGCTTATTTGACGGGTCACGACCAGGAGCTTTTATCTCCAAACCCTATACGTCGTGGCATTTTTAACCCGTTTGAAGTTTTTAATTTATAATACCACTTCAAAAAACTTCCGTTAGTATCATTTGGTAATGTACACCCCGTGACAAAAAGATAGGTACAAAGGGTTTTTTCTTTGATTTTTCATAAAATAACATTATCTAAATTGCACTTATCATTTATTATTATCATAAAATAACACTATTCCCGGAATTATTTTTGTTTTAAGACTAATTTAGAAAAGTTTTAAGACTAAAATTTTTCTAATTTAAGACCACACTCCGCGACAAAAAGATAGGAACAAAGGGTTTTTTTTTTTTTTTTTTTTTTTCATAAAATAACATTATCTAAATTGTGTTGATCATTTATTATCATAACAAAATATTAACATATCAAAAACATATTAAATATTTAAATCATATTCAAAATAATCATATTCAAAAATTAAAAAAAAAAAAAAAACCTTTTGTTCCTATCTTTTTGTCGCGGTGTGTAGTCTTAAATTAGAAAAATTTAAGTCTTAAATTTTTTCTAAATTAGTCTTAAAACAAAAATTAGTCCGGGAATAGTGTTATTTTATGAGACTAATAAATGATAAGCACAATTTAGATGTTATTTTATGAAAAATCAAAGAAAAAATCCTTTGTACCTATCTTTTTGTCGCGGGGTGTAGTATCCCAATCAACTTTTATTGCCAAATTCCCCGTAATAATAACTTACCAGGCAATAAAACAAGCGCCAAAAAACTCAAGAAATTAAAAATTGTCTGTGTTAGAAAGAGAAAACTACTTTTTTTAGTCAAGTGTTCTGAAACAAATCTCTTTCTTATTTCGACGGAAATATTATCTCCTCTTCTATCCTATCTAATACCCAAAACTGGCACTAGAACCTCAAATTTAGATTCTGTGCTTATATCTCTTTTAATTAACTCCATATAAATTTTTACTTTACCGTAAGTATGACCCCATATAAGTTCATTTTAACTTCAGTTAAAATTTCTGTAGAATAAGTATTTCTCAAAATCGACAAGTTCTTTTTCGTTATCCACAGAAGTTACGCAATTGTCATCATAAAATGATCTATCTAATTTCTGGACAATAAAGCTTTGCTCCTAAGGTACTTGTACCGCCCCTAATGAAAAAGGACTAGAAGTTACTTCAAAGACTACCCTTGTATGGTGAAGAACTTTTTGAGCATTTTCATTCTTCTATCATAAATATCTTAGAAAATCTCTATCTTCTTTTCGTAACTCATCTGTAAAAATGCACGTCTGATATCAGTGGTCATTTTTATGCATTTTTCTCTAAATCTCATCAAAATCGAAGGAATTTCCTCCATTAAATTCTTTCCTTTAACTAAACAATCATTAAGGGAAAGTTATCTACTAACTTTACATGCCGCATCAAAAACGGGTCGAATCTTAGTCGTTACACTGTCGGGTTTAGACTAAAGGTGACCAAATGTTCCCATTTCTAGAGACAGCCTTAATTTTAAAGGCATTTTTGTAAGTTTTGAAAAAAAGTAGAAACTAAATTATTTATCACTGGTATTTTATTTTTAGTCCTTATTTATTAAGAATGAAAAAATATATCCGTAATTGTATAGTAGAAATTTTTAATGCTTCTCTGTTATAAAGGTACTCTGATCTGGTCACTATAGTTTAGTAGAACTGTGTGGTGTGGCAAATAGTGTCTCTTAAATTTTGACTCATCTGGCATTGCCTCAACAACACCCTTCTTAGAAAGCTCTATCACAGTCATAAACACAGGTGATGCATTTTTATCTTTATTTTTAACAAAATTCTCAAATGCACCACAAAACTCCAACCTAAAGTCGGCAGCAAAAGTATCCGAGCACTAACCAATAATTTCGAAATCCAAAAAGTACACTTAAAACTGTTTTGTTAAATAAATCCTTGTCGAATCATGTCCTGAACATGACTCGACAAGGATTTATTTAACAAAGTAGTATTAAGTGTACTTTTTTTAGACGGGGATTATTGCTAATGCTCGGATAATTTTGCTGCCGACTGTAATCTTGTACATGTTGCTGTTAACCCTATGTTTAATTGTTTTACTTGTTTCGTGAGAATTTTTCCATAGAAGTTACTACCAATGAGCATCTCAATTTTCGGATAATCTGCTTCCACATCCAAAGCCTGATTAAGGGGGAAGCACACAAAAATCAGGTTCATTAATGTAGAAAAATAACTTTGAAATTTCCCTCAAAACTACTATATCTTTATCAAGGGCAATAATTTTAGCAGCAGGGTAATAAAAAAATGATTCGTTTCTAAAACAGTGATATATGAGATCATATAAAATCATTATCATTGCACAGCAAATCTAAATATTTCAACAATGAATTAAAATATATGTAGTAAGTTCTGATAAATTAATAAGGACATCAAAAATTTACTATTTATTTTATTTTATTTTTTTTTTTTTTTTCCTTTTTAGCATTTTATAAATTGAAAATGAGGAACATAAATTAATAAGAAGTTAATTCTACTTCTTAGAACAGTTGTAATTTTCTGTAATTTTTAAATTTTTTTTATAAAACATCCAAATTTACAAAAATTGGATATAACCCCCCCCCCCCCCCGTTGAAAAAAATAAAAATAAATAAAAAAATAACTGTTCCCCTCCCCATAAAATCTATATTATATAAAACTTCTTTTTATCTTTTAAGCAAAATTTTTCATGCATGCAATTCCTATTTTTATTCATAAGATGAAAATAAGAAATTATATATTATCTATTGCCGATATATTGTGACATGCGGTTGATCAAAATCGATTATCATGATTTATGGCAGAAATCGATATTTGACGATATATCGATATATCATCCAGCTCTAGCCATTGGGTTACATACAAACGGAACGCTTGCAATTTCGATGACGTAAATTTTGCAAGTTTTTTGCAAATACAGTCGGCAGCAAAAGTAACAGAGCACTAGTGAAAATTCCTATGTAAAAAAAGTAAACTTAATGCAGATTTGTTAAATAAATCCTTGTCGAATCCTGTTCGTAGTCAGTCTAAGAACACAATTTGACAAGGATTTATTTAACAAAACAGTGTTAAGTGTGCTTTTTTCACATAGGAATTTTTGCTAGTGCTCGGATACTTTTGCTGCCGACTGCAGTGATACATTTGGAACGCCTGCAAACGGCTTTGCAACTGGAAGTGTTTCATTTGTATGTACCCCATAGTCTCCTCAGGCTGAAAATAGTCACAAATAGTTTTCTTTTAGTAGCCTGTGACAACCCTGGTAATACTAATACGGAAAGGGCTTTTTTCTTTTCCCCACAGCAAATTGCTTTATTTGCATTAAAAGATGTATATTTAAAACATTTTTTTTTCAATCATACTTTTTGTGTGTGTGTTTCTTATAATTTATATATATATATTTATTCTTTTCAAAAATGAAAACATCCCCCCCCCTCCCCTTCGAACATTAAGAAATGATGCTAAGCTGAACATTTTATAAACCAATCAAAATCTTACAACATCAGATTAAAATTGATGTTTTAAATGCAGTTGAAGTGAAACGAAATGATTTATCACATGAAAATTGAACAAGATTAATTCTTATCAACTTTATTCAGGTACTCTTTTTTAAAATATTACAAATTAAATACGATGCATGCGTCCCCTGATGCTGTTAAAATATTATTTTTTGAAACATCCAAATCACATATAGGTGTTGTATGAGCGTACCAGCATGCATCTCTCTCTCCAGTTCGAACATCATATGCATGAACTGTACCATCTTTGAAGGCCACATAAACATGTGGTTTCTCTTCATCACATATTATTTTTACAATAGAACTTTTACATTCTACATGAGCGTGTTTTCTTTTTTGAGCTACATCATAAAAGCTTAGAACACCACAACTAGTGCCAATTACAATGTAAGGCGAAAATTTTGAAATTCCCACAAAATCCACTGAGGGATTTAGATGCCGGTGTTCGGATAATTCACAATCATCTAATGTCCAAATCACTTGTAAAAGAGGTGGTTTAACTACTTTCGCTGTGCCATCCTTTGATCCAACAATAATCGCCGTGTCTTTTCCATTAAACTGTAACATCGTAATGGCCTTATGAGATGAACTTGGTAAAATAGCTAAAGGAGTCTCATACATGTCATCTGGAATTGAATTAGCCCAAAGCTTCAGTGTACCATCGACATAGCCAGTTATCAATTGCTCATCATCATATGAGATGGCACCACTACAACATGATAAAACATCTTTAAAACTAGGAAAGTATTTTCTGTTCATATCACGGTCTCTTAGTTTCTTGGGAACGTCCATATCTGGAATAGTCCATTGAAAACACCACCCATTTTCATCACCAACAACAATGGCATTTCTTTTGTTACACCATTGTAACCACTGAGTTTTTATTATTTTAATATCCCAAACTTCTACAGCATGCATCACCTCCCAGAATCGAAGGACACCACTATCATCAGCTATAACAACATATTTCGAATCTGGACTGAAACTGACTGCTATAATATCATTGTCTAATCCTGTAATCTGAAATTTAATTGTTGCACTTTGTAGACTCCACACACATGCAGAACCATTTTCTCCTCCAGTCACCAAATGCATACCAGTGTGATCAAAGGCGCAGCAAAATATAGGTACTCCATGATTATCAAATATTCTAGCATAAATATCTTCTACACGAAAATTTTCCAAGTCATCAGCACTACCAGTTTCAGTTATTTCATCATCTTCCGGATCATATTCGTCATCGGCTTCATAACCATCATCCAATAAATTTTCATCACCTGAAAATTTAAATGAAAGACATATAGTCAAAATTTAATAATAATAATAATAATAATAAAGTAAGGAAAAAGAACATTAATAAAGAAAATGAAACAAAATACCGGGATCCCAACAATACATAGCCTCTAGCTCTCACCTAACATACTGGCCGGACATTAGGGTGGAGTGAAAAAGATCGAAAATTTAAAAATGTTATCCAATTAAATAGCACTAGCTGCCAAAAGTTGTGTTTCTTCAAGGCCCGTGCAGCAAATGAAGATGAATTGGAAAAATTCTAAAAAAAAATATATCACATTATATACGGATCAATACACAACTTTTGGCAGCTAGTGCTATTTAATTGGATAACATTTTTAAATTTTCGCTCTTTTTCACTCAACCCTACCAGACATCCGTCAGAGAAGATGGCTGAATTCAAATTAAAATTCCCACTCTCTTGATGAGATTGCATCACAAAACCTTATTACATGTGGCAATGTGCAAGGTTAAATCGTTCTTTTGATTAAATATATATATATCAAATTTTGTATGATGTAACATGAAATTAAATTTTTCAATCCAAGAAAATTTTGAATGAATATTACTATGAATATTATTTTATTATTATTTCTATTATTTACATAGATTTTGTGAAATAACTCTTTTAACCTTGCGCTAGAAAACTTGAAAGTTCTGGAATTTCCATCTTCTAGAAATTTATTGTAAAGGGGAGGCAAATGAATCAAAAACAAAACAAAATAGGGGGAGAGAATTGTTTCTCGATGATTCTACACAATGTTAGTAAGAAACAATAGAAAAGCTATTTAACAGAAAATAAGAAAAAATAAATAAAACATTTCAGTAACTCCAAATAAAAAAAAGTGACTCCAAGTAATAATAAATGAAATACTTATTCAAAATTAAAATATTTTAATGGATAAATCGTAAATTATTTACTTTATTATGTTCTATTTCTTTTGTTTACGTTTTACAATAATTAATTCCTAAGACTATATTCAATGGCCGAACATTTTACCTTTCGGAACATTATACCTTTCAAAACATTATTATGCATTAATATTTACTTCTGAACATACAAAATTTCTAACTTTATTTTCCAAACAATCGAGGTAAATAAATATTAAAATGTACTTATTATAACTGTTTAAATGCAACGGAGAATAATTATTGTTTATTTATCATATTCGATAGTCAAATAACGATGTAAATAAACTATTATTTCTCCATGTTATTAAAAATAACTAGAACAATTTTATTTATTGTTTATATTTAATGCAATTACCAACAATCACTGTTTGATTACCAAACTCGGCAGTAAGATAACGATGTTAATAGTAAACTATTATTTCATCATATTATTAAAATCAACCACGGCTATTCCCGCGTTCATAAAAATTGGCGTGACCAAATTTAACGACATTGGAAACAAAATTACTGATTTTTTTTAAACTGCCGAAATAAAGAAAACAAACTTTTTTTTTTTAATATTTACTTCTGAACATACAAAATTTCTAACTTTATTTTCCAAACAATCGAGGTAAATAAATATTAAAGTGTACTTATTATAACTGTTTAAATGCAACTCAGAATAATTATCGTTTATTTATCATATTCGATAGTCAAATAACGATGTAAATAAACTACTATTTCTCCATGTTATTAAAAATAACCAGAACAATTTTGTTTATTGTTTATATTTAATGCAATTATCAACAATCACTGTTTGATTACCAAATTCGGCAGTAAGATAACGATGTTAATAGTAAACTATTATTTCTTCATATTATTAAAATCAATCACGGCTATTCCCGCTTTCATAAAAATTGGCTTGATCAAATTTAACAACACTGGAAACAAAATTACTGATTTTTTTTAAACTGCCGAAATAAAGAAAACAATTTTTTTTTTTTTTTTTTTTTAACAAAAGGTGAAGTGAGTAGAACATTTTCTTCTTTTCTAAATGATTAATTACTTATAAAACAAGCTTTAAGTAAATTGGATAATTTTTATTTCAAAATACTTTATTTAAAAGGATTAAATTATTATTTATAGGCATAAAGTATCTACCCTGAAAAATAAATGCCCGGGTATTTTACATCACTATATATATATATATATATTACGACTGCATAATATACAATTAAAAAGCAACCATAATGCTATAGGATATGCAAAAAGTACTATCAAAAGTATGCTTTTTATATTTATAGTTTAATAGTTTATTTTATTTATTTATTTATTTTTTTAATTTTATCTTTTCAATTAAACAAAATAGTAAAAGTCTTTAAATTACTCCTCCTGCTGCAATCCTACTTTTCTGAAATACATCAATATCTTTACACTATTCAACTTAAAAGAAAAAAAAAAATAAAAATAAATATTTTTTTTTTCTTCATTGTGCGCAATTTGTAGAAAAAAAAAAAAAAAAAAAAATCCTTCACTAAGTTTTTTTTTTTTTTTTTTTTTTTTTTTTTGAGAGGAGGGGGGGGGGTCGATTTTATCCCTTCATAGAAAGTTAAAAAAAAAATATATATATATATATTGTTTTCAATAATTTTGTCATTGAAATAAATCAAAATTATGCTCCTTCTCTGGATAAAGCAAAACCTTAACTTATTTGATCCCTTTCAAAATATTTCTACTCTGTAAACAAATTATTGCAATAATAATTTGTCTTCTAAGGCTCCCATTCAGTAAAAAAAAAAGTATTCTAAATTACCTCCAATCATGAAAATAACAACTCTTTAAAAAATTTTAAAAGCATGTAATTTGCCATTTAATTGAAGCAATGAAATATCTAGGTTATCAGTCCATCAATTATAAAACAGAATGAATTAATAATTAATTTAAAACTTTACATTTTGTATACTTACATCACTACAAACTATTTTAACAATAAAATAATCTAGATATATCAACAAAAGCAACTCAAAACATAAACACTTCAGACATTGTTAGATCCCCTACTAAGCATAACTCTGAAGTAAATTCATAGATTTAACTAGAAAAATTATTAATTAATGCAACTTATATTTTCTTAAACAATATATCCCCCTTTCAGTCTTTATTAATACTGTTATTACCTTACAACTATTGTAATTAATTTTTTATTACCATTTAAATAGATTATATTTTACTACTCTTTTATTTATTTATTTTTTGACATTAGTTACTACTTACTGCACCATCTTAAAGACAGATTGTAACAATAGAAAAAAATTCAAATACTTAGGCGAAATCCACATAAGTTCACCCTGTTATTAAAACTGAATTTTAAAGCTTTACATGCATTTTATATTGTAATTGTAAGCATATTAAGATCATTACATTTTATTGCATTTATAAAATCAATAATAAAAAACAAAATATCCTTACATTATATTTCGATTTATTCACATTGAAAGCAGATTAAAAAAAATTCCTAATAAACTGTTTATTTATATTCAGACAGGATTTTTAGTACATAGATTCAAAGTACTAAAAGTCAGTTTTCTACACTTATTATTATTACTTATGGAAAAGAAAGAAAAACTTTAAGAGAAATATAGCATGTGTAATTACTGTTTAAATTTACATATTAAAGAATAAGCATTCTTAAACCAAACTATATACTAATTTGTGTCAATTTCATTAAGCGGATAAAAATAAAAGATCCATATTTTTTAAATTTATATTTATTTATGATCGTACTTATATTTTTTCTTACATTCGTATCAAAATCATATAAATAATTTTTAATTGAACTGAAAAGAAATATATATATATATATATATATATACATATAATATAAACAAAATAGTCTTATAGTCTTTTATACATTAGCAAATTTTATAATCCGGTAAGCTTTCCATTCTGAGTTGGGAAATTTTCAGCGTTTCCAAGATTAATTTAAATTATAAATACTGTATATAATTCAATTTATTTATTTTATAAATACACTTTCAGAGGTAGCACCACGAAAAAAAGAAAATCATTTAACTATTCATTATGCAAGAAAATTTCACCGGACAGAATAAAAACAAAACAACGCCATGACAACAACAAATACACACACACAGCTAACGAAAGTTGAGAAATCCAACATCTGACCAAATTATATACAAAATAATAAATGAGAAATAATAGATTCATTCTGCAAAATTAGTTCCAGTATTTACGTAAACTGGATTAGTTCAAATTTCGTTCCCTTTATGTACCTTAATTGACGTCCATATTTTGTACGTTTTTCGTAGATATGTCTACGTCGAAAATTTCACATATTCTGAACATGTTTGAGTTGGAGATCTACGTTCAAAATACGTCTATAGACGTAATTCGGACGCGATGGATTAAATATGAATGTAATATGGACAGTGTTGTTAGGGTCATTCCTCGAAACTAAATTTTCATTCGACTTCAAAACCAGACAATTCTAAATCGCTCTAATAGGCCTCTATTTTGTCATCTAATGAACGACATGCCTCTCTGGCGTCAATCTACGTCGTCATGACGATTTTTTTCATTTAACCTACAGGAGTCTAGTCTTAATTTAACCCACAAACAGTTGGAATATAACCAATCATAGCACAGGCTTTCACCGCAAACATTAAAAGCTTCGTCTCGTTCTAATCGTCCATTTATCAAGGTACAATATATCGTTACATTGGAAATAATCAATTTAATTAATTCCTTAACATACAAAATCAACAAGCCTAGCATTATCTTTTAATACGTTTAATTGCCCTGGTCCTCTTACATTCCGCGAATTTTTTTGCGTTTTTCATTCCTTCAATAATTTGGCATTTATCTTCTGCTGAAATTTTTTCTGAAAATAATGCTAGACCTACTAATTCATCAGAAATATACCACAAGTGTTTTTCGAAAACTTTACTTGCTGCTTTTTCAATTTCAGAGTCAAACACCTCATATTTCTTTAGGTCTTTCCATAACTTCAGATCATTTCCAGGGGCTTCGGCAGCAAGCGGAACTTCAATCCATGCTTTACTATATAAAAGAGCTCCAAAATGTACAAATCGTCAGAATTGTGTCTGTTCTTTCTTTGTAGTATGGAAAACATCTTGCTGTTCCCTGAATAGGAAGATTTTAAAAGCATATAGAAGTTTAGCCATCCAACGAGCCTGGTGAATTGCACCTGATGTTTTCCAATGCATTTTCTCAAGTGGATTACCCAAAACAGCTAATGTCAACTCAATTACCTCTTTATAATCATTTCTAATTACTAAAGATTTATCTACAGATAAAAAAAAATCTACAGTAGACGATTTAAATTCTTCAATGCTTTCTTCAAGTTTAATTCCCTGAAAGTTTTTCTGTTCAATTCCTTGCCAAACATTTCTAAATCTGTTGAAGAGAGGAATTTCTGGTGAGGACGATGGTCCAAAACATACTGTGAATACTTTCGCTAAAATTAGTTCCATGATATGGTGACGACAGGCTAGCCACAACAATTCATGACCAATGTGTCGTTCTAAATTAACACATGCCCCATTTAAATGACCAGTATTTACACTCGTTGTATCAAAACTCATAGCTTGAACTTTTCCTTCTACATTCCACTGTTTTAATAGTGTGAATACAGATTTTGCAATGTTTTGCCCTGTACCTCCACCGTTAAATTTCGGCACACAAAGCAATTTTTCAGAGCCATCACCTGACACATATACAGGTAGTCGATCAACTTTATTTAATCCAAAAGATTCGGGCAGCAGTTTGCCATCCCAATGTACGACTTAATATAAAGTTGAAAAACAAGGTAAGCTTTTTCAATGTTTATTTTGAGGAATTCTAGAGGCAAACGTAGGGGTTTGTGCATCCTTTAAATTTTTGAAAAATTCATTAATGCTTTTAAAGTCGTCAAAATTACAAAATTGATTTAAAAAAAAAATAAAAAATAGTGCATTATTATCAGCAAGTTAATTATTAAGGAAGTTTACAAATGATATTTTGAATTACTTATACACTTATTACTTATTATTATTATTAGAAAAAAAAAAAAAAAACAAGTAAGTATTTTGAAAATTTGGTTAAAGTATTTTGAAGCTTTGAGAATCAAAATTATAGAGTTAATCAATATAAATTGATTTTTTTTTCCTCCCACAAAATTTAGAATTTTGTGGCTATAAATTTGTTTTGAAAATATTTTAATAAATTAAAATTGTTGAGTTATCAATGTGAAATAAAATAAAGAAAATTCTGTTCCCAAAATTTAAAAATTTGCTGCTGTAGTAAGAAATTTATGTTAGAGAAAAAACAAATTTAAGCTTGTCACATGTTTTATTTCCTTATGTTCCATTTTTTTTCTTTTTTTTTTTAAGGATGAGTTTTGGTGGAAAACTCAAAATACTGGAAAAATTTTAATTCAATTTAAATTTCAAAATCTGACATTTTTACATTTTTTTTAAAGTTATTTTTAAGAACGGTAAAATGATAAATAAATTCAGTTTATTTGTTATTAATTTCCTGTACAGGAAAGGTGTATTAAAAAATAAATAAATAAATAAAAATATAGAATAACACATATAAGTTTTTTCTTTTTGAAATCTTATAAATCGTAAATTTCAAACTTCATTCTTTATTAGAACTTCATAACAAAGATAGAAAAAAAAAAAAAAAAAAACATGATCTTTAAAATTGGACATGTCGAAAACTTGCAGATATGAAAAAATAGATCTATGATAGTAATAAATGAGTCAGTGGTAAAATAATGAGTGGATATAATACGTGCACAATTTATTTTTCATTATTTTAAAATAATTTTTCATTATTCTAAATTATAATTCTTATAATTTTTAAAAAGACACCAAAGAGTAAATTTTAAAAATAGCATTAAATTAGAATAATTAAAGAAAACATTGTACATGTACGCTAAAATCATGAATTACAAAAACAAGCAACTATTGTTTCGAATCGAAATAATTAGACTTGACCCTTAATCAGGTTTCATTATGCAATAAACACAAGTTCTTTGGGGATATCCCCCCCCCCCCATCCCGCTGAATAGGCTGAATGCGATGTTCTAAAGGTAATGCTTTTCTGCTTTCATCCTGCCCTGTTTCTATATCTTTTCGCCTAATGAAAAGTTGTGTTCAGTTATTTCGATTCGAAACGATTACTACGACTTTTTGCAATTTTATAGTGATCGCAAAGATTTTATTCATTACCTTTCTGAACAGCATTTCGGTGCATTTTACTACACTAATATAAGATTGTTTATGGACATTTCAAAAGTAAAAATTCAGTGAAAATATTGTTTTTTCTTTATTTAAATTCCAAACGAAGCACAAACATAATTATAGAAAATAAAATAAACAACCTTACTCAGGCTTCATTCCTGAGTAAGGTTGTTTATTTTATTTTCTATAATTATTGTTTTTTCATTTTTTTCGCTAAAAATGTACTTTGGCATCTCCAATATGATCGAGGAAAAATTTCAAATGAATTTTAAAATTGAAAATTAAAAAATTTATTTGATCTTTATAAAGGTAGTAAAAACGCTTTTAAAATTTTCAGTTGTGTTTTTTCAGTTTGCAATTTCTTCTGTATTCATGATCTTCAAAATAGTATAACTTCTACTTCTACAGATATTTAAGAACAGATCTAATGTATATATTTGAATGATTAATAGGATTAGGGATGGATTTTTTTGTAACATTTTCACAAGGAAAAAAAAAAAAAAAAAAAATATATATATATATATATATATATTTTTTTTTTTTTTTTTTTCAAATTTTTGCGTAGACATTTACTTTTTATTCATTTATTTTTTCTCAAAACTAATTAGTAAACTTCAAAATTCAGCCCTACAGTCATAACACATATTCTTATGGCTACAACAAAAAATTTGGTGACAAAATACAGAAAACTGTAGAAAAAAGAAATGTAAAAATTTTTAAGTAAAATATATATATGCGATTCTCTTTATTTTTGTTTTATTTATTTATTTTTCCTGTAAAAATCCCTTTGCTTGTTAATAACATTTCATAATACACATATGAATATGAGATAAATATAAGTTTCTAAGGGGGGAAAAAAAAGAAAAAGTGGTGGGTCCCCTTAAACGTATGGGGCTAAGGGGTAATTATATTAACTTAGTTGCTTTAAATTATGATATTCCTTGAAAGTATTAAAGCAATTGTAAAAGAATAAAATTTAATTAATTAGCCTATAATTAGTAGCATCATTATCGTTATTAATTTCTAGTAATGTGATTTTTTAATAATTTTTTTTCGGTACTTTACTTTCCCCCCCCCCCCCCGTTACACCGTCTTCAGCCGCGTGTAAGCAATAAATCTCGCCCCCGTTGTGAAAAACTAAAGTCGGCGCCTATGCAAAAAGATATGCATTATAATTATATTCTTTCTTATCAAATCATTTGTATCCATAGTATATTTCATTGTAAAAGTATGAATATTGGGTATACACTTAAGAAATAAATAATGTACAAATTATGAAAGAAACGCCCACTGGAGGAGTTACAAGTTTTCAAATTACATGAATCTACTCAGCGGTCGCGAAAGTGCTTAACCCTTTCAGTCGCAGTGTTCCCGCTGATGGAACACCTTATTTTAATTCTCAAGTGCAAAAACTCATCCCGGAAATTTTTTAGCAAAAATTTACATTTATAACATAGCAGAAAAGTCCCTTTTTTTAACGTGAAAATTTAAAAATTCTTCTATTTTAGTTATGTTCGTAAATTGCGGTGGCAGTGTAATTTAAATGATCCGAATTATCTTGCACCGCAAAGAGTTAAAAATACTCCGGAATAAATTGAAATGTTGGGATCTATGCAACTTTTACGAGTTTTTGTTGTCGATAATGTTTACTTACAAAGCGATTTATTTATTAAATTAAATATTTTTCGAATTTAATAAGGTTTACTTACAGATGTTTCAAACCGAAAATTTCTCGAAAAGGAACAATGCTAATTTTTTATTCTTTAAATATTTAGGATCAGCTATGTGTCTAAAAGCCATTTTTAAAATTAGTTTAGTAATTTTTAAAATAAATTAAGTAGTGAACGTTAAAGGGTTAAAAAAAGTGGTACGAAACAGAGGCGAGGCTAAAAGTGCACGGAATAAATTAAAATGTTGGCAACGCTGATATGGTTAAAAGTGAAGTAAAAATTAAGGGGAAGGGGAAAGAAGTGGACCATTTCTTTTCTTTTCTTTTTTTTTTTTTTTTTTTTTTTTTTTTGAGAAAAGTGAAATTACCGGAAATGAAAATTTACCTTTTTTATGATGATACCAGCTGCGTTATAAATTCGTCTACGTTTCAAAAATTTGTAATAAATAAAATGATGTTAGGAAAAATTTCGGTTTGCCAGAGTATGATCAGATGGACATTGGTGTGGTCTCCCCCGTCACTCCTCATATTAGTAAAAAAAAATTTTAAAAGTAGTCTAAAATGGCACTCACCGATTAAGAGACATTTTATGTAAATTAAGTACACAAAAATAGAGACGATCACAATAAGATGACATTCAGCACTTATTTTAAAGTAAAAATTTTTTAACATGAACACCAGCAAAAGGTGAGGCGTATCGCTGAGCCTATTTCAGCTGACTGTAACCATACCTGCCAACATTTTAATTAATATTTCATAAAATTGCTAGTATTTGCCTGTTTTTTAACCAGTCTTTTTTCTTATTTAATCGTATTTACTTTTGGAGAAAATTACTTTGAAAATAAAAGAGCGTAGAAAAGCGGGTAGATATTAACAATTTTATGTAATATTAATTAGAATGCTAGTAGGTATGCAGAGTTGCCAACATTTTAATTTATTCTGGAGCCTTTTTAAGCCCCGCAGGCAGTGTTGACAAATTTAGGGTCTTTTTTATTCAATATCTACAACTAAATTTTAACTGTAACGGTTGCCTAATCGCTTCGAAGGTTCATCGTCCATTATGCGTATCAAATATCATTTTTCAAAATTATTGGTGGTAGTTGGATAAAAGAGTCCCTAAATTTTGGTAACAATGCCTGCAGGGAAGGAACACTGGCACAGAACTCATACCGGTATTTGCTTAAGAAATTCCTCTATAAATAAAATCGTTGGTTCAAGAAGTAGAAAAAATTGTTTCATAAATAGTGGTATTAGTTCTATCTATGCCAGTGTTCCATCCCTGGACCTGCCGTTATTTCGTATAACTTTTTTTTTTTTTTAAAGAGTAATTTTTTTCTAACTTTATCGTAGTTACATATTGGAGGGAATTATTCTATAAATAAAGTGGTGTGAAATAAAGGCGGAGCTAAAAATGTTCCAGAATAAATTAAAATGTTGGCAAGTTTGGGTATGGTGTAGCATAACGACATCAATGCAGGGGTCGTACTCTCCGCCCTTTTTTCAGGACACTCTCAAATATGACAAATTTCCGCCTCTATTCCTACCACTATTTTTTCGCGATGATCTCTAACCAGACTAATCTGGAGACATTTCTGTAAAAAGTACCATAAAAATTTCTGCATGAAATTACTGGTGACAAAATAGGAGAAAATTTCTTATTCTTAAGTGTGTCCTGAAAAAGGGGCGGAGAGTACGACCCCTGTCAATGCCACCGACGCTCCGTATATTTAACCACCAATGCTCGATCATTTAGCAATAACATGCTATTATTGTTAAATGGCTTCAAACGACAATTTTATTTTCAGCCACACTGTAAATGCAAGTATTTGAAATTCAGACAAAGATGTATCTGAGATGGAATATTCCATTTTAAGATACATAAAAATGTTTTTTTTTTTTTTTCCATTTATTTGATACGAATTGACAGACGTCATTCACAGGAATTGTTTGATTTTCGAGTTATGTTGATAAAAACTGGTGTTGAGCAAGACCAGTTACAATGACTTTTGTCTCGATTGGTCCATATTACAGAAATTCACAGAAACAAGTGTACAATATTTACACAGACATGAAAATATATTCGAACACAAAGCCAAAACATATTACGTGTTGCCATATGCAAGTTACAAATACAGGGTTATATTTAATGATGCCATTACATTGAAAGATACAATGGATGGCAAGGCCGACAAGCGTGACTCGGGTTCGAACCAGGTATTTCCCGTCTACCAGTTTTAAGAGAACATAATTACAGGGTCATTCGTGAGTCTTGCAAATGCTCTTATTAGTGTATTACAAAAACATTTATTAACTGGATGTTTTTCTTTTGTTTAGAGGTTGGATAAAAATTTAAATTTTGTTATTCTAGAAATGAAATGTATTCCTTGAAAATTTTTATAGTTTTTAAAAAAATCCGTAGCTATTTTACCATTTTTTTATTAACTTCGATTCTTGTTTGTTTGTTTGTATGCAGAGCCTGATTAAGGCCTATTGGGGCCCAAGGCCCAGAATGATTTTGGTGCCCCCCCCCCCCCTCCCCAACCTTTATCTGACAAATTAAAGCAATTTTCTCAAAATAAATATCTAATTTGTGCAATAAGCTTGAATGCTAAAGCATCGCCTACGTAAAATATTAGTTTTAATGTTCTTCACAAAGAGGTCTCAAACCAATGATTATTTTTTGTAAGGGAATATCTCTCTTATGACTGTTGAAATTGACTTCCATAGAAATGTGATTTTTTTTCTTTTCTTTTTTTTACAAGGTATTCTTTATAATACTATGTTCTTTTTCAATCCTAATCTACCTCATTCATACAGTTTCTTAATCTATATACATGTAACTTTGTCATTGAAACTTTTTCTGGATTTTTCAGTTCGCTGTAAAAGTTATATCATTCAATCAATTGCTACGAAAACTGATATGTTTATCAATCATGACAAAATCTAGTTAATTCTGTATTTTTTAATTTAATCAGGTAATTGGCTCAAATGATATTAAATAAAACCAAATTTTAACTTTAACATTATAAAAAAGAAATAACAAATTCTAGCTAAAATCAGAAGAAAAAAATTACATATTCATTTTTTTTTCATAACATAGAAGAAAAATAATTTTGTTTACACATAAATAAGAAATTGAAATGTAACTTTATAAAAAATTAAATTTGTCCATGCATCTGGTAAAATTGACATTTTACCAGATATTTCAGTTAATAGTAATTGACAATAGTAATTGACATTTTAATTATATATTTAAAAAATTTAAATATATTGATAAAATTCTATTTCAGTTTTATTATTAACTTAATTTCTTTTTATGTGGAAAAAGGTTAATTATATGTTGCAAGCTGTTATATAGGAATTTCTAACAATCTTTATGTTAATGCTGCTTGAGAAAAAAACTAAAATTATTATTTACACAGAAGTTCTATAGATATGTCAACATCAACATATATTATCAACTTCTTGGGTTGAGTGTGGAATCTATTTATTCAATAGTTTCATTCGCAATATCATAAAGCAAGAAATTGTACTATTTTATTTTAATTTCATATTACACTTTCTTTAATTTAATTTAAAAAAATTATAAGTACTGCTTCAACACAAGCAGTACTGGGTACAACTGTTAATATAATAATCACCCCAAAGGGTAGTTTGAAGACATGCCGTCACAATTTTAACTCTCCACCATAAGTATAAGTATGAGGAGTTCTAAAAAATGCTGGATTTTGATTGATTAATCTTATTTCACAAAGTTAAAAAAATGTAATTGGATACTAAATTAGGTATAGGTTCAGTGGGTTAAACGTCCATTAGAGCTACGCAGTAGGAAACTGGCTGAGATCCACTCCTGTGTGAGGTCCGGGGACATGCCATACAATTCTGTTACTCAAAGGAGAGGACTGGATTCCAACTAAAGATTATTATCATTATCATTAGCAATTTTCAGTTTTTTTTTTTTTTTTTTTTTTTTTTTTTTTTTTTTTTTAAGAAATCTTTATTAAAAATTCCACTTTAAAATTTTAAAAATTATTTTGGTGCCCCTAGAAAGGGATGCCCTAGGCCGAGGCCTGGTCTGCCTGTGCGATAATCAGGCCCTGTTTGTATGTGTGTTTGTTTGTTTGTCCAGTACAAATCTTGCAATCGATTTTTAATTAACTTCCCGACTAGCTAGATATTTGAAACTTTCAGGACAGCTGAGAACATGGTGACAATACATTTTTTTAAATACTTTTAGTCAACTGTTTCAGATACCGCTACCTTCGGCAGCGTTTATGTGATTCAATAGAGAATTTATTTAACTAACTTCCCGACTAGCTAGACATTTGAAACTTTCAGAATAGTTCAGAACACAGTGAAAATGCATTTTTTTAATACCTTTAGCCAACTGTTTCGAGTTCCTGCTGCCTTCGGCAGCGTTATCAGTACAAAGATTCTAATCGATTTTTCACTAACGTTCCGACAAGCTAGACATTTCAAACTTTCAGGATAGCTCAAAACACAGTGACAATACATTTTTTTAACCCTTTTAGACAACTGTTTCAGGTCCCTACTGCCTTCGGCTGCGTTTATATGATTCAACAGAAAATTTATTTAACTCATTTCCCGACTAGCTACAGTCGGCTGCAAAATTATTCGAGCACTAGCAATAATCCTTGCCAAAAAAAAGTACACTTAATACAGCTTTGTTAAATAAATCCTTGTCGAGTCATGTTCTTAATCAGTCTAAGAACATGATTCGACAAGGATTTACTTAGCAAAACAGTCTTAAGTGTACTTTTTAAATATAAGAATTATTGGCTAGTGCTCGAATAATTTTGCAGCCGACTGTAAGCTAGACATTTCAAACTTTCAGAATAGTTCTGAACACGGTGAAAAAATAAAATATTTTTATCCAACTGCTTCGGGTTCCTGCTGCCTTCGACAGCGTTACCAGTACAAAGCTTGCAATCGATTTTTCACTAACTTCCCGACTAGCTAGACATTTGAAACTTTCAGGATAGCTCAGAACACGGTGACAATACTTTTTTTAATACTTTTAGTCAACTGTTTCTGGTCCCTACTGCATTCGGCAGCGTTTATGATTCAACAGAAAATTTATTTAGCTAACTTCCCGACTAGCTTGACGTTTGAAACTTTCAGAATAGTTCAGAATATGGTGAAAATGCATTTTTTAAATACTTTTAGCCAACTGTTTCGAGTTCCTGCTGCCTTCGGCAGCGTTACCAGTACAAAACTTGTAATCGATTTTTCACTAACTTCACGACTAGCTAAACATTTGAAATTTTCAGGATAGCTGAGAACACGGTACCAATACATTTTTTTAATACTTTTAGTCAACTGTTTCAGGTCCCTACTGCATTCGGCAGCGTTTATATGATTCAAAAGAAAATTTATCTAACTAACGTCCCGACTAGCTAGACATTTGAAACTTCCAGAATGGTTCAAAATACGGTGAAAATGCACTTTTAAAAATATTTTTAACAAATTGCTTCGTAAACCTGCTGCCTTCGGCAGCGTTACCAGTTCAAAGTTTGCAATCAATTTTTAACTAACTTCCCGGCTAGATAGCCCTTTGAAACTTATATAATAGCTCAAAACACGATAGCAATGATTTTTTTAATACTTTTATCCAATTGCTCCGGGTTCCCGCTGCCTTCGGTAGCGTTTATATGATTCAACAGAAAACTTAAAAACATTGTATATAAATAGTTCTTTTTATCTTGTAATTATTACATTTATAGTTTATGTCTAGTTTCATATTGATATATTTAAGAAGTTGAAAATGAAAGCCGTGGTCCAGATTTTTTAAATGCCCTGTGGTATTGTATAATTGATTGTTGTCTTGGTATGAACTGTATATATATATTCAATATATATATATATATATATATATATATATATATATATATATAATTCAAAATATATTTAAAAAAAAATGTGCATAATTAATTGTATGTAATATGCCGCCTTGATTTTTTTTTTATTTTTCTTTTGCTCCGTAGCATTGGCGTATGTATTGAAACGACCTTAAGTCACACGAATGCATACCATTTAAAAAAAAAAAGATTTTTAAACGTAACGTATATATGTATATATTTCGAAAATAATATAAATTTGCAATCATTTTGAAATAAAATTCTTAATAGATCAGAGATTAAACAATTTATATATTGCAATAAGCCATACCTTACTTAGTTTTTCTCAAATGTAAAAAGAGTTCTAAATATTGTTCAAGAAATAAAGAGAATTCAAAGTTTATAAGCAGTTTTACAAAAATCACTGTGGAAAAAAGTAAATAATAAAAATAAAAGTATTGTGGTGGCGACATCTAGGGTTCATATTTTAAACTTTATTTTATGTCAAATTACACTGTGCAAAAAACTGTTATTAATATTATCATCATCATTATTATTACAATTATAAATTATAATTAAACATATATAAAATAGAATAATTCATATTTGATATCCAGTTACCCTGTGAGTGTGAACTAACAACTTCTGTTAATTGTAATAAATTTTTACACCTAATTTCGGTAGAACGATTCAGTATCATGAGACATGTTTCAAGAGAATCATTGAATATAATTATAATCATTGAATCATGAATCATTATAATTATAATCATGAATATATATAATCATTGAATTGAATCATAGATGGATAAATGTTTGGAATATTAAAACGAGTTACTTCTGGTTTAAATTCATCTTTTTTCTCTTTTTAATTTAGTTTGAGTACCTTCGGGAAATAATTCTACTCAAAATTTTATTTTATTTAGACACAAAAATTTTCGCTCTCGTTTAATTCCTAAAAATTTATTGGCCATAATGCGTTTGTGTGTACTCGATGGGATTTGATTTTTTAAGAGGACAGAGCTACTAGGTAAATGCTCTTGTTACTGTATGAGAAATATTTTACTAATTGGATTTTTTTTTTTTTTTTTTTTTTTGGTGTAGAGGCTGAATGAAAAATTTTAATCTTGTTATTCTTGAAATTGAAACAAAATAATACAATATTTACCTATTAATACAAAATAAATGTTTATTGATCAGACAACGTTTGTCCAATTTCCATGAAAGTGGACTCGAACTCGCAAACATCTAAATTTGGTACACTCGTTCTGAAACCCGTCGTCCTTACCACCTAGCCAGTAATATGGCTGCTTTTAAGAATTATTTCAACTGAGAGACAGCGTCAGTCAGTTCAGTTCTGCCATTTTGTCTTATGATGTATGAGGGGTAGGGTATTTTGGTGTTACGTTGTTTTCGCATCCAGGTGCAATTTCATATTGAACTCATCGCAGAAAATACATTAACATTCCTGTTATATTAGTTGTTCATGTGTCAATGAAATTTATTATATGGAGTATTATTTTGATGGAAAAAGAAGGTAAATCAAAACTTTAATTAATTTACAAGCTAAGCTTTCACAAAGGTACATATAATTCATAACTTATAATTGATTTTTAAAAACATTTGAATTAAAATACATTTTTAAATACTCAAATAAAAAACTATTTTATACAACTTTATATATATATATATATATATATGTAATTAACATTTATATTTAAAAACATTTAACTTCTGTGTTCATTTCTTTGTTTCTCTCTGTTTTTTGATTTACCAAATCAAAAACATTCCCGATCAAAAAAGAAATCGGTTATCACCAAAATATCCTTAATATAAGAGTTACAAAAACTTGTTTAAGAGCAATATCCCTTTTTATTTATTATCTAACTATGAAAGCGATGATTTATTTTTAAATGAATATTGCTTTTATTATTATTATTATTTTATATTTTGTCTTCAAATGTTTATATTATGAGCACGTAAGTGTTGGGCATAATTGATCAAAAAGTAATTGAATTACAATTATTTTACTGTCAATCAGTTAACAAGTAATTGATTGGAAATAAATTGAATTACTTATTCACTTTATTTGTAATAATTTAATTTATTTGTAATCAATTACTTGTTAATTTATTGACAGTAAAATAATTATAATTGTAATTCAATTGTAATCCAATTACTTTTTAATCAATTATGCCCAACACTGGTACGTGCATGTACGCTATTAATGTTAAGTCAAATTATTCAGCGTTACGAACCAGTATCTCCTATATTATTAAATATAACAATAATGTTTGACATGCTTATGGTAAAAATCGTATTATCTGCAGAGTTTTCTCCAGGTTTAAAAAAGGGCGGACTGTTGCTAGTAAAAAAAATGTTGACTAGTTTTAGATTTTTGAGGTCAGTTTTGAATTCTTAAAGGCACATTTAACATTTAAAACCCAAACATTTGGTTTCTGAATTCAGTTATAAGTATGCATACAAACATGCAAAAAGAAAAGAAAGAAATTTAACTTATTACTAATGTATAAACAAATGTTGATTGTCACACACAATAGTTTTATTGATATTTATAGTATTTATTTTCAATTATTTTTTTTTTTCCCACACAAAGGGCAGTAAAGGTACAATTTTTTTAGATAAGGGACAAGAAAGGTGGATTTTTTTTTTTTTTTTTTTTTTTCTCTTTTATGAGGGGCAAGAAAGGTGCAATTTTTTTAATAAAGGTGAAGAAAGGCATTATTATCAATTAAAGGGCAGGAAAGCACAGCACCCTCCTGAAACTCTCAGGGTAAAATTTAGTAATCTTATTACATTTATTGAAGGGGGATGCTTATTACATTCCATTAAGATTTATATACAAAAATATTATAGGGGAAACTGGGGCACAGTGGACCATTTTTACACTCTTAATTTTTTTTCACAAAAGACAGAAAAGCAATGTACTTGGAAAAAAAAAAAAGGAAATAGTCTCTAAACCCTTCTTGACATGTCTTAATTTTTTTTTTATAACAATATTTCCAATACGTTATGAAAGAAAAAAATAAATTGTGAGCACTCACAAAGTGGTCCACTGTGCCCCATCACTGGGATACATTGGACCAACTTCTTGTGTTCATATTAAATTAATATAAATTACTTTTTTTTTTTTTTTTTTCTCTCTAAAATTAGTTTCTTATACTATTCTAGTCTAAAGAACATAATTCAAGCATTTTCATGAAATAAATTAAGCAAATAAGAAATCAAATCACAGTATAAGAAAAATTATTAAGTTAAAATAGATATTGT
Source organism: Salticus scenicus (assembly GCA_963930645.1). Taxonomy (NCBI): domain Eukaryota; kingdom Metazoa; phylum Arthropoda; class Arachnida; order Araneae; family Salticidae; genus Salticus; species Salticus scenicus. The sequence goes on from OZ005651.1 coordinate 167,307,538, forward strand.
TTTTTATTCTTTTATTAATATTATATAATTCAAATATTTTTTTAATTCAGATATTAATAAATATTATACTACTATTCAAATGTTTAATATTTTTTAAACTATTTTGAGATATAATTAATTTACATTATATTTGTAGGATAAATTTAAGTAAAATATATTAAGCTATTTCTTTTGCTTTTCACACGTGATCTCTAAAAACAACAATAATAATAAATTATTCCTACTATTTATTAAATTAGATATTATTTTTTTTCTTTTATTAATGCTGTAGAAATCAAATAGTTAATATATTTATACATTAATAATTATTACTATTCAAATATTTATTATTACTTTTATTTATTTTATTATAACATTACGATATTTATTATTTTGAGATATTAATACTTTACATTATATTTGTATCTATAAATTTAACTAAAACAAATACAAGTATTAAATCTAATTTGTACTTTTAGGAACATTGGAAGGTGGTCCACTGTGCACCGGGCCAGAGTAAAACAAATAATAATAAAATAACATATAGACTACAAATATGCTAATAATTTTTAGGAATTTAAAAACAGCAATATCTGGCCTTCCTTTAACAGCTATATAGTATTTGTAGTCACAAGTTCAATCTTTATAAAATTTAAAAAACTTCAATGTGAAAAAATTACTTTGAGCAGCTCAAAACATAAAAACTGCTCAAAATGGTTACCTTACTATTTCCCATGTGATTTTTTTGGATCCCGGAAAAAAGGGCCCTTTTCCGATTTGAAAATCGCAAAATAGTAACTATAAAATAAGGAATTTAAAGAATGACTTTCAAATTACATTTTTAGAGATTTCAATTGATTTGGTACAACATTCATTTAGTATGTACTTAGGGGAAGGGAGTGGGGAGGGCTAGGACCAGATCGAAAGTAAATATTTGTTTTTATATCATTCTCTTGCCGATTTTAATGAAACTTTGTATAATCACGTACAGTTAGTGAAAAAATTACAGCAAGTGTCAAACATATTTGGGGGGGGGGGGAGAGGAAAATAAAAATTGTTTTTTCTTACATCACCATTTTACTGATTTAATGAAATATTCTATAGCTGTGGCTTATTTTTTATAAAGATCACAATGAGTGTATTATATATCTGAGGGGGAGGGGGGGGGGCCACAGATGGATATAAAATATATTCTTCTTTACACTAATATCAATTTTTAAAAACTTTGTGCATATACCACTTACTGTTAAAAAAGAATTACAGTGAGTGTTACAAATATCTGGGGGAGGGTAATTGCTAAGGGAGGGGGGTAAAAAAAGAGGCTATTTTTATATCACCATGCTGCCTATTTATATAAAATTTTGTATGGCCTATCATTTACTTTTAATTAAAATAATAGTGAAAGTTACATATAGTTGAAAAAAGGGGGGCAAGTGGAAGGCAGATGAAAAATAAAATAATCTTTTTAAACAACACTTATAATCATTTTTTTATGGACATTTTGGATCACTTATGGTTAATGAAAAATTAAAGTGGGGTTACATATGCCTTGGGTGGGGGGTGGGGGCAGGAGTACTAAAGGAAATAAAATGAATGTTTTACATCCCTATATTTTGCATTTTAATAAAATTTATTATAAATATCATTGAATGTTTAGGAAAATTTATTCTGGTTGTTATAAATATCTTGGGGGGCTGGGGGGAGGGCAGAAGAGAAAAATGATTGCATAAACATCTCAATGCTGCCAATTTTAATTAAAATTTCAAGAAGTATCACCTACTTTTAATGAAAAATTTCAAAGAGTGTTACATATACCTAGGAGGGGGGGGGAGTTGAGAGGAAAAAATGATTGTTTTTAAATCACTTTGCTTTATATTTATAGGAGATTTTATATCTCTTATTTTTTTTATCAAAAATTGCAGAGAGGGTTACATTATCCGGTGAGAGTTAGGGGACACATAGAAAGAATATATTTTTTTACCACCCTGTTGTCGATCTAATGAAACATTGCAGAAATATTACGTACGTAATTCTTACTGTAATGTTTTATAATGGTATCAGTCTCTTTCTTTTCCTAAGTTTGTATGCAAAAATCCAATGTAAATCTGTAAAAAAGTGATTAAAAAAGGAAATTTCTTCTTTAATATGTCCCTTTAAACCCCCCCCCCCCACACCTCACATAGAAATAAAAAAATTACGCTCTTGTTGATGTTTAGCATGTGTTTTACAAGTAGAAATTTTAAAAAGTGCCCTTTTTTCCTTGCTGTTACAGTTGCTACTTGCAAAATACATGTGTGCTTGCAAGAATTTTTGGAGGTTAAGGTACAGAGAAAAACAAAAAACTGTCTTTCATATCATAACATCATTTTCTTTTTCTCTCCCCCTCATAACCTCTTAAATAATTTTGAAAACATATCTTTTACAAGCAGCTATTGTGAAAAGTGCTCTTTTTTCTGTGATCTGGAAGAAAGGGCACTTTTCTTAATTATTACTTGTAAAATACTTCCTAAACATGAACAATAGCAAAAAATTTTTGTTTCTACAAGGGAGGGGAGGAATGAGACAGATTAAACAAAAAATTCTGTTTTAGAATAACCTTTTCACCACTGTTTGATATTAACCTTTTAACTAATGTCTGATATTAATAATACATGGAATTTTTGCATACTAACTTAATAACTGAAAGATACTGCGATACATAGCCCTCTCTATAATTTTTCATAAACAATAAATGATATGTATACAAAATTTTGTATAAATATGAAGCGGTGTGATTAAAAAGCAATCATTTTTTTCTCTCTGACATCCCCCTTGTACCCCCCCCCCAAGTATAGGTAACACTCACTGTAATTTTTCATTAAAGGTAGGTGATAGTTGTTGAAATTTTGGGAGGGGTTTAGTCGGATTCAGGGTTCCTAAAACATGTAAATGTTATAAAAAGTCAATTTCGCAAAATTGACCCAAAAGCAATAATTTCTATACCATATGACATAAGAGTGAAAAAAAGTAAAAAAAGAAAAATATTAATATAAAATGTGTGCATATATATAATGAATGTGTGTTTATATATAATGTAGTGTGTATTTTTTCAAACCAAAATTAAGTTCTAATACTTTTTAGTGAATATATTATAACATAAGAAAATGTTGAATGCTGAACAAAATAATCTATAATATTTCTCTAACATGGACCAGTTTCAATTGTTTTTTGTCGAAACGATATGATACGCGAGGATAAAAAAATAATATTTATACATGAACAATATTTAAGCACGCAGAATTAGCTCAATTGACTAATAAGAAAAAATGACAACATTTGTCTGATGAGATTATTTTACGAATAAAATGTATTTTTTACAGTTGTTTCTTCAGAAACTTTGCAAGTGTCATTTTAAAACCTAGCAATATTTTAAAGATATATACAGAATATGAACTTTTGTGTCATAAATTGACTAAAAAAATACAAAAAAATATATATATGTATATCTAAATATATATATATACCAAAATTAATATAAAAGGCATTGCCAACATGACGTTAAAAATTTAAAAGGCATCGTGGGAGTCTTATATTAAAATTGTACTGCCTGTGGAAGTATGAAAATTGGCTCGTGAACCAGGAATTTTAGTTGGAAACCTTTCTTTGAATGATTTTGGTTTCACTATTGTACAATATTAATTTGGTTTTAATAATAATTTGGCTTCTGGTAAATTTAAATTTTAATTAAGTGGTAAAATTGGTATAACATTTATTAGTTTCAAATTTTAAAGGTAAATAAGAAAAGAAATAAAATGTGAATATTTTGCACAGGTTTGCTAGTGAATTAATAAAATATACATTTAATGCTTATTATACATATATTCTGATGTCTTGTTTTTTTTTTAAATATTTGTCCTTAATAATGGCTTTTGTGCAGATCTTCTGGTTTTTAACCTGCCTTGTTTAATTGCTTCCAGACTGTTTTTGAAGAAAGTATTTTGCTATGCACTTTAAGTTCTGAACATTATACAAATCGATTTTTTAAACATTTGCTTTTTAACTTGCGGTTATCTTGCTTGAATGAGCAACGTGGCCGCCTAAAGCCAAATTTCCAGTTTAAAGGGCCAAAAAGTTTTATATTTTGCTAAAACCCATTTTATCAATATTTCGCTAACATTGAATTTTTTTGCCATCTCTCACGTATTAAAATATTTTTTGATTTTCATTCAAAAATTAATATTTTTTGTGGCATCGTTAACTGCCTTATTCTTACCATTTTTGCAATAATTTCTAAAATTACAGTTTTTCTGACAATTGCATTTTGTTTTTAACCCCTGACAGTAATGGCACCAGAAATTCCCCGACGGGGGGACACCACCTCCCCGACAGGGGTGCACTACATAAAGAGAGTTTATTATATAAGTATTTATCAAAAACTGCAATACTGTTAATAATATTGCTTTTAATATTTGTATCATTCTATTTGTTAGTACTCCTCGTGGTTTTGGAGATCATCGTGCCACAGACAGACATTTTCTAAAAATATCGTGGTCAAAACGTGTTCTGGACCTCTCAAAACGTGTATATTCATGGAAAACTGGAAGTTAAAAAATTTATGAATCCAATACTTTCTTCTATTGAATATAGAATGGAAAAACTGGAATGCTCCAAATTTGTACAAGGAAAGAAAAATTCTGTCAAAAGTAGAAAACTGAAAATTTTGTATTTCCCCCCCCCCCCCCCCCCCCCCCCCAAGAGATTTTAGGAGTATGTCCCAATGGGGGGTCACAGACTCCCCGACGGGGGAGCCTGTGCCCTCCTGGCCCCCTAGCTGGCACCACCACTGACCCCTGACTCAATGCTAAGTGTATGGGGAGGACAACATAATAAAATCTGTTTGAAAATTTTGATATGTATATATATATAATTTATCCTCAATGCTTTAAGAATAATTTAAAGTGTAGTTTAGTTATTTTTAACAAATTTTAAAAGTATTTATAATTTTGGTTCCTATGTCCTGCGTTCCCCTGTACTCTCTTTCATACTCATAAATGCCCATCAGCGGCCGACCAATTCTGCGCTCAAAGATGTTAGACATGATTGTGCTAGGTTCGATTCCCAGGTCGTGCTCGTGGCCTAGCCGCCCAGGTGTTTTCCATGGTTTTCTCCAAAACTTGCATAAATACAGACTAGGACTCCTTAGAAACACTGCCACGCAAGACACTGCCCCTCAGGCTTAGTACCCTATAGCAGTCATTGGACCTTAATCCCTAAAAACAAACTCTCATATTCATAAATATTTTAGAAATCCAGAAAACTTATATAGTTAATTTTTATTTCCGAACATATATATGTAAGAAAGTATTGCAATCAGATTTGAGATTTTGGTGTTTCTACATGTTTTGAATTCTCCTTTCGTTCACCTTTAATATCTTTACGGCGATGTATGTGAGTAAACATGATGGCGTCTAAACACTTTATTTCAAATGAGCTAAAAGTTGGAACACATATTTATAGGTCGTCATAGCTTGATCCATATTCATTTTGGTGAATCTAGCAATTATCATTTCTTTACGAGACCACAAAAAAAAAAAATCTGTATCATTATGACTTTTGGACTCAAATTATTTAAAGTGTAATAGCATCTAAATGCCTCATTCGATTGAGATGAAAATTTCTATACATTTTGTAGGTCACTATCGCAAGAACTGTATCAATTTTAGTGGATTCAACACTTATAGATTTTTACAGGGATACAACTAAAAATTCATTATCATTATGACATATGGACTCAAAATATGTGAAGTGCAATATTGTTGAATTAAACATACTATATGAAGAAAAATACTCAAGCATCCTATTATAACTATCTCTTTTGTTTATTTAACAACTTCTCTTCATTTTTTAGATAATCGTTAATTAATTAATATTCAGAAAGTTGAATGGGGTCATTCTAGATTTTTCAGATATACCATAAGATGATTTCCATTAACCCGAGAGTAGTCGCGTCATTTTCTCTACCGCTAGTGGTCGCACTTCGGTCTTTTCTCCGCCCGCCCGTAGTGTTGGTGGAAAGCCGAAAATAAGTATTGCTTCATTTAGAATCTTTTTTTTTTTTTTTCGATTACTGTTTCTTATAAATATTTATAACAGGGCATATTTCAAGATGCGTAGTGATTACAAGAAAAGCATAAAGACAAATTTATCATAACGCAATTTTCATTTACTGATAATGTTTTCTAAAAATTATGAGTTTAAAAATGGATTTTGATTAATTAAACATGTATTCTCTTGCACATTTATGTACTTGTTTTTCATTTTCTATTATTTTTAATGAAATATATTGTAAATGTAAAATAATAAAAAATCTGAAGTCTCATAAATTCATTTCTTTTCAATTAAAAACATACAGCAAATGCTAAACAACAATTATTATTATTTTTAATTAAATTAATTTCTTAAAATTAATTGCCATTCTGAAATTTTGATCTAAAATTTATTGCTATTAATGTTGCAGTAATGTTTTCTTGATAGTGTTAATTGATAGTGATAGTTTAAACGGCACAATTTAAAAATTAATAAAATTGAAATAAAATCTTTCATTTGCTGAAATATCGTAAATAGGTAAATATCAATGTCTACTTATATTTAACATACCTAATAAATAAATAAATAAATAAATAAAATGCAGAAAAATATACATATATATGTATAGTTATTTTATAAATAGTTTTAAAGTATAACACAGATGTCAACTTGTAATATTTTTAACACCCCTATTTCTTTGTAAAAAAAATCACCAAATTTAATTGCAAAGAACTCCTACAAAAAAAAAAAAAAAAAAAAAAAAATCGTACAAGTTAGCATCTATGATAAAATATACATGATTGAATTTATCCAGTTAAATTTGGTTTATATATATCAGTAATTATAAAATAATAATTTATGTTTCACCATTTTGTATTAATTTTAATCTTTTTCATCACTTGGTAGTGATAAGGATTTGGAGAGAGTTGGGGGGCCTACAAACTAGTTTAACCTGCATAGCCGTGTTGGCCTCTGTTCCTTCTCATTGTTTCTTTTTTATTTGTTCAGATTTTGCACTTATTCCACATATTTTTGAGTTCTTACATATATAATAAATTTGATGAATGATTGATTCAAGCAGAATAGTCACATAGATATTAATAAGACTAAATTAAGCTAAATTATTGAGACTATTTTTTTTTTATTATATTTAAATGGAATAAATATTTCATTTTTCTAAATTTAAGAACATTTTTAATGAATATATGAAATCATTATGCAGTAAAATATCTTTAAAGACCAGAAATACGCAAATGCTTGTTTTGCAGTATCCCGCACCTGGCACAACAAGGAAGTTAAACTACACAAATACATATATATATATATATCACCAAATTTAAATTTTTATTCAGTCCAGGTTATTCTAAAGAATTTTCACAAATATTCTAAAAATATCCTACTGAAGTAATGGAAAATTTCAAAGCTTTAAAAAAAAATAAATAAATAAATAAAGTATATATGTAAGATCTACTTAGATGTTCAAGTAAAATTTTGCATTTACTAACTGGAAATTAAAAAAATACAACACAGATAAAATTTTTAACTGAAAGAAGTAACGAAATTTCGGTGGTGCCCTTGTGCTAGAAGTATAGTCTAATTTAATCTTCTTCACAAACGCTAAAATAAATCCAAATATTACCGGTTTCGAAGGGGCTCGGCCTTTCTTCTTCAGATGCAAAAGACACTTACATTGTAGGGAAATTTCAGACACTTGCTTTTGCATCAATGTACGTTATTTTGCACCTGAAGAAAAAATACACATCTTTTCGAAACCTGTAGTTCTTGGGTTTAATTATGGTGTGTGAAGAAATTTTTGAGTTTAAGCATTATAATATATAGCACGAGCTGAGTTTAAGGGGAAAAAAATGTCGCTTTTTGACATTTTAATTTAACTATAAAATATTCAAACTGAAAAGATATTATGATAGAAAACAGTACTTACCAATTTGAAAATTTTATATCCATTAATCAAGAAACTTTTTTTATTTTCAATAATCGGAATTACACGAAATTAGCATATACTTTTGCACATTCTACACAAACATGGCATGAATGTTCGCCGCAAATGTATAAATTACATTTTTTGCACCTCTGTTTCGTTTTTCTGTTTTGTTTTGTCAAACAGTAACTGCACCTTTCATGTTTTGGTGTACAAGCTACTTTTTTTTTCTGGTTCGCCACAGAAATCATTGATCTTTCTTTTCAAAGAATTGGGTAAATTTGAAATCAATTTTCGATTGTTTATATGCTCCGTTATTAAATTCAAAGCAAGTTCTTTCAAAAAATAGCTACGAACTATTTTCTTTTCTGTGTTCTTTTGCAAAATAATTTGGGAATTTATTCCTGCTATGTTCATCAGCGAAAAAAATAGGGTAAGGGGCCATCTATTACTTTTTCTTGCCACTGAATTTGAGCCTTTCATTTCATCGATAACATCTACGCCTCCTTTTGTCACGTTATACATATTTATAATTTCTGGCTTCATTTCTGGTGTCGTGTCTGTCGCTTTATCATGGTGCATTGTTGAAACTAATAGTACGGATTTATTTCTTTTTGGTACGTAAGAGACTAATGTTATATCTTCATCAAATCCAAATTTACTGGAAAATTTTTTTCTGTCCTTTGAAGCCAAAAATTCTCTAGGAATCTCTTTCTTATTTTTTCTAAGAGTCCCAATGCTTGTTAGATTATTTTCCTCTAAAAGAGACTTCACTAAAGGAACGGATGAAAACCAATTGTCCATAGTAATATTTCTTCCGGTTCCAGATATTGGTGTAATTAGACGTTTTACAATATCATATGGAGAATTGCTTAAATTATAATTTCCATCTGGTTGTTGACCAGCATAAATTTCTAATTTTGATGTGTAAAAGTTCACAGCATCAACCATGGCATATAATTTTATTCCATATTTTGCTGGTTTTGATTTCATATATACTCGAAAGCCACAACGACCCCGAAATTGTTCTAGCATTTCATCAATCATGACATATTCACTCAAAGTGAAGTGTTTTTCGAAAGAATTATTTAATTCAGAAAATATTTCTCGAATGGGGGCTAGTTTATCTATTTTACGTCTTTCTTTCCTGCTTTCCATGTCATCGAACCTTAAACATTTTAACAAAAATCTGAATCGTCTTAAGCACATAGTTGTTCTAAATATATCCCCGCCTGTACCATCCTCACTCCACAAATCTACCAAATTCTGATGAGAAGATTTCATCACTCCAGCCATATAAAGCAAGCCCAATACTGCTTTCAGTTCTGATAGAGAGATTAATTTGCAGTCTCTTTCCCTAGAGAATTTAGATTGCTGACTTTTTATGAAAATGTTTGTATAGTTTACGATTTTATCTAGAAGAGCATCTGAAAAAAATAATTTCCATGCATCTAAAACTGTCTTTGCATTTTTTGCGCTACATTGAACACCTGGTACTCTCGACACGAAATTATGAAACCTGCACCTTATGTTTGATCTCGGAGAATTTTTACTCCATTTAGTAACATTGTCTCTGCCGATAAAAAATTCAGAATTCGTTTCTATGCTCTCTCTTTCATCATTATCGGAGTCTTCTTCATCGGCCATTTCTATTATATTGTCTTCCTCTGCTGAACTAACATCATCACTAATACAGTCTTAGTCTAATTCATCAAAAAGGTTTAGAGCCTCTTGAACTGTTAAAATTTTTTTACGAGACATAGTGGAAGAAATAGCAACAGCACGGGAGAAAAAATACCTGCCTCTAAATCAAGCGACGTTTTTCCCGCATATCACTAAGCTCTCTGAACACCGGAAGAGAGGGGGAAAAAAAATCTACGTAACTAGTCGCACCGTGGTCGAATAGACCGATTTCAGAAGTAAAATGTTAATATCTCCGCAAGAAACAGCAGAAATGACTTAAAAACATACTGTGTCAGAGGACACCCACCCAAGGTCAGCTACACAGAGTTTCCTCACTTTATCTTTAAGGGGTGATTCGTAGGAAGAATTCTTAAGGGATGGGCGGCAAATCGACCGACTAGCGACTACTTACGGGTTAAAAGCCATAAGTAGGTCAAATTACTTCATATAGAAAACTTGCAAAAAACTTTTAATATTTTTATACTACGTGAAATATACAAAATCAACCTACATTTTTCAGAGGCAATAAAGAATGTTTTGTACAGAAATTAATGAAATTTATGTAAGATATTAATTTAGAGGATATGGATGGCGATGTATTTTCAGTTGCACTATGCATTTTCATTATTTTCTCATAATGGTGAAATATACTTATGCATTTATATTTATGATGTGACGGGTAAATGCATTTAGAATGTGCTTTATGGAATAATAACATTTTCTATGTATAAAAAAATGCAGACAGACTGACAGATGAACTAAAGTAATAATCACTTCTTAAATTTGTTAGAAAGTGTTTAGAATAACTGAATTATCCTAATCATTCTTCAATACATAAATAAAAATAATAAAAGTATCGCGACAGACAGCCACCCCCCCTCCCCCCCCCCCCCAAAAAAAAAAAAACTTTGACTTAGAAAATCCGCTTATACTTTAAGTATTTTTTTCTAAAGGTTTTTAAATCCATAAAAGCATTATTTTCTACTTATCAGTACAGTATGAAGCCGAAAATCCGGACTCCAAAAATCCGGAATCGCCGAAAATCCGAACTATTTCGGCGGCGTTAATCATCATCATCAACAGCGATTTTTTTTTTTTTTTTTTTTTTTAAGTATAAATATATCTAAATAAAGAACCAAAAAAATATTTTATTTCTTAGTAATCTTCAAAACCGGCATTTGCAAAGTCTGAAAGAGGGAGGGAGAAGAAGATTACAATAATATTAACAATTCTTAAACATCTATCTAATTGAGAACTAAATTCTATATTCTATTTCAATTATGCTCAAACTTTTAGTTGAAAACCCTAAATTACTAAAATAAATAAATAAATCACGGAAATGCTTTAAAAGTGGTATGTTTTTCTTATTTATTTTCTTTTATTGTAACTTGTACTAATTTTTGTATGCAAATAATTTAATAAATCTGTTTTGTTTTTCAAGTGTAATTTTTAATTTTATTTATTTATTGTTAAAGTTGATAATATATATATATTACAGAATATATTTAAAAATCGTAATATATTATTTTTTACTTGAATTTGCATATTATTCAAGTACTTAAACCAAAATATTATATTTTTTAGGCATGACCAAAAATCCGGAAAATCTGAAAATCCGGAATCGCCGCGGTCCCGATGATTCCGGATTTTCGGCTTCATACTGTACACAAGTATAATACATGACAAGTTTACGCCATTCCTTCTTTCCACCCCGATACGAAAATGATCGTTTCTTTATTGAGGTTACTCTAGAATTTGGCATACACACATTAGCACAACATGCCATACACCATGCCTATGATTATAGCAACCATTCACTTGTATTTTATCTGCCAAATATGGCGACTGTCTACTAGTTGGCGAATCGGGGTATATGGAACTAAACCCGTCCCGAAATTTTAATTATAATTGGTAACGTTGTGATATTTATGCATTCATTTTTCTCTTCTGCCCCCCCCCCCTCTCCCCTATAAGATATATATAACAATCAGTGTAAATTTTCCTAAAAAGTAAGTGATGCTTATAATAAATTTTATTAAAATACAAAATATAGGGATATAAAACATTAAAACCCAAATAAACTACTATGTCAGAAACGCTAAAAGAAAAATATTTTCGATGCATACAGCTGTTTCGGAAGCCTTAAGCGTACCGTCTTTTGTACAAAAAGAATTCTGAATCTTCAGATTGAGAATTCTTTTTACACTGAAGACTCCACTCCCCCCCCCCCCCCCTAAGACATATGTAACCTCATTGTAAATTTTCATTAAGTGATATTTACACAAATGTCCCTAAAAAATCGATTATAGGTGTTGTTTAAAAAGATTATTTTATTTTTCATCTGCCCCCCCACCTTTTCCAACTATAGATAACTTTCACTATCATTTTAATAAAAAAGTAAGTGATAAGTCATACAAAATTTCATATAAATAGGTAACATGGTGATGTAAAAACAACCACTTTTTTACCCCCTTCTCTTATCAACTACACTCCCCTCTCAGATATGTGTAACACTCACTGTAATTTTTTTTAAACAGTATGTGGTATATACACAAAGTTTTTTAAAATTGATATTATGTTAGTTTAAAGAAGAATATATTTTATTTCTGTCTGTGCCCCCCCCCCCCCCCCCCCCGATGTGTAATACACTGTGATCTTCATAAAAAATAAGTTTTAGTTATAGAATATGTCATTAAAATTGGTAAAATAGCGATATAAAAAAATAATTTTATTTTCCATTCCCCCCTCTTAACACCCCCCCTCCCCCAAATATGTCTGACACTTGCAGTAATTTTTTCACAAATTGTACTTGATTACACAAAGTTTGATTAAAATCGGTAAGAAAATGATCTAAAAAGAATTATTTTCTCCAATCTGGTCCTAGCCCCCCCCCCCTCCCCTTTCCCTAAGTATATACTAAATAAATGTTGTACCAAATCAATTGAAATTTCTAAAAATGTAATTTGAAAGTGATTTTTTAAATTCATTGTTTGATATTTATTGTTTTGCGATTTGTGTATTGAAAAAGTGCCCTTTTTTCTGGTGCCCTTTTTTCCGGGATCTGATTTTTTCAGCTGTATACAACTAGTACCATGCTGCCATACATGAGTAATCATATGAACTAAAAGAGTTGAATATTAATAGATTTAAATAGGGATGGTCCACTGTGCCCCATCCTCCCCTATTATTTATTTATTTTTCATAAGTTTATGAAATCCACCATTAATATTATATTGGCCAAAATTAATAATTTGAATCTATATTACATTAGATTACCTTTCTTTGTTTATCATTGCCAACTTTTTAACTTTAGCACAACATTGCACAAACTCAACTTGTTTAATTTATACTTAGTAATTTGGAATATTTCAATCTTGTTAAATTTTATATTGAAAGAAGTTCAAAGGAAAATAAAAACTTCTCACGTTTTAAATGCTATCAAAAGCATGTTTTGTTAGCTGAAATTTATTAATGCCAGTAGTTATGGACAAGGGGAATGAGTATAGCTCTCCCCTAGATTTTCAAAATTCATTTAAATTCTCTTTCTCTTTTACAATTTTGAAAAATAAATAAATAAATATTAGTTTACAAACATTGTTTTGTGAAAATACAGTGCACTCTCATCCTATTCCCCTATAATAAAATTGTTAAAAGATTACCAGAGATCTTTTAATATGCAATATTGTTATCACTAATATAAGTCTTGCCTCAGGTTGGATTTTTTTCTGCCAGCACCTTTCTGAAATTCGAATTACTCTTTAAGATAATAGCTTATACTTTACTTTTTGTTATTTTTTCAATGTGCTTTCTAAAAGATTAACTTTTTTAGAAAAATGAAAAAATGCAAAGTAAAATTAACTATTTCTGATATTTTAATTTTAATATCACTTGTTGTATTAAAATACTGATTTTTCAACTCCTTAGTACTGAATATTTATATGTTATATTCATAAATTTTAAATATAATATATATATATATTTTTTTTTTTAAGTAGTTTACTTTCATAATTTCAAAAGACATATTGTTGCGTACTCGAGGGTTCGTAAGTTGTCCGAGAATGAGAGGCAAAACTTCTACAAATCCAGGAGTTTTATTTACAGAAAGTTCTAGCAAAATACAGGTCTATAAAACAAGATCAGCTTCAATTAAACCGGTAAGCACAGCTTTATTAACAACTGTCAACTGTAAATCCATAGTACAAACTGTATAGCAATAGGACATAAAGCAAGACTTAGAACCTCATTCAAAGAGGCTTAGAACTCCTTCAGTTGCAATACAAGCATTAGTGAAACTGACTGACTCTGATCTCAGACTGAACTGACTGCCTTGGTGAAAAAAACAGTCCTTAGAAAAGTGTGGAAAGTTCCAGAAATTTCCGTGTCTCCTCAGCCAATCATATTTCAGCGTCCATATTTGGTATATCCCTAATAAGGATTTTCTCGCCAAGGTCGCCAAAAAATCACCAAGGTGGAAAAGTCACCAAATTTGGCACCAAATCCATTACCTGCCTTATTGGAGCTTTTTAATGCGTTTTTAAGGGAAAATTAGGCTATTTTAATGCTAAAGTGATTAGAAATGCACAAAATTAACATTTTATCAACTAACTAAGCCTCTTTGAAAGAATTTACACAAAAATAAACACAATTATTTACAATTTTGTAACAATATTTATTTATTTTTCATATCACCTTCCCTCCCTCCTGAAACTTCTTAAACTTTCATCAATTTCTTTTGTCTTTTATTACTTGTACAAAATGATACTATACATAAATTTTCTGGGACTATCCCGTAATTCAAAGTTTTTGAAAAATTTGTCGTCACTCAATTTCATGTTAAATTGTTTTATTTTAATAGAAATTTCACAATTTGAAAACTTAATTTACCATAATGTATTAAAGAACTATCCAAATATCCCTTATTATTATAAATATAAATCAGTATTTTAATAATAGCTACCTATACATCATTAATATATCTCCTCTCCTATCCACTTTGCATGCAAGTAGCAGTGCTTAGGGATTTTGCTTCTTGAATTAGATGTCTATAAAAATCAGCCACTTAATAAAATCACCTTGGCTCAGAACGAATGTGATTGTAATAAGCGGCGGGAACTATATATATATATACATACAAATTTATTTTAAATATTAGTTGAGAAACATTGTTTTGTGAAATAACAGTTGATACACTCTCTCCCCATATGCCTACAGTAAAATTATTAAGAAATCACCAGAGACCTTTTCTTTCTCTTTATCCTGTCACAATTTTGAAAATTATATATATATATATACAAATTTATTTTAAATAATAGTTGAGAAACATTGTTTTATGAAATGACAGTCGATACACTCTCTCCCCATATGCCTACAGTAAAATTATTAAGAGATCGCCAGAGACTTTTTTCATTATTATAAATAATATAAAAGATGTCTTGTCCCCCTCCCTGGAAGTCTTGCCCCAGTTTAGATTTTTTCTGCCAGCAACAGCATCTTTTTAATATTCAAATTATTCTTAAAGTATAGTTTACTTATAATTTGTTTTACTTTTTGTTAATTTTTCAATGTGCTTTCAAAAAGATTAAATTTTTTAGAAAAATGTAAAGTAAAATTAAGAAATTTTAATTTCACATTTGTATTAAAATATTGATTATCATGTCCTTACTAAATATTTATATGTTATATTGTTGAATTTTGAATATGTATTTTTTTTTTTTTTTTTTTAAGGAGTTTATTTTCTTTATTTCAAAAGACTTTTTTTTTATCCTCCCCCTCCCCCTAAAATTCTTAAACTTTCACCAACCTGTTTAACCCTTTATTACTTGTACAAAATGTTACACATAAATCAGGAATGAAACTTTTCAGGGGCTACCCTCAATTCAGGGTTTTTGAAAAATTTCTTGTCACTGAATTACATGTTAAATTGTTTTGTTTTAATAGAAATTTCACACTTTGAATGTTTAATTTGCCAGGGCAGGAAGATATTAGTAAAAATAAGGCCCATTTTTGATTTTTTAGGGCAGTTTTTAATCCTTAAAGGCACATTTAACATTTAAAAACAGACATTTATTTTCAAAATTCAGTTTTATGTATGGATATAAAAAAAAAATAATAATAATAATAATTTTTAATTTTTAACTCTCTTTACACTCTATTTTTGCTTGTTATTAATGTTTGAATGAATGTTGATCATCATGCACAATATTTATAACATTTATTTTATGTTCAATTTAAAGGCTTATTTCTACAAAGGGCAATAAGGGGGAAATTTTTTAAATGAGGGGCAAGAAGGGTGTTATTTTTTTTTTTTTTTTTTTTTCAAACTAAGGGCAGGCGGGGGACAGCACTCTTCTGAAACTGATAATATATTAAACAACTATCCAAATATCACTTATTATAAATATGAATCTGTATTTTAATAATATGCTGTTAGATGTTTATAAAAATATAATTTATGCTACTTTCATGGCAGAAGGTTTTTTTTTTTTTTTTTTCAAATAACAAATACAGCTATACCAATTTTAACATGACACATTACAAATCAAATTTAACTTTTAATATTACAGGAATCGAACAAAGCAAATATAACTGAATATTAATTTTCTTTTAATTTTGAAAACAACAAAATAAAGCAATTATCATGAAATCTGAACACTTACTTTTATAATTAGTACACTAGAACATTTTCTCTAAATTTTATATAAAATATTTTTTAATGAAACAGTTTAGAAATTTCTTCATTATTAAAAGATGCTTCTTAATTCCTCCCCAGAAGCAGAAAGTGCTTAAAACTGTGATGTACGTTGCAGAACAATTGTGGCCTTTACAGAACACTTCATTCATCTGGCAGCTATCACTGCAATCAGCACTCGTGCCTAGAGATGGGAATGGTCCGGGGAAAAAAAAAAAAAACATTTTTTTTTGGGGGGGGGGGGAACAGTTTTTTTTCGGGGGTTTTCCTGCAAAAGTTTATTTCCGCCCTGAAAAATTGAAAATTTTGAAATTTCTAGAATAAAGTAACGTGTTTAAAAATTTATAATATTTACATTCCGATGCTTTTTTCGTAAAATATTTTTTCATGTTCAGTATCTTACATGAAAACACTGACTCTGATAATGTTCATGTTTCAAAAATAAAGTTTTAACTATGTAATCAAATGGTAATCCTGAAATATTTAAGTATTACAATGACCTCCCTCCCATCACATTCGTTTGAAATTACTTATTCTTTTCAAGTTCCTTTATACTAGGGATGCACAACCTTTTTTACTGGAGGGCCACTCTCGCTGTTGAATGGGACATGAAAGGCCACAAACGAGATAATATAAAAGAATTAGACTATGCAGATATAGTCACTGTATATATATATATATGTGTGTGTGTATACAGGGAGCACTATCATTATCAGGTGTCTGTGAGAAGAACTTCAGTTTGCATCATATGCTACTTAAGAAAAAAAATCCTTTCTATAAAAAAAATTTCAATCAGCGAGTCAAGTGAATCAATAATCACAAAGTTATTGAATAGTAAGCAAAAGAATTAAATAAATGTATTGTATAAAATGCAAAAAGGATAAATAAAAACAAATAAAAAGTATGCTTTGCAGAGAGAAAAAAAATTGTATAGGAAGTCTCAAAAACACCTAGTAAAAAAGTAAAAGCTGATAGAGAGTACCAAAAATGTAGGTATGTGTGTATAAAAATACCGCTTTCAGGTATTAGAGGGCATTGGCAAGATCTGTAAGTGAAAGGGCTTCTATGGTTGTAATTGTATTTTCCACAGGAATTTTGAACAAAATGCATTCACCTTCCTATTCTGGCGTAACATAAAGAACATGACCCTCAATAGTTTCAATGAGTATGATAAGGATTTGGTTTAGTTGCTAAACTATTATGATAGCAACCAAGGGTACAGCTAAAGGGAGGGGTTATGGGGGCTCAGATACTTCAGAATTAAAAACATTTTAATTTTTGACCTTTTGAAAAAAAAAAAAAGGAGATCAGTCTCAGACTCGTACATGCCCCCTGCTGATAACGTCTGTGGTTATGCTTCTTTTGGCAACCAGCTGAACTGTCATGGTACTAACCAGCAACAAATGCATCTGTTGCTAGAAATCTGCGTGATATGTTATAGTTTTGAGAATGTAACCCCAGCCCGGTATATGCACCACCACTGAAAATCTTGTTGGTTGTTTTGAAGCACAAAACTGTCTATTCTCACCCGGTTAAAAATAAAAATAAAAAGTTTTGTTAGCTACGCCTGACGTAAAATCGTTCTGCATACATTCTTTTAGTTGCTGCTTCATTTCTGTCAGCATCCTCATAAATGATAGCCATCATTATCACGGTCTGTGTTTTTATCAGCTCTATAAAATAATAAGCATCAAACTGTCCTTTTCTCTCTCTCTCTCTCTCTTTTTTTTTTTAATGTATCCAGACAGAAATAAATTTGACTAGTTGCATATTTAAAGTGTCTTTTTTTTTTTTTTTTTTTTAAATAGAAATTAACTATTACTATAAATTTACGCTTCTTCATCATCAATTTTAATGCACATAATTATGTTTTGGAGACAGATTTTAAAAAAAGGTGTGGGGGGGGGGGAGAGCTTTTACTTACTGATTGTCACATCTTTCAGTTTTTAATCTTCTCAGGAAAATAAAGGTATAACCATCCACCAAAAGATTATTTCATGATTTTTTCAGCAAAATATTAAGTAACATACTGTGGGTTATATAATGGAGAAATGGAAAGGAAAACTTAGTTCTCAAACAGAAATATATATATAAAAACCAACACTTTCAACTTCCGCCGTCCCCCCCCCCCCCAAAAAAAAAAAAAAAAAAAAAAAAAAAAAAAGTAAATGCGTAGCGAAAGCAAGAAATGTTTTTGAAAGCAAGAAATAAACATTTTTTTTTATTCTCTGTCTTTTTTATTTTTCTCTCCTGCTGATTATTAATGTGGCCTAAAATGTCAGTCCTTCCACGGTCCTCAAATTGATGGTTACTGGGCCGCAAGTTGTGCACCTCCACTTTATTCTTTTTTTTTTTATATATATATATATATATATCCTTAGATTTGTCTAACTGTATTATTTTAATGTGTGTGGTTATATATTATATACACACACATACATGTAAATGCATGTAACAGTAAAAAAAAAAAAAAAAAAAAAAAAAAACTAAGCACAGGGGTTGATCCAGGCAAAAATTGGGACCCATTTGCTGCCACTTCATAAAATTCAAATCCTTAAAATGGGTCCCTTTACAAAATTCAAATTCAGAATATGCGTCCCTTTACAAAATTCAAATTCAGAAAATGGTCGGTCCCTTCATAAAATTTAGATTTCTAAAAACAGCACTTTCACAAAATTTTGTTTTATAAAAATAACACTTTTGTAAAAATTTTCCATGTTTACAGTATTATTTTTAATGAGTGTCTATACTTGTGTAATGAAATACTATTAACTTGATATTAAACATTATATAGAGTAACTGCTAAAATGAAAGGTTTCTAGCGACAATTCTTTTTTTCATAAAAATATTTTGATTTTGACAAAAATAAATAATATTTTCACAAAAATAATTTGTTTTTCACAAAAATGGGCCCCAAAAATTAAAACCTGGATCAATCCCTGAAGCAACTACTTTCTATCAAAAAATTTATTTCACAATTTATAAAAATTACATGTGCAAAACCCTACTTGATTTATGTCCTTTACATCTTAGTTAATAAGTTTTATATTATATATAAAAATAATAATAATAAATCAATAATAAAATGTTGTTTTAAATTTCTGAAGTTCAATTAACTTTAAATTAAACTTTTATTTTATCTTTGTGATTAATTTCATTTTAAGTAAAAATCTGTATTAACAGTCCAGCATCAAGTCCAGTAAATCGGTAAGCCTGACATGCAATCAGGTTTAGGTCTAGTTGACTAAATTTGTTCTCTTACTTATTAAGTTTGGTTCAGGTTGACGGACTTATTTTTCTTATGGGTCAGATTGACTGAATTTTTTTCCTGGGGGCTGGGTTTTCTGGTTTATTTTTCTTGTGGGTTGGGTTCAAGTTAGGTTTAAGTTACTAATGAGTCGGGTCAACTTAAGAACATTTTTAAAATTTTTTTATCATAATAAACAGAAATTTGTTTGATATAATTATAAGCATACTACATATTTCTATGATTAAATATACATGCACACAAATTATTACATTCATATTGCAGAAAGGCAATAAACAAAGAAAAATCATATATATATACAGTAAACTTAAAGCATTTTTTTTTACTCTTGAAGTACATAGCACACATAAATGGTTAAAAACTATTAATCTATTTTTCAGTTTTTTTAAATTTATAACTTAGTGTATCAGTTCCATTTAAAAAAAATTAAATGATTTAGTAACTCTGTAACAATGAAAATTTATTTTATTTTA
The DNA here is from genome assembly GCA_963930645.1 of Salticus scenicus. NCBI lineage: Eukaryota > Metazoa > Arthropoda > Arachnida > Araneae > Salticidae > Salticus > Salticus scenicus. The sequence goes on from OZ005651.1 coordinate 167,327,634, forward strand.
TAACTTTAAAAAGTTTTGCATGATTTTCAGATGAATCATTAAATTAAATTTAGTTTTCGAGTTTCGGATATGAAAAAAATCAGGTTTGGGTCAGTGAAAAATTTTTTGTTGTTGTTTTGATTCTAATCTAAATTCATTTTATCAATGCTGCTGGGAGATGAACATTCCATAGTAATGCACACCCTATGCAAAATTAATGGTTGAAAGATGATTTGACTAGTTTTTGGTGTTTTGTACAAGGAAGGGTACTGGCAGTTATGAAACAGAAAGGCTAATTTTTTAATACCAGTAAAACATTTATGTATGTTTCTGTTAAGAAAAAATAATATGGATTGCATGTATTTTTTAATATTTAGCACTTCATATTTTCTAAAATATTATAACTATTAAAAAACCCTATTTTTATCTGTAAAAATTCAATTTTTCCAGAAAAAAAATAGTTTTTTTTTTCCACTGCCTCAAAATGTCCGGAAATTTTACATCTCTACTCTTGCCTACTTTGTTTGCCTGATGAAGGGGTCAGTCCCTTGAAAGATGTATAAATGGTGCTTTACTGCAGGGGTAGTAGTTGTCCTGAAATGTCCTGAATTTTCACTTAATGTCTTGAATTTCCCAAAATTTCAGTACTATTCAAAAACTTTTCATATTTCTTTCACTTTTCAACAGGAAAGGTAATCTCAGTATGGTAATTTCAAAGTTTACCATTTAGTCAAGCTTATTAAAATTTGTTTGACTATCTCACAGTAATACAGTGCCTGAGAGAGGATTTTCTATAAGTAATATTGTTACAAAAGAGAGGAGCAGCATATCGTAAATTGTAATTTATTTTTTACACTTTTGCAGGGTTATTTGAGAAAGCAGTCCTCAATTACTTCTCTTTGTAAGAGATTATTAGATATATATATATATAAGTCACATGCTGAATATAGAGCAAATAAAGACGACAAGCTCAAAAATGAAAGCTAGCTTGATAAAGATGCTTCTGCTTAAAAAAAAAAAAAAAAAAAAATGGAAAGGAAGAACTACAAGATAAATTTAAAGAATTAATTTTAGAAAAAACTGATTTGAAGTGTGAAGAAAAAGCTGATCATGCTTTGTCTAATGAAGCATTGTAAAAATTGCTGGTATAGCATAAAAAAAAAAAAAAAGTGATATTCTGAAACTGTATATTCAAACTGCATGTACTGATATTTAAAGTTGGATAGATGGTGATAAAAACTGCTAATGCCACAGTTAAGACTATAGGGGAAAATTGTTTGTTTTTAACCCCCCCCCCCCCAAAAAAAAAAAAAAAAAAAAAAAAAAAAAAAAAAAATCAGAAGTTTTTAAAAACATTTGTGTACATAGCTTTTGAATCCCCGCCTTTTAATATAGTTAAATATAAAATTTTGCTATAAAAAGTAGTAAGTAGGAGTAAATTTTTCCTGTTTTTGGTTTCGTAGCAAGTTGTTTATTTTTTACATCAAAAGGGGAGGGGTTGGGGCCTGAAAATTAACTATAAGAAGACAGAACACATGACAACAGGAACAGAGGAAGATATCGTCATAAACGGATTTGAAATCAAGAATGTACAGGCTTTTAAATATCTGGGATCAATACTGGAAAAAGATGGTTCATCAGGGATGGAAATCGAAAAGAGAATATCTGACTCTAGAAAAATAATAGGAATACTAAACTCAATTCTATGGAGCAGAAACAGGAACAATCAAGTCTGCAAGTGAAAAAAAAAACTGCTGTCTACAGAAATGGACTTCTGGCAACGATCGGCTAAAACTTCAAGACTTGTAAAAAAGACCAATATTGAAATAAGAGCAAAGATGGGTGTTAAGACGGATATCATAAGAAAAATAGGCAAGAAGAGGATACAATGGTACAGACATGTACAACGGATGAATGTGAATGGAATACCACAACTTGTACTGAACTGGAAACCTGAAGGGAAAACATAAGGGGAAGACTACAGAAAAGGTGGAAAGACAAGCTTATGAGGGACATGACAGAGAGTGGAATGGATGAGGAAGATGCTCAGGACAGAGAAAGGTGGAGACAAAAACTAAAGGCTGTTTTTGGTTGAAAGGAAACCTCAGCATTGAGGAAATTCCCTAAATAAAAAAAGTTCTTAGTCTGATGTCACTTTAATACTATATATTCAAGTTTATGTAAAAAGAATGATTTGCTATATATTCCTGAGAGATTTCAATATTTATAACTGGTAAGTTGTGGTCATCACAAGACCTTCTTCTATATTATCTTATACACATTCACCCAGTAAAAATTGTTTATTAAAGTTATTTTTCATGCTGAATGCAGATGATTTTTATCTCCGAGAAATGTAACACCAAATATTGAACGAAAGTAAATTTAGTGACGACATGAAAAGAAATATGGCTTCTTTTATTTTTTTTTTTTTGTTAAAAACGAAATAATCGATGACTTTGTTTTAAATTATCACATATCTATGGTTCAACTATTCGTTTTAAAGGTATTGGCAAGTTCTTTTGAAAGATACCCATATTAAAAATTTACACCCCCTGGAGAGGATACTTCCGTCCCAGGGGGGGGGGGGGATTGATGATGCTCCTACATCACACAACTTTTTTTGTAATTTACTACTACTATTATCAATAATTTATATTAATTTTACAATAATTTGTTTATAAATATCTCTCCTTTTGTACATTTATACGAAATTTTGTCCTGTTATGCCATATTAAAAATTATGAAAAGTCGGGATGGCAGCACCATCTGTTGAGCGATTGATCCCTAAATGAAATCAGCATCAGTTTAGGTCGTCATCAACAAAATACCAAGTTTTTGTTGAATTTCGTTCATTGGTTTATGAGATACTGCATCCACAAAATTTTTGATACACACATAGACGAAGATTTGAAAAAAAAAAAGTCAGATTGTGTTCAGAACATCTTAAAATATATAAATACATCAAAGACTGGGATTAAAAAATATTCACAAATCCAATACTTTCTCCTTATATATTTAGAATAAAGTAATGAAAGCAGTTCAAAATTCACACCAGACATGGGAATTAAAACTTCTGTAATGAGTTGATTTATAATTCATTCTGGTTTGATATATATATTTTAAACAAGTATTTAGGGTGATTGTATTTTATGTACTTTATCAGTTATATTTTTAACTTATTAAGTTAGTATTTTTTCCAGATTATGTAATTTATATAGTTAAATTTCAGTAAAATTATAGCTGAGATATTCTGAAAATGGCAGGGTTTGGTTTTTGACGTCAAAAAGTGGTTTTCGACATGACATGTCAAAAAGTGTCAAAAACTGTCAAAAACCCTCGAAAAGTGTCAAAAATCTCAGGTAATAACCTTATTAAAAGTATTTTATTGTAAATCAAGATACAAAACTGAGTAAATCATAATTTATATATTATAAATAGTTTTGTATTACATTAGTGTAATTTTAACTAAAATACAAAGTATAATTTGTATTTGTGAAGAAAAAATAGCAAAATGGTTTTTATTATTATTCAATCACTGATTTTAAGTTACCTAAATATTTCATTTTGTACATAGACGTGACATAAGCAGCAATTACAACATTAATGTTATATAATTTGAAATCATTATAGCTACAGGTTTTAAATTAATATTTCATAATAAAAAGGGTTAATTATTATTATCAATATCAGGATGTCTCCACAAGGGTGTAATGCTAGAAAGGCAATTATTATTATAAATATCAGGATGTCTCCACAAAGGTGCGATGGCGGAAAGGCTTAAAGTGACATATCACCTACTGTCATAAATGTCTAAACACCAAGCTATTCTATTGGAAAAAAATTTACTAAAATTATTTATTACTTTTTTAATTTAGTTTTCACAATCATAAAATTCACAATTGTTAAATTAGAACTTGTTTACTAAAATTTAAATTTACAGCTGTAAAGTGCATCACAGGAACTAAGTGTATTTATTTATTTTATAGCTTCAAAATTTAATATTAAAATTTATAAAAAATATTTTTTTAGGTAATGAGTAATATAGAGCTCTCAGCAACGACAAAAAAGTAACTTTTTTCTACTAAAATCAATCCCAGGCTACTATGGCAACTATTTTTTGTGCAAAAGTAGCTTAAAAGCTATTATTTTAAGGTTAATCAACTCTATTTTTAAGAAAAATGGAGATTTTTTTTTTTAAACAGAAAATTGTTGTTCTTTATTTTTCTTTATCTCATTTTTGAAATTTAGTGCAATATTTCCATTACCTAGGGTAAAACAGTGGAAGTGTAAGGCAAAGAAACTTATATCCATGCCTTGAAATAGTTGAAAGGTTAATTTTCTTAAAATAATTAAAATTTTAATTATTTATCTTTTGTAATTTATTATTACTTTCAATCAAAGACTACTATTCATATCCTAAGGGCTACTATTTTATACATTAAAGGTAACTAAAGCAACATTTTTTGAGTGTCTTTCATACTCAGAACCCTGTAATACTAATTACAAAATTAAAAGTTCACTGTAGAATAAGCATTAATCTTCCAATAGAATTTATTTAGTTCATAATCCATATGCATTTTACACCATTCAGTTCAGTGTTGATTGTAAAAGATCTCTTTTAATTTTGTGTAAATCTATTGTAAATTAAGAAAGAGACATAATTCAAAAGGCTTCACAACTAGTATTTTGTTATTGCACACTTTCTCTAAAGAGAAAAAGAATTAGAATGGTGTGAAATGCTAAAAGTAACAGTATAAGATTAAAATATATATTTTCACTCTTAAAAGTTAAAAGGAATTGGTGCATTGATTATTTTACTAATGTTCATTTCTATTTATAAATTTTTATTCCATATTTTATAGTAGCTTAAAATTATTTTCTAAGAAGCTTAATGACAAAAATCACACTTTTAATTTTTGATGGGACATGTGGTTTTTGGTGTCTAAAACTGTTTTAAAATTTACTCAAGGGACTAAAACCAAAAATTAGGAAAATGTAACAAAATGTAGATATAAATTAGTTGCAAAAAATAGTTTCAGAATTCTTTTTGTGCAGAATTTTAGGTTTTTGACAATTGTTGTCAAAAATTATGTCAAAAAGTAGTTTTTGACATGATGGTTAAAACCATGGTTAAATCTCGATAAAACTGTCAGTTGTCAAAAACTTGCCAACCCTGGAAAATGGGCAATTTTTAGTGTGTATGTCCTGAAATTTTATAAAAATTGTGTCCTGAAATTTTTTTGAAGCTACTACTACCCATGTTTACTATATTTTGTTATTGCATGCCAAAGCAAATACAATGTAAGCATCACAATGCGCTGCTAAAAAATGTCTGCTTACAGCCACACAATTGCGTGCTGAGGTCAAGTAGCAGAAAAGCAACCAGCAGCAACAGATGAGTAGGCAAAATAAAGTATATACAGTCAGACCATGGGTGAAAGTTTTCAGTCTATTGACTGAATTCAGTCTTTTTTATGTGTTATAATTCAGATAGTCCAATTTTATGGAATTAATCTTTGTTCAGGGCAAATAAAGGTCCCAATTTTTTTTCTGAATCAGCCCCTATTAATGTTAATTCAATTATATTAATAAATAATTTTGCTAAGTTTTCATACTTATACTTATTAATGTAACCTTTTGAAATGCATGTTTTGAATATCTACATACATTATGTATGTGTTTATTATATTTTACCCAATATTACAAATATATATATATATACTTCAGTCCTGCGAAATTTTTTTACTTTCACCCATGAGTCAGACTGAACATTTAGATTGCAGGATAGGTAAAAAAAAAAAAAATCTTAAAATTCAAAATTTTACATGTAATCACTTTATCTGGCAAATTACTATTAGTATAATTTCTTCTAAAACATTTCTAGTATGAAATTAAGTTTTGACTGTGACTCTGCTGCCCCAAATAATGGAAAGTTAGGTGGACACATTTCCCATAGATGTTGCTCTGCTTACTTTGTACATGTTTTGCTGCATGCTCTAGAGGTTTCTTTTAAGTCTGTCATATAATGCCAAGCTTATTTCTCGTTTCTTTTTTTTTTATTACAGTATTTATGGAATTTAGTATCAAGTGATGCTGGCCTTCATATTTTCCAAGCCGTTAAGTTTTTTACTCCTTGAACTTCATGCTTTTTTGAAAATTTTGTTTTATTAACTTAAATGGAAGAGAAATTTGGTAAGTTTGAGATTTATTTCTGATAGATGTATTATCATCTCCATAAACTTTTCATTTATTTACTGTCATTTATTTCAGAACTATAAACAAAGTAATATCAACTATAATTAAATTTGACCTTGAACACCGCGAGTGAAAGATTTATAGACTCATAATGACTTTCTCTTCTCTAAATAAACATTTTCAAACCATTATTTATTTTACAGAACTATTAAATTCAAACTTTATGGGAAATCATGTTATTCTAAATTACTGTTTTATTTATTTCAACAATGTAATTTAATGATAGTATAAACAAAATAAGATATTAATTTTTCCTTTCAAATGTCATAATATAATATAATATAACAATTTATGATCCATAATGATATACTTAAAAATTGTAATTTAAAAATTCTTCTAGCAGTCTGTAACATTTCCTCAACTAGTAAGGATGCATAAAAATGCATCCCTTAAACTTTATCCAAATAAAAAGACATTTATAGATCAAATTATTTGCAGTATTATTTTAGCTAATTTGAATGAACATTCTTTTCATTATTAGTCAAACCTCGTTAGAATAATAAGTTACAAATGAAATTAGGATTAATTCACCAGTTTGAAGATGACCCTTTTTTGGACTACAATATTAATTGCCGGAGACAGAAGCTCCTACTGCACTACTAAATACAAGGTAAGTGAAGAACTTATTATTTTTCTTTAAAGTCTTACCTTGTTGTGATTTTTCAATAATGATTTACTCAACATTGATTATGAAGACCGACTTAAAAATCTCTGGCATACAATAATTAAATTCATATTACATAGGCTATTAGTGGTGGAAGTTATTACTGTAAATTAAATTAAAATTAACAATGGCGTCTTATAAAGACAATGCAATTATTGAGAAGCTCAATGCTTCTAATTATGCTACCTGGTCTTTTAAGCTAGAAATGTTATTGATAAAAGAAGATCTTTTTGACGCCATAACTGAAACTCCACCAGAGCCTATCACTTCAGATTGGTCCAAAAAAGCCAAAGCCATGATAAACCTGTTCATTAGTGATGATCAGATAGTACATGTAAAGGGTTTGTCCACGTCAAAAGAGACATGGGTCAAGCTAAAAAATTTACACGAACGTACAAACCTTTCAAGCAAGTTATACTTACTAAAAAATTTGTATAGCTGCAAATTAGCCGAAGGAGGCAACATGATTAAACACATCACAAACATTTTAGAAATCAAAGAGAAACTTACTGCCATCGGCGAAAATATAAATGATTCTCATCTATCAGCACTTTTACTGTGTTCGCTACCTCCGTCATATGATCCTCTTATTACTGCTTTAGAAGCAAAATCTGAAGAGGATCTTACACCTAGTTATATTCAAAGTAAGCTGATGGATGAATATAACAGAAGATCTTGTAATAACAAAGCGTTGCAAGTTGATGATAATGCCGTAGCTTATCAAATTAAAAGACACAAACAAAACTTTCCGAAAAAACAAGTGAATAAATTCTGCACATACTGCAAGATGAAAAATCATAATACCAACGACTGTTGGTACAGAAAAGACAAAAACAAAAAACAAAACTATTCATCAAGTGGCTATAACAATAAAAATAAAAACTTTAATTCATCTTTATGTTTTGAAAATAGTGAACCAAAAATGAAACATGACAGGGATGAATCAAATGCATCCGACGATGAAACTCATACAAGAAATAAATTAAAAAATTTAGCATTCATCGCCTGTAAAGAAAACAAAAACAATTGGATCGTAGATAGCGGCTCCTCCTCGCATATCACAAATAACAAAAATTTATTTAGTGAAATAAAAAATTATGACAATTCAAATGTTGTCATAGCAAACGGAAATATTTTAACATCACAGGGCTCAGGTGATGTAGTTATTACTACTGAAACATCTGAGGGGGAAATAAACAAAATAAAGTTACTCGACGTACTTTTTGTACCAGACCTCGAAACAAATTTAATTTCTGTTAGTAAAGCCACCAAAAATGGCTGCACGTTAATTTTCAAAAATGATAAATGTATACTACAAAAATTCGGAAAAACCTTCCTTGAGGGGGAACTAAAGGGTAACTTATATGAAGTAAAACAACCCCAAAACAGTTCAAATGAACATATTAATTTAACTCACGAATGTAACAATAAGAATTGTATCACGCTTTGGCACAAGCGGCTCGGTCATAGAAATTATGCTGACATAAAACACATTATGGATAAGGAACTAGCAGTGGGAATTAATATAAATTTCTGCAAACATGACAAAACATGCGAAACATGCATTAAAGAAAAACTGACAGATTTACCATATCCACAGCAATCTAAATACAGGACTAATAGAGTACTTGAATTAATACATACAGACATCTGTGGGCCATTTCAAACACCCACCATAGGGGGGAAAACATATTTTTTAACGTTCATCGATGATTACACCAGATTCTGCATGATTTATCTCTTGAAACATAGAAGCGAGGTATTAACCATGCTCAAACAATATATAGCATTAGTCAAAAATAAGTTTGGAAAATTACCTGAAAGAGTCAGATCTGATAACGGGAGAGAATATGTGGGAAGTGAAATAGAAAATTACCTAAATCAAATGGGAATTAAACACGAACTTACAGTTCCTTATTGCCCAGCACAAAACGGAGTGGCTGAAAGGAAAAACAGAACACTGGTAGAAATGGTGAGAAGTATGCTATCAGAAGCAAATCTAGATAAGCAATTTTGGGGGGAAGCTGTCAACACAGCAAACTATATTATTAATAGACTCCCCACAAAAGGAAATAATAAAAGTCCCTACGAATTATGGAATGGAATTAAACCTGATTTATCTCATTTGAGAGTATTCGGGTGTAAAGCTTTTGCGTACATAAATAAACAAATAAGAAGAAAATTAGACAATAAAGCGCAAGAGGGAATCTTCGTAGGTTATGACTATAGATCAAAGGGATACAGGATTTACACGGGAGGAAAAGGTATTATTATCGCAAGAACGGTTAAATTTATAGAAAATCAAAACTCTAAACTCTCATCACAAGAAAAACCAGAAAATGATATTAGTCAAAAGGAAACTGTAAATGTAGAACTTAATGACACACCTGAAAATAACACCGAACAAACACTTGAAATAAACAATGAACCTAGAAGATCCTCGAGATCTAATATCGGTGTACCTCCAGATCGACTAATTTACATGGTAAAACATGATCCAATACATGAACCGCAAAGTTGGGCGGAAGTTCAAAATCTCACAAATCCCGTTGAGAAAAATAATTGGATAAAAGCAGCAGAGGATGAAATATCATCGTTAAAAGAACACAACACGTGGACATTAGTAGATCCACCACAAGGAAAGAAAATTATCGGTTCAAAGTGGACCTTTAAAACAAAATATGATGACTCCGGGAAAATACAAAAATTTAAAGCACGACTGGTAGCTCAGGGATTTCTCCAAAAATTTGGGGAAGATTATGATGAAACATTTGCACCGGTGGTGTCCTATACTACAATACGTTCTTTCCTAAACTCTGCAGCTTACCACAAATTAAATGTAAGACACATAGACATTAAAACAGCATTCCTACACGGTGACTTAAACGAAGAACTGTATATGCAACAACCCGACGGTTTTATTAATCCAGGGGAAGAAAATAAAGTGTGTAGGTTGAACAAATCAATTTATGGGCTTAAACAAGCTGCTAGAGCTTGGTACTTAAAAATTGGGAGTTTCCTAAAAACCCTAAATTATGTCGAGAGCAAAGCTGATTCATGCCTCTATGTAAACAATACGTCAGACAACATTTCATTTATTATAGTATATGTCGATGACATATTAATTGCCGGAAATAACGGGCAAATTAATGAAATAATAAGGAAATTAAGCAAAGAATTCAAAGTTAAGGATTTAGGAGAGGTTAGTTTCTATTTGGGCATGAAAATAACTAGAAATGATAGAGGGGATTTCGAAATAAATCAAAAACTCAAAATCGAAGAGTTAGTACGTAAATTAAATTTAGAAATCTCTAAACCAACATATACACCAATGGAAACAAATTACTTAAAATTTGATGATAATGATAACCCATTAGAAAACAACACTAAATACCGACAAACAATAGGAAGCTTGCTATATTTGGCTACAGTTAGCCGTCCTGACATATTAGCTGCCGTAAACATATTAAGTAGGAGAAATGAAAGTCCAAGAAAAAAGGACTGGGAAACAGTAAAAAGAGTTGTCAGGTATTTAAATACCACAAAAAATCTAAATTTCGTTATCAGTGCCAATGAAAAACCTAAACTGGTAGTTTACGCAGATGCGGACTGGGGAGGAGACAAGTCCAACAGAAAATCAACATCAGGCAGTGTTTTCATGATAGGAGATAATCCTATTCAATGGATCACAAAACGGCAAAATTGTGTCGCTCTTTCGTCGGCTGAGGCCGAATTTATTTCTGCCACGACTGCTGCGAAAGAAATCATGTGGATACTAAAATTATTAAAAGACTTGCACTTGCCTCAAGAGTTACCTATCAAAGTTTTTCAAGACAATATTTCGTGTATAAAACTGATAGACATCGGTTTTACTGGAAAACTGAAACATGTTGACCTGCAATTCAACTACTTAAAGGATTTAAAAGAAAAAGGTGTGATAGAACCCGAATATTGTCCAAGTGACAAAATGACTGGTGATATCTTCACCAAGGCACTTCCAAGACAGATTCACGAAAAACACCGAGAGAAATTGAAACTGATTAGTGGAACTTAAAAGATTTATGGAGCTGAAGGGGGAATTGATAGATGTATTATCATCTCCATAAACTTTTCATTTATTTACTGTCATTTATTTCAGAACTATAAACAAAGTAATATCAACTATAATTAAATTTGACCTTGAACACCGCGAGTGAAAGATTTATAGACTCATAATGACTTTCTCTTCTCTAAATAAACATTTTCAAACCATTATTTATTTTACAGAACTATTAAATTCAAACTTTATGGGAAATCATGTTATTCTAAATTACTGTTTTATTTATTTCAACAATGTAATTTAATGATAGTATAAACAAAATAAGATATTAATTTTTCCTTTCAAATGTCATAATATAATATAATATAACAATTTATGATCCATAATGATATACTTAAAAATTGTAATTTAAAAATTCTTCTAGCAGTCTGTAACATTTCCTCAACTAGTAAGGATGCATAAAAATGCATCCCTTAAACTTTATCCAAATAAAAAGACATTTATAGATCAAATTATTTGCAGTATTATTTTAGCTAATTTGAATGAACATTCTTTTCATTATTAGTCAAACCTCGTTAGAATAATAAGTTACAAATGAAATTAGGATTAATTCACCAGTTTGAAGATGACCCTTTTTTGGACTACAATATTAATTGCCGGAGACAGAAGCTCCTACTGCACTACTAAATACAAGGTAAGTGAAGAACTTATTATTTTTCTTTAAAGTCTTACCTTGTTGTGATTTTTCAATAATGATTTACTCAACAATTTCATTTAATTTTTAAGCTTGTTAAAACTGTAAGCTTTTTGGTTTATTGTGTCTTAACTTTAGTTACTCTGATTAAAAATTTTAAATTTTTTTTCTATATTAAGAAATCAGAATAAGGGTATTTAGAGTTTGCACCGAAAATAAAAATTTGGTATTCAAAATATGCCATTGAGGTTAGATTTAGTGGTTCAAAAATATTTGCAAACATTTGATACAAGTACACATATTTCTTACAAATTTTTATTGCATACATCACTACATCAGCAGTTGTTTGTAAATACAGTAAAAAATTTAATATATTCTAAACATAATATGCCTTGTAGTTTTTTTTTTTTTTTTTTTTTTTTTTTTTTTGACACTCATTCCCATGAACTGGGAAACCTCCCTTGCATAGCTAATGGAAGGCTTTGGGAGCTCAAACCCTCGTGAAATTATATATTTTTTTTCCCTCTCTTCATTGAAACAAAACAAAAAAAACAGTCTCAGTCCCTTGCAAGCCATCTTAACTTTATGTTGATAATGTCTCTGGTTATGCTCCTAGATCCCACGCAAGTAGAAAAGATTAGTTATAGTAGTAATTTATTTAAAGATATAAATTAGGCAAAATGGATTTTGAATAATTTGCAGTAAAATGTACCAAAAAAAAAAAAAAAATGTAAGCAACCCTATAAATTGCAAAGGGAAAACAATTGTTTCAAGTTAAAATAATTCAGTATGATCGATCTTTCAATAGGCATCCTACTATTTTTATAGCCATGAATGAAGATAATATAGTGGACTCAAAACTCAAAGTAGCACTTTTTCAACTTTAAATATAAAAAAAAATCCTTAAATTTGGCTAATGAGCTATTAAAAATCCTTACCGAACAAACATTTTTTTTTTTTTTTTTTTTTTTTAACCGACATTTTGTAAATATAAATATATATTTGGTCTTGCTAACTAATATTTTTTAATATAAATAGAAAATGTAAAGAAAATAGTTTTATAAAATATATTTCATGCAATAAAATTTGTTGTTAAGTCTGATTTTTGTAAATTTTTAAATCATTAGATGACATTTGTCATTTTGTCATGCTGTGTAAACCCTATTCATGATAAAAATGTTATTCAGAAAATCATTGCAAAAGTTTTTTTTTTTTAATCATTTGTATTTGTTTGTCTGATAATTTTAAAATGTTTTATTCATGGAATATAGATTTATCTGTAGTTTATTTATTTATTACTATACATACATATATATATATATATATATATATATATATATATATTTTTTTTTTCAATTACCTTATGAAATTTGGCACAATGAAATACTTTTAGAATAAAACTTCATTGTGCATATAATTTCAGCTACATGTTTATAAGCTAAGCTGTTAGCTCTAATTTTGTTTATGTAAGATTTAAGGAAGAATTAATGCTAGTAACAGAACAAAATTATTAAACTTCAGTATCTAATCAATCTTATATAAACTACTGCTTATATTATACAGGGGTGTTTGTGTTCAGGGTTTACCCCTGATTTCAGGGTTTTTACTCTAACCCATGTGTATATTTTATTTCCTATAAAGTTATTTTTTGTTTTCATTGGTTGTTCATTTGTCATCCGGGTGATACGTGAATGAAATGTAAAAAGATTGAGGGTTTCTGCCATAAATAGTTTGAGTATTATTTGATATTTTGGGTTTTTTCTAATTTGAGGTTCTAAATTTCAGGGTTTTTACCTTTGAGTCACAATCACCCCTGTATATCTATGTATGAAACTGATGATAGTGACTTTGCCAGATATTGAATATTGAGAACAATTTTGCCTGCTGGATACAGATATTCGGCATTAGGTTTGTTTTTTGTTGTTGCATGTTTTTTTTTTTTTTTTTTCATAAATTATAAACATGTTTCACATAAGTGGCGCACTGAGAATTTTCCCAAAGGGAGGGGGGGGGGGCAAAATATTTTTATGAGAGAGGGTGTCTCCTATAAATTTTCTGAGAAAAAAATGGTCAGAGTCATTTCTGTTTCAGTTAATGAGGTGGCTGTCTTTTATTCTACATTAATTTTTATTCAATTACAAATAATTCTACAGTGTAGTGCAAGATAATTAAATGATTAGAAGAATAAGTAGTAGATGATATTTATACAATACAGCACAAATTGAGAAATAGATGAAGATAAAATTATTTGTTCTGGTCGGTTTATACTATGTACTTGTTTTCAACCACTGCCTTATGATAACATATTCTATCTTCAACAGACAAAGATATCACTTAGACTCGGCAAGACGGTTCTAAAAGAGAAACCTCAAATACGAAATGTACAAAATGAGAATTGCTTTTTAATTTTGCAATGTGAAAATATATAATATAGATCTGTATATTTAAATAGTCAACCAGGGGAAAAAAAGTTTATATTTACGGCATCCCTCTCCCCCGTTCGTATAAAGTATACTCCAGGGGATAAATTTTCTCAATATGATTATCTTTTGAAAGAACTCATTAATACTTTTATAACGAAAGAATGAAACATAGATCTGGGATAAACTGAAACAAAATAATCGATTTTTTTTTCTATTTTTAGCTAAAAAATAATTTTTTTAATGGGTAATCTGAGCATTTGTCTGGCCAATGACTACCACATCTCTTAACGCTAAAATAAGCATTGTAATTTTTTGTTAATCAAGTATATTTACTGAAACTTACTGGTGAAACTTAATTCCCGGAACCTTCTTAGATGGTTTGTTGGTTCAACCATAGGCTGCACATGCTATTATAGAAAATTTATAGCCTCTTCAACAAATAACACAGAATCGTAGCAATGTAACTGTATGAAAAATACCTTAATGTTTTGCTCACTGATTAAGGAATCTTTATATATTTATTTATTTGTATTTGACACTAACAACGACTTTTGTCTTGAATGATCTATATTACATATTCACAACAACAATTCCTTCATTTTTACACTTTCTGTAAAATTCCGATAGTAACCCCTAGTAACCCCCCCCTCTGAAATTTGACATACTTTACTCGGAAAATTTCGTTTATAACCCCCCTCTCTTATCTTTGGCGGCTAAGTTCACCATTCTTTCATTTTTCCCATGAGCGTTGCAAACATACTTTTTTAAAATTCTGATGTCTTATATGTTTATTTAGAAACTTTAATTTGCATGTAAACTTATCCAATTGTTATTTTTACTCATCTTTTTAAAGTAAAATAACTCCAAATAAAAAAATGTGGCATTGGTTACATTCTTTAAACTCCAAAACATTAACTGCTATCTGCAAGCGTCCGTGGCTTTCACAATCTTGCTTATGCAACTCTGTTTTTGCGATCACAACTCTTTTCTAAATTTTAAATTCTCTTTTTAATTTTAAATCATTAAATAGCATAATACTCCGTAATAGTACTTGCATATGTAACTTTAATAGTTATCGTTCACCCTGTTTTGTTCTTTCATATCAGTTAATAACAGTGCAATTAACTGTTTTTGTAACTGCTAGCGAATTCCAGGGATGCAGAAAGTGTTCAAACCTCGGAAATTTCCCCCAAACACAGTATAAATTTCCCTCAATAATGCAAAAATCTACTTTGCTATACAAAGTCATTTGTTCTATGTAATAAATCTTTAAGAGAATAAATATACAGTGTAACATAAAAATATCGCTGTTAGTGTATAAGCACTTCAAAGTAGCAAATTGTTATTTTTGATTTACATTTTTATTTACTCTTAAAAAAAATATTCAAAATTTCCCCCGAACCTCGTTCGGGCGTTCGGGCATATTCTGCACCCCTGGCGAATTCTAGACTGCTCATTTATTCTATGAGACTGCTTCGCTTCGCGATCGCGATTCATTTATCACATGTTCACTGCTGCTTCTGTTATTTCGAATACATTTTTTTTTTTTTTTTTTTTTTTTTTAATAAAAATTTAAACTGATTAATAAAAATTGTTTATTAATAATAAAATTTAATAAATAATAATCAGTATTATTATATTGTTAATACAATTTAGCAACCATTAATATATATTATAATATTAATAAAATTAATAATACTTTTAGAAAAGATTGTGAAACTTCCGATTATAACCTCCCCCCTTCCGAAATTGTCGTGTACTTTTCCGGAAACTTCCAAATATAACCCCTCCCCCAGTTTTGACAAATTTCCCCTTGAAAAAAAAAGGGGGGGTACAGTGGCGGATCCAGAACTTGACTTTTGGGGGGGGGGGGGCTGAGATTTTTCAAAATGTTATTCTAGACAAATAAAAAATTTAGAATTGCAATATTCAATTGTGAATGTCAGTGTTTTTTTTTTTTTTTTTTTTTTGCCCCCCCCCCCCCCTTAAATCCGCCACTGGGGGGGGTACTGTCAGAATTTTACGGTATTAGATCACCACAAACGTCCATGCCTGAACCGGGATTCGAACCTGTGGCCCAGTGTACTAAGGAATCTGCTAGACCCGTCAAGACACTTCAAAAAGTGGAATCTCAACTGTAACTGAGTAGCCTTATGTAAGCGCCTTACAATTACTTTACTTTTACCCCATTAGTCCAATTTCCGTTAAAGTTTGTTCTTTATTAAAGCCAGTGGCGCACCCACGGAGGGGGCTTAGGGGGCTCAAGCCCCCTCCAGAACCAGCTGGCATGGTAAAAAAATTTAGATATGCATGAAAAAATTATTATTCAAAGTGTTGAAATGTACTCTAGACATTCCATTGCAGTTTTTAGAAATGAGCTTCTAAGGTCCTAAAGCATATACTGTTATAATGAAATCAAGGGAGTATCTAAAAAGTCAGGCAGAAGAAGCAATCACATATGGAAGTAAGCATTGATGTATTTGTCAGAAAATTGGGATACCAGGCTCATACAATTTTATATTTCAATTCATGAGTATTTATAGCATCTTCGTGTAAGTTTGTTTTGTCTTTGAGCAAAATTAACACACTCGCATTGGCAAATGGAAAATTCTCGTTTGATATAAAATAAAAATTAGCCCTGCTCTTAGTCGTTCCTGTAAAACAATATTAGTTCCCCATCATACTATAGGTATGGGGAACTTAGGTAATCGTGAAAATTTTCGACCTCGTTTTTTTTACTTTTCTACACGTTTTCAGGGGTGAGGAATCCGAAAATGATAAAAATTCTATGTTGTCTGTCTGTAGGGTGTCTGTTAGTGTGTTAGTGGGTCAGTCCGTTAGTTTGTTAGTCTGTTAACACGATATCTCACGAACAAATAATTGCAGAGAGGTCAGATCGGTTTTAAAATATTACTTTCGATACTGGCAAGAACACTATTTATTTGGAATATTCGAATTAAAAAACTTCGTAAGTTATTAGAAATTTACGATTTTCTTAACATGGGAGAATAGGACAAAAATTCACTTAAACGTGCATTAAATGGAAACTTTTTACTGTAAAAATGTCAGACTAGTTTTAAAATATCAGTTTTGATGCCGGAATGAACATTAGTAACTATAAATATGCTACTTTGAAAATTTCGCAAGTTATTGGAAATTTACGAAATTCTTAACATGGCAGTATAGTTATGAAAAAGTAATAAATAACTTTCAGCATATCAATCTTATAAACTTTAATAAATTTTAAATCCAACGTTTCGGCTAAATTCCTTCATTAGCCTTCCTCAGGGAAAAATGATGTTAAAAAATACATAAACATAGAATATTTAAGTACATGATACCACAATTACAACTTCAAAACATTTAACAGATGATTACACAAATTGTAAAAATATACTATATACATTTTTAAAAATATGCTAAAATACTCAAAGGACCATGAAACATGATCACCACAAGACAAGGATAAAGAGCTACTAAAGCAAAGGTTAAAAATATCAAAATTGCGGGGTTGCCAGAACTAACTTAAAGCAGGGTAACCATAAATTAATTTAAGCCCGAGAAATGAAGCCAAATTGATGGGTGGTTTACGGATAAGGAATCGTTACAAATTTCTGATTTTCTTTTAATAATTTCGAATGATTCATAAAGAAGTGCTTGATTTCTATTGTCAGTATTGTAATTTATTTTGGCATTTTCAAAATTGGGGTCAATAGGATTAGTATTATAATTTCTAGAAAAAGCTGTGTTGGGTCTATTATATTTTAAATCTGCAATATGCTCCTTCATTCTATCACAAAAAGGTCTATTGGTCATACCTATATAGTAGTTAGTTTTATTATCAACTTTATATGGGATTTCATAAACACCAGATTTTAATTTGGGGGGAGGAGGATCAAGTTTTTTAGAAATTAATGAATTTAATTTTAAAGGAGCTTTAGCAACCAAATTAACTTTTTTATGTTTAAATAATTTAGAAATTCCTTCATGAAGAGATGGCAAATATTGAATTTTCTTAAACTTACTATTAGAAGATTTATTATCATTAGAAGATGAAGAAGGGGGAGGAGGGGACATAATTTTATAAATTAATTTATTTATAGTCTTTATTTTATAACCATAATTAATAGCCAAATTATAAATAAAATCGATTTCATGGTCTAAGGCCTCAAGTTTATTCTATGTTTATTCTATGTTTATGTATTTTTTAACATCATTTTTCCCTGAGGAAGGCTAATGAAGGAATTTAGCCGAAACGTTGGATTTAAAAAATTTATTAAAGTTTATAAGATTGATATGCTGAAAGTATATTCTATGTTTATGTATTTTTTAACATCATTTTTCCCTGAGGAAGGCTAATGAAGGAATTTAGCCGAAACGTTGGATTTAAAATTTATTAAAGTTTATAAGATTGATATGCTGAAAGTATGTTTTGAAGTTGTAATTGTGGTATCATGTACTTAAATATTCTATGTTTATGTATTTTTTAACATCATTTTTTCCTGAGGAAGGCTAATGAAGGAATTTAGCCGAAACGTTGGATTTAAAATTTATTAAAGTTTATAAGATTGATATGCTGAAAGTTATTTATTACTTTTTCATAATTATAAAAGCAGCATATATAAAAAAGTGGAATAAATATATCTGAAATGGCAGTATAGGGCAAAATTTCACATAAACATCAGTTTTGAGAGATATTTTCATGGTAAAGATGTCAGGCTACTTTTGAAATATTATTTAGGACACTGGCATGAATATTAATGACTATGAATTTTCCAATATAAAAATTTCGTAAGTTATTGGAAATTTACGAATTTCTTAACATGGCAGAATAGAGCAAAATTTCACATAAACGTCAATCTTGAGGGATATTTTCATCGTAAAGATGTCAAACCACTTTCAAAATATTATTTAGGATACTGGCAAGAATATCATAGACTATGATTTTTCCAATTTAAAAAATTCGTAAGTTATTTGAAATTTACGATTTACTTAACATGTCAGAATAAGGCAAAATTGAGCATAAACTTCCATTTTGAGGATCCTAAATACATTAGACAACTTCAAAATTACGTTTATGATATTTGTTTGAACATGATTGAATACAAATATTCTACTAGGAAAATTTCGTAAATTATTCGTAATTTACGATTTTATCAACATAGCGAAATTGTAAATTTTTCATGTAAATATGAATTTTGAGGATTATTGCATTGGAAATAGTAGCATGAAAACTAAACAACAGAATTGACCCTGATAAAATAAATTAATAGATTAGAATAAGATAATTATATCCAAGTGAACAGTGGATAGCCTATTAGGCGGGGATTTCATTCTGTCATTGTATCAAGCTTTGGTCAAATTCTTTTTTTTTTTACATGATTATAATATGTCTCGCACTAGAAATTTCTGAGAACAAAAATATGATGGAGAACTGAGCAGAGTCCACCTATGCCAACTAGTTTTAAATTTAAAATGAAATTTGCACATTCGTTAAATACTTTATATGCCACTAACACATATACATGCAAGTGAAATTCCGCATCAATTACTGAAGATAAAATTTAATTGATTTAGTCACAAATACGTAAAATTATTTCTCTAAAAATATAACGATTATAAGAATGCCAAAAGGCGTAGTTTACTGTTCAAAATAGGAAAATACCCCCATAACAATATGTTAAGACATTTTACAGATGCTCCTGAGGGTGGGGTCACTTTTTTTTTTTTTTTTTTTTTTTTTTTTTAAATTACGGTACGTAGAACATACAGTAGGGTACATGGACAGTTTTCATTTTTGCTTCTGATGTCACTGAGATCTAAGCTCCATTTTTAAATAATGCAATTTTTTTCTGTTATAAAAATTCAAATTTCATAATATATATATATATATATATATATATATATATATTATACCGGAATACAATATCCTGTAATGAACTCAGAAAGGCAACGCTTGAAATATTTGCTAACAGAATAAATTAAAATTCTAAGTAATATATTATATATTAGAATAAAATTAATGTTTTAGGATATTATGAGGTTCTGCCCCCTGCTTGCTGTGTTGACTAACAACCACGTACACTACAAGTCCGACTTGTTTCTGTTAACCGAACCGGACTTCGAAGAAGCATCGGCCTCATACTCCAGATAACTAAATAAAAATACCCATGTAAAAATTTACACTGAAATTCTGTTATAATTCCTACATCACAACTGTAGATTTTATGGAGCTATAATTATTATAATTTCTTAATTACAGTCGATAGCAAAAGTATCCGAGCACTAGCAATAATCCCTGTCTAAAAAAGTACACTCTGTACTGCTTTGTTAAATAAATCCTTGTCAAGTGTCGAGTCATAATTTTAGTCAGTCTAAGAACATGATTTGACAAGGATTTATTCAACAAAACAGTATTAAGTGTATATTTTTGATATTGGAATTATTAGCTAGTGCTCGGATACTTTTGCTGCCGACTGTACTTACGTGTTACTGCATATGCATGTAAAACATCGCAAAAGAGTATTAAACTTGATCAAATTTTATTTTCAATGGAAATATGGGGGGAGGGCATTTCATTTCGGGCGAATTTTATGTTCACTAGCTTGTCATATTGTACACAACATTTTTTTTTTTTTTTTTTATCATAAATGAACCTACAACTTTATGTTTTCAAGCTCAGTACCAGCCCCAACTGACCGAACTATGGTAAATTAGCATGTTATATACTGATATAAATTCCTCGATTGCGCTATTAAACTTAAATTCAATTTAAATTTAAATTCAATTCATTTATTTCAAAAGAAATATTTAAAGCAGATTCTTTACTATATCCAGTCGGCAGCAAAAGTATCTGAGCACAGCCAACAATTCCGATATCAAAAAAGTACTCTTAAAACTGTTTTGTTAAATAAATCCTTGTCGAATCATGTTCTTAGACTGACTAAGAACATCACTCTACAAGGATTTATTTAACAAAACAGTATTAAGTGTACTTTTTTAGACAGAGATTATTGCTAGTGCTCGGATACTTTTGCTGCCAACTGTATATGTGTGCATATATGCCCATAAACATATTATACAGGACCCAATTATTCTTCAGCCCCCTCCAGACAGAAATTCTGGGTGCGCCACTGATTAAAGCTGTCAACTTTCGGAATTTATTGCTAAGTAGGCGGTACTAGTGGATAAGAAGGTACAGGGGTTTGATTGAAATATGTCAGTTTTTGTAGAATAAGAAAATTTCTTATTTTCTGTTTATTATTAATGTTTTTTAATTAGGGGTGGTAATCGATTAAGAGTTTTAACTGGGTTAATCGTAGTTCATTAATCGATTAATCGAGTTTTTAATTGGTTTTCATTTTTCTTTATATAATTTTATTTCAATGATGAATAAAACTCTCATACTGTGTATATATATTATTAAGTTTGACTGAAAAAAAATTTTTTTTTTTCAAAAATTTTTGTCTAATCAATTATATTTGTTTCATAGCTGAAATTTAAATCAATTTTCATAGTAATAATTGTGACTTTAAGTGTTAATTTTATATAAATATTTTCACTTGTTTATTTTATTTATTTATTTTTTAAGTAAATTATTTTTTTAATTTGATTTGAAAGAAACATTAAATGAATTTACGCATATTTTAGTTTTATATTTGCAGGAAAGTCCATCACGCTTGTCACTATTTTTAAATGAATTCTAAAAATTCCATATCATCATCATAAAAATCTCAAATTCTTATATTTTAGTTCTTTTTGTCACTTCGGACTAGGACACAGAATGTTATTTTCTGTTTCTACTTCAATAGTTACTATCAGCAATTCTGAACAGATGATAAACGCTTGAAGGTATTATGAAACTCTGTTGACATTTCCCCCATCAGAGTGATATTGGAAATCTCAATACCTTCTTTTCTTTTCTTTTGTTTTATCTTTAGCATTTCCATTTTTTGAAAGATTCTTGTTTCTGAGAATACTATTACCCTAGCCAACACTTTTTGCAGAAGGCTAAAGACAGGTGGTGTTGCTCCAGAATGCACATGAAGAGGCATTTTGTCTAATAATTGTCCTCCCCCTTTTGTATATCAAAAAAGTGCAACGAGGTTTTATTTTTATTTATTTTATTTTATTTTATTTTTTTTTTTTTTTTCTTTTTCATTATTTGATGGATGTTTCTTAGAATGTTAGTTAGCAAAATATGTAAAAAATTCTGTAGGCAGAAAAGCATTTTTACTTTAATTCGTAGTTTGAAAATTTTAATCGGATTTTGAAAATTTTTAATCAAATTAATCGATCCGATTAACTCGATTAATAAAATTGATCGGGACTAAGCATTGATCGATTAACCGAACCGATTAATCGGCACAGCCATATTTTTAATCATTACTAACATTTTAGATGTATCTATCTACAATTGAAATTACATCATGCTAATACATGATTGTAATAAATAGATTTTTTACGAAGAAATTTAAATCCTATATATATTCGCTTTAAATATGTCTACAGTGTAGCATTATTTTATTTGTCCTTCTGTGTATCTTTATAAATATGTTTTATAGTATATTCTTGAGCAATTTTTGAGATAAGTTGTAAGAAATAAAATGGTATAAAAAAGAATATGTTGTTTAAAAATATATTTAGGTGTAGGATTTAGAAAGGTATAACTTTTGAATGGATGCCTCGATATTTTTTTAAAAATTCTATTATAAGCTAAGTAAGAGAAATATATGTAATATATATTGTTAGTCAGTGCCATAACAAGTAAGCTGGGAACCCTGGTGCGAGAGAAAATTTATGGGTTCCCTTCTGTGCTTCATTACTTCAGGCACATTATTAAAATTTTTACTGTGAATACTAATATTACTGTATTAATTGATAACAATATTCAATGAAAAAGTATTTAAAAATCGTTTTAGAATAAGAAAGCAAATTAATAACTAGTATATCATAATTTTTGACAGATACTGCATTTATAAAAAGCATTTATTACCAAAAAAGAAAAAGGGAAAAAAGAATACTTTATAAAAATTAACCATGAAGCATAACTATAATACATAATTAAAACATACAACCTTTAATTCTTCATGTTGCTTTTACTGCCGAACTAGTTTTGCAAGGGACGCCCCAGCTTTTCACCGGCAGGTACAGGGCACGAAGTTTGACAAGACTGTTGTTTCTTCTGGTCTTCACCACCTTTAAACACTCGGCGCCACTGATGATCGAGTAGTGCCCCATCATTGCCATTACAAGAATTATGATGAGATAAAATTTCTATTGACTCTTTAAACGCGGCATATGTATGATTTTGATAATTTGCAATTTTTCTTACATCCTCAAACTTTATATTGTCATGATAACATAAATATGACAATATAAATATAAAGTTTGAAGATAAGAAAAATTGCAAATTTTCAAAATCATAGATATGACGCGTTTAGAGAGTCAATAGAAATTTTATCTCATCATAATTCTTGTAATGGCAACGATGGGACACTACACGATTGTCAGTGGCACCGAGTGTTTAAAGGTAGTGAAGACCAGAAGAAACAACAGTCTCGTCAAACTTCGTGCACCGTACCTGCCAGTGAAAAATCTGGGGCGCCCCATACAAAACTAATTCGGCAGTAAAAGCAACATGAAGAATTAAAGGTTGTATGTTTTAATTATGTATTTTAAAAAATAATGTTTATTTCAATATTATAAATGTTTTGTAAAAATTAAATAAGCAAAATTAATTATGTGAATAAAAACATGAAAAAATATATAATGAATGAATGTCTTATCTGAATGAACTGAAAATTTATATACATATTACAAATAACTGTCACAGAAACTGCATAGATTTTGGGAGATCTAGCTATTTTTATAAGCACAGAAGAAAAATTTCTTTATTATTACAGCTTACGGGCTCAAATTATTTAAAATGTGCTAGCATCTAAATACCTTTTCTGACTGCGCTGAAAGTTTATATACATTTTAAAAATCACCGTCACAGAAGCTGTATTGATTTTGGTGAATCTAATACTTAAAGATTTTTACAGGGAAACAACGAAATATTCTTTATTATTATGATCTATGTGCTATAATCATTTGAAGGGCTATAGCATAAAATAAAACAACATACTATATGAAAAAAAAAAAAAAACTTATAATTTTCTCTTTTGTTTATTTGATTACATTTACTTTATTTATTTAACCATTAATTACTTGACGTTTGGAATGTTGAATGGACAATGGAGTCACTCTAGATATATTAGATAAAGTGTAAGAAGCAGAATGAAAAATAACTTTTAAAAAATGGTTAAATACTATAACTAAGTGTATATATATATATATATATATATTTATTTATTTATGTGGGTATAACTTTTAAATGGATACCTCAAATTCATTTTTCTTTGTTTTTTTTATTATAAATGAAGTAATAGAAATATTTTTAAGTACCGAGCATGTATATATAAGGAAAGTATTGTAATAATGAAAAAATTGAAATTTAAAATTTTAATGTAATTTATACTTCTTGAGTTCTCTTGAAAAAATTGTTCTCCTTTTAAGTTGTTTACTTTTATACAAAATAAAATTTTTATATATTGCGGTCTATGGACACAAACTTTTTAAAATTCACTTTAATAATGTTAAATTACTTAAAAAAAAAAAAAAATGTTATTGCAAGCTTACCATTTAAAATTCTTTAAAAGAGATGCACAAAAGATATAGTTCTAGAAAACAATATATTATTTGGAGAAAAAATTTCAAACACTGTATGGTAGTTATTAATCATTATAGTAGTAGTATTTAGGTAGTTTTACGCTTTTTTGTCTATTTCCTAATTTTGTTCTGTTATTAACAGAAAGGTGATATTTAACTAAGGGACCACTAGACGCCTTAGTCGTGATTAGTCAGCTTTTATTTATGTTTTTCCCATTGATGATTGCAGAATATAAATCTTTCTTGTACTTTCCCACTGCTTCTTTATGATTAAATATTTAATACTTAAAAGAAGTAATAAATGCTGCAATTATTTGTAGCCGAAACGACAATCGGAAAATGAAAAATAAAGTCATATGTATTGTATTAAGATTCATATAGTGGTTTATTTATTTATTTTCCCACAAAAAAAAAAAAAAAAAAAAAAAAAAAAAAATCAATTGGTCTATAAATAATATTTAACAATAAATAAATAAAAATTATTTCTTATTACGTTAATTCGTTAATGTTATTAACATTAATGTTAAAATTAAATTAAATATTGAATATTAACAAATATAAATTTAAACATTAACAAAAGCATTAAAACTTTTACTGTTGTGCTTTGCAGTTTTTTATGAAAAATTAGGAATAAGTGACTTTTTATTATTATCATTATTAAATTTTTTTTATAAATTAATAAAAGAGTTATGCTAATTGAATGTAATATCATTTTAGCAAACAATTTATAATGGTATAATAATTAAAGTAAATGTATATTTTTAACACAATTTTTATTTTTATCAATTCTCAAAAAACATAAATAATGCTTTTAGCTAGAGGACAAATTTTTATATACAACTGATTCTCTGTATGCTTATATAAAATATATTTAATTAGTACATAATAATTATTCTAGACAACTGCTCAGTTTACAAAAATGTTATTTAAATAGATTTATGTTATAACAAATGAAATTTTTATATACAACTCGAAATTCATTATAGTTAAATTTCCAATTCAGAAAACTTTACAATGTACAGTTTTAACTCTCTTTAAATTTGCAGTTTTAAAAGAAAATCGCGAAAAAGAAAAACTAGTATGTCGCGACCATTACAGAATTTTCTTTCATATTTTCCAATACAAGTTCACATAGTGCAAATACAAATTATTTATTGAAAATATTTTCAATGATAAATGTAGACAATTTTCGTCTCAGAGATGTATCACACTAAATGTCGAAAAAAGTCAATTTTTGGCTC
Organism: Salticus scenicus; assembly: GCA_963930645.1. Lineage (NCBI taxonomy): Eukaryota > Metazoa > Arthropoda > Arachnida > Araneae > Salticidae > Salticus > Salticus scenicus. The sequence continues at coordinate 167,353,642 of OZ005651.1, forward strand.
TAGAGACAACATCTAAGGCTTATATATATATATATATATATATAATAAAGATGATCTATTAAGCATAGTAGAAGCCAAGCAACAGGTAGAAGATCACTGAAACACCAATGACCAATAAGATAAAAAAAAAAAAAAAAAAAAAAAAAAAAAAACATCAGTGGATGAAATACACTAATTTGAAGAAACCATATCTATTAATTAACAGCCTGCAAAACAAACGAATCAATAAAGTAAAACAACAAATCTTAACTTAAAACCATCAACTTATCAAAATTAATGAAAAAACAACCTAAGAAACACAAGGTAGGAAGAAGGAGACAGGCGGCAAGACTTGTGACTTGCCTGTGGGGTTACACTAGTTTTATGCCGGCAACACTCCCCCAGCCTGCCACAACCAGAACAGGAACCATATGGATTTAAAAATGCAAATTTCAAAGCAGATGAACAACAATGAAACCACAAAGCCACAATGAAGTTCACCGATAGATCACATTGTGTTTAACAGTATAATTAGAACATTAGATATAGTTGACAACTCATAAAGGAAAAAACTGAAATTTTACTGGAAAATGAAAGTTTGCATAGTAATACAAAGCAAATGCAACAAGCCATCTACTTTTTTTTTTTTTTTTTTTTTTTTAAATTTAATTTCACAAACCCACCCAACCATCCAGCCTTAAAGGGCAAAACTGGGAAAATTCATTAGTGGCCAGTGGCCGGTACTGACAGTTTCATTAGTAGCCACTTTTTTAAGTTAGTGGCCACTTTTCACATGATAAGACTATTTCTTTCAGACTGCAAAAAGCATTGTCACCATTTTGCGGTATAATTACCACAAGAAAAATATGAAAATAAGAAATACATATAATAATAAAATTAACACAGGGACACTGAAATTGTAATTTGTAATTACGCTCTTTTTAAAAATCCTAAATTGCACATCCTAAATTAAAATCTGCTTAGGGCTGTAATAATAACAGCAAAAGTTATTATCTTTCAGATAATTCAGTAGTACTTTTTTTTTTTTCAATTTATTTAAGTGAAATAAGCTGTTATCATTCCCAGTTCACGTTTATATTTTCTAGTAAATGAATTAGCTGATTCATCATCATCACAACCTTTTACATGGTCATGTGTAAATACAGTTAGCAGTTTTATTATTTTTTCTTATTTCTAAAGACACACTTTTTTAAATGATTTTATTTCAATAGAGTTAAAATACTTCCTCTTAAAAAGTATAGATATGGAAACTTAGCTGCTTCATTAAAAATAATTTAATTAGCTGCCAAATTTGTAGCTTTAAAAATAGGGAGATTTCTACTTTAAAATGGGAGGGGAAAAGGAAGGTTTCTACACAAAAGAAAGCAAATACAAAAATTTTTGAAAAATACACATTTAAGTCAAATCAAATTTTGATACACACATTTGTCAACTATCTTAAAGGGGTTAAATATACACTAAATACTATGGAGATATTAATGTAAAAAGATTGTGCTTTGCAGGGCATTTGATCATTAACTGCTTGTGGAAATGGAGCTCACATGTGTGTGTGGGGGGGGGGGGGAGGGTACATCTATATTCTTCTTTTACAGGTTCTAGAATCTAATCAAGAAAGTTTAAAATGAATATTTACATTTATGTTATGGATAGAGAAAGATTGTAAACCACAAGACTTCAGTGGAACATGTGATTGCCAATCATTGGACGGGGGGGGGGGGGGGGGAATTACAGGAATTATGAGTAAGAGATATTAAACAATTCTACTTCTTTACAGATTCTAGAATCTAATAAAAGTAAGTTTAAAATATATATTTATATTTTTGCAGCAAATGGAGAATGATTAGAAATTATAAAGCTTTCTATAAGCTGTGTGATCACAGATCGTTAGGGGGAGGGGGGGGGGGAGTCCAAAAAATTATATGAGTGAGACATATTAAACAATTGTACTTCTTTATAGGTTGTAGAATATAATAAAGCAAGTTTAAAATGAAGATTGACATTTATGCCATGGATGGAAAAAGATTGGAAATCACAAGGCTTCGATTGCTTATCGTCGCTCGATTTTTAGATTATTTTAATGATCATAAAAAGTGGCGACTTTAGTGGCGATCGATGCATAATTTTTAATCGCCATCTTTTTTTATTTAGTCGCCACGTGGCCGGTGGCGACCGTTAATTTTGCCCTTTATCCAGCCTTACAACATATATATATATATATATTTATTTATTTATTTATTTAGTATATAATAATTATTCTAGACAACTGTTTTACAAAAATGTTATTAGATTCATGTAACAAACAAAATTTTTATGTACAACTCAAATTCCTTTTAATTAAATTTTCAATGCATAAAACTTTACAACGTACAGTTTTAACTCTCTTTAAATTAGCAGTTTTAAAAGGAAATCACAAAAAAGAAAAACTAATACGCACGGATTAGGATACAGGATGATAAACTAGATAGGGCGGTCAGCGTGGGGAACGGAGCTTTATTTTCCGCATTAATTCAGCCGAACAGAGTAAGCGATCCGATCGCCGCTTGGTGTAGTATCTTTGAAACTCATCGGAAGAAAGGGAAAGCCCGCCCCTTCGGCTTCAGTCATCCAACGAACGAACAGCCAGAAATGTAAAAATGCGCTGATTAGTGTATTTTCGAGATTTGGTCGCCCTCTATCTGTAAGATGAAAATTACTACCTTTCCGTAACATTAGTAATACACCCTTCTCTTTTAATCCGTGCTAATACGTCACTGCCATTACAAAATTTTCTTTCATATTTTCCAAAACAAATTCACGCAATACAAATACAAATTATTTATTGAAATTATTTTCAGTAACGAATGTAGAAGATATTTGTCTAGAGTAAATGTTGAAAAATGTCCATTTTCAGCTCTATAGACAACATCTAAAGATATAGATATATTTAAATCAAATTGGAGTGTAAAGGTTGATATTTTTATTTATTACCAACTATGCGAAAAATACCAGAGCCGGGAATCGAACCCGGGCACCTCCGCTTAACGCACGGATGCTCTACCACTGAGCTACCCTGGCTGACAGCCAGCTAGGCATTTCTCGCATAATATTCGTTGGCAAAGTCACCGAGTCTGCAAACGCAGATATATCAGGTGAGACAATAACAATCGTAGCACAACTCCATAGACCACGAAATTTCAATTTAGAGATTTTTATTCATGTATTCATCAACCGTGAATATTTATTTAAATCAAATTGGAGTGTAAAGGTTGATATTTTTATTTATTACCAACTATGCGAAAAATACCAGAGCCGGGAATCGAACCCGGGCACCTCCGCTTAACGCACGGATGCTCTACCACTGAGCTACCCTGGCTGACAGCCAGCTAGGCATTTCTCGCATAATATTCGTTGGCAAAGTCACCGAGTCTGCAAACGCAGATATATCAGGTGAGACAATAACAATCGTAGCACAACTCCATAGACCACGAAATTTCAATTTAGAAATTTTTATTCATGTATTCATCAACCGTGAATATTTATTTAAATCAAATTGGAGTGTAAAGGTTGATATTTTCATTTATTACCAACTATGCGAAAAATACCAGAGCCGGGAATCGAACCCGGGCACCTCCACTTAACGCACGGATGCTCTACCACTGAGCTACCCTGGCTGACAGCCAGCTAGGCATTTCTCGCATAATATTCGTTGGCAAAGTCACCGAGTCTGCAAACGCAGATATATCAGGTGAGACAATAACAATCGTAGCACAACTCCATAGATCATGAAATTTCAATTTAGAAATTTTTATTCATGTATTCATCAACCGTGAATATTTATTTAAATCAAATTGGAGTGTAAAGGTTGATCCAACTATGCGAAAAATACCAGAGCCGGGAATCGAACCCGGGCACTTCCGCTTAACGCACGGATGCTTTACCACTGAGCTACCCTGGCTGACAGCCAGCTAGGCATTTCTCGCATAAATTGAAATTTCGTGGTCTATGGAGTTGTGCTACGATTGTTATTGTCTCACCTGATATATCTGTGTTTGCAGACTCGGTGACTTTGCCAACGAATATTATGCGAGAAATGCCTAGCTGGCTGTCAGCCAGGGTAGCTCAGTGGTAGAGCATCCGTGCGTTAAGCGGAGGTGCCCGGGTTCGATTCCCGGCTCTGGTATTTTTCGCATAGTTGGTAATAAATAAAAATATCAACCTTTACACTCCAATTTGATTTAAATAAATATTCACGGTTGATGAATACATGAATAAAAATTTCTAAATTGAAATTTCGTGGTCTATGGAGTTGTGCTACGATTGTTATTGTCTCACCTGATATATCTGCGTTTGCAGACTCGGTGACTTTGCCAACGAATATTATGCGAGAAATGCCTAGCTGGCTGTCAGCCAGGGTAGCTCAGTGGTAGAGCATCTGTGCGTTAAGCGGAGGTGCCCGGGTTCGATTCCCGGCTCTGGTACTTTTCGCATAGTTGGTAATAAATAAAAATATCAACCTTTACACTCCAATTTGATTTAAATAAATATTCACGGTTGATGAATACATGAATAAAAATTTCTAAATATAGATATGTATTTTATGGAAATATATTCAATCAGTACATAATAATTATTTTAGACAACTGTTTTACAAAAATGTTATTTAAATAGATTTATGTAACAATTTTTATGTACAACTCAAATTCATTATAATTAAAATTTCAATGTATAAAACTTTACAACGTACACTTTAACACTCATTAAATTAACACTTTTTAAAGAAATCTGCGAAAAAGAAGGTCTAGTATTACAAGATTATCTTACATATTTTCCTACACAAATTCATGCAGTATAAATTATTTATTGAAATTATTTTCAATGACGAATGTTGACGATATTCGTCTCAGAGAAGTATCACACTAAATGTCTGAAAAAGTCCATTTTCAGCTTTATAGACTACATCTAAAGACATATATACCGTAAAATTCCGATAATAACCTCCCTTTTCTCAAGGGGAAATTTTTCAAAACTGGGGGAGGGATTATATTCGGAAGTTTCCGGAAAAGTATGACAATTTCGGAAGGGGGGAGGTTATAATCAGAAGTTTCACAATCTTTTCTGAAAGTATTATTAATTTTATTAATATTATAATATATATTAATGGTTGCTAAATTGTATTAACAATATAATAATACTGATTATTATTTATTAAATTTTATTAATAATAAACAATTTTTATTAGTCAGTTTAAATTTTTGTTTAAAAAACGTATTCGGAATAACAGAAACAGACACGAACATGTGATAAACAAATCACAATCGCAAAGCGAAGCAGTTTCATAGAATAATTGAGCAGTCTAGAATTCGCTAGCAGTTAAAAAAACAGTTAATTACACTGCTATTAACTGATATGAAAGAACAAAACAGGGTGAACGATAACTATTAAAGTTACATATGCAAGTACTGTTATGGAGTATTACGCTATTTAATGATTTAAAATTAAAAAGAGAATTTAAAATTTAGAAAAGCGTTGTGATCGCAAAAACAGAGTTGCATAAGCAAGATTGTGAAAGGCCACGGCCGCTTGTGGATAGCAGTTAACATTTTGGAGTTTAAAGAATGTAAACAACGCCACATTTTATTTGGAGTTATTTTACTTTAAAAAGATGAGTAAAAATAACACTTGGATAAGTTTACATGCAAATTAAAGTTTCTAAATAAACATATAAGACTTCAGAATTAAAAAAAAAGTATGTTTGCAACACTCATGGGAAAAAGGAAAGAATGGCGAACTTATCCACCAAAGGTAAGGGAGGGAGGGGGGGTTATAAACGGAATTTTCCGAAAAAGTAAAGTATGTCAAATTTCTTCATCTGAACCCTCCTGTCTCTTCATCTCGATACAAATTACATTAATATAAAATTAACTAATAACAGTGCTGCCAACTCTTCCGTTTTTCACGGGAGACTCCCGTTTTTTAACCCTATCTCCCGTTTTTACATTTTAATGTGTATTTCTCCCGTTTTTCTAATATTTTCGAAAAATCGAACTAAAAACGCTAATTTTTGACAATTCGTAGGTGCCATCTTTCCAGATTTACGAAGGCCTTCCAATTCACAATCTTTCTGCATCCACAACATAAATGTCGATATTCATTTAAAACTTACTTTATGAGATATTAGAATCTCTAAAGAAACGGAATTCTTCAATATTTCTCGCTTACGTAATTATTTTTACTCCCCCTCCCCCCTATATTTTCCTATCCCCAACTAGTGATCGGTGATCAAATGCTCTTTTGAACTCTTTTGTTTCTCATTCTTTCTCCAACTACAAGCCACAACAAAAATGTCAATATTCATTTTAAACTTGCTTTATTAGATTCTAGAGTCTATAAAGTAGTAGAAAGTTTAACAGTTCCACCTCCCCCCCCCCCCCCCAAAAAAAAAAAAAAAAAAAATCCCTTTCTCCTATTAGCTTTCTCATTCTACAACAAAAGAATCAAACATTTTCCCCCTGGTTTTAAAAAATGTAGGGTTACTGCTAGTTAAAAAAAAAAACTTTTTAAATTCTTGAGGGCGATTTAAATTTTTAAGAACACATTTGGCATTTAAAATCCACTTAAAACACTTAATTTAAAAATTTAGTTTTAAATATGCATACAAAAAGAAAAGAGTCTGTTTTTAAACTTTTCTGTACTTTTATTTGTTGTTAATATGCTGATTGTCACACACAATAGTTTTATTTATATTTACAGCATTTAGGTTATTTTCTACAAATGCAGTAATGGGGGGGGGGGGGGCAGGAAATAGATTGGGGCAAAGTGTTTCTTTTTTTTTTTTTTTTCTTCCAAACAAAGATCAGGCGAGGTGCAGCACCCTCCTTAAATTATCTGGGAAAAACTCTGAATCAATGTTCATAAAAACATCGATCCAGTTGTTTTATTAGATTTTAGAACCAACTGAAGCGATATAGGGGTTCAAGATTCTTTACATATGTAGTTACTTTGTTAATGAACTTGTTAACTATTTGTTTTTCCCCAATAAGTTTAAAATATAAATTATCAAACAAAAGTTATATTAGGTCTTTTTAGTTAAAAAAGTATCATGTATTGAATAAAAATAATTTTGTTTTGTTTTTCTCCACGAAACCGTAAATCTCCTTTTTTCTCCCTTGAAATTATGTAAAATCTCCTGTTTTTTTTCCCACCAAGGTTGGCAGCTCTGTAATAATGTGTAATTTTTTTTTTACTGAAATTTAATGAAAATAAAAAATTGTTTTATTGTAAATATTATCTGCAACGAGCGAGCTTCACCCACTAGCAGATCATTATTTTTAAATAAATCACTATAATTAATGAATTCTTAAAATTGTATATCACTATTTTTTTTCATAATTCATAATTTTTTTTAAGTCTGAAAAAGTTAATACCTTTTTTGGAAAAAACTCGCAGCAGGTCCCCACTGCCTTCAGCAGAGAAAACCCTTGTGTGCTGCGTGCACCTATTAAATTTGACCCACCAAACTAATTAATATATTATGAATTTTTAAATTAGAAAAAATTTAAATTAAAAAAATCATTTCTAATAGGGGAAAACCATGCCACGGGTCCCTACTGCCTTCAACAGCGCAGATCCATGATTATTTACCATGATTATTACCATGATCCATGATTATTCTGCCTCTATGTCCGTATACAGGCAAGCGCTGCATGCGTCTTATGCCCCTTGTTAATTCAACACTTTCAAAAGTATTCGCAGTTGATTTGTCACACCCCAAAACCCATATATACCAATTTTCAACGCTCTAAATCTATTTCTACATTTTTTAACCTTGTCTTCCCCTTCCCGTACCTCTTAATATTTTTACACTTTCAAAAGTATTCGAAATCATATTCTTTCCCCACATAACCACATAATACCAATTTTCAAGCTTCTAACACCATTTCTGCCTCTGCATCTCCCAGTGGCGGATCCAGAACTTGCCTTTTTTTTTGGGGGGGGGGGGGGGGGGGGCTAAGATTTTTTAAAGTGTTATTCTAGCCCAGTAAAAAATTTACAATTGCAATATTCAATTGCAAATGTCAGTGTTTTTTTTTTTTTTTTTTTTTTTTTGGGGGGGGGGGGGGGGGGCTTATCCGCCACTGGCGTCTCCCCACCTTTCTGCCCATTCTAATAATTTTATACTGCAAAATCTTATTGAGAATATGATATTCGAAAATATAAAAGCACTTTAAAAATATCTTTTGAATGATGTATTATAAGTAATTTAATCGTATTTATTACTGAAGACATTGAAATTTCAAGATATTAAAGCGCCATCTGGTGGAAGGGATTTCTGTTAATCACTGTTCAAGCGCAAATTAAATAAGCTTTAAAATGATACATATTATTTTATTTTTTTTTAATTATAGTAGCTGAGATACAAAAGAAAACGTAATTTAAAATTGTTATTTAAAAAACAGCGCCATCTATTGCAAGAAACTTAAAGTTTGAAAGGTTTTCTGTATTTACGTATAAGCAGCAGCGCTACCTATTGAGAAATTTTTAAAAGTTTAACAGAGTTGAACATTAGAAGGAACATGAGTATGTGACAATTACTTAAAAAGATATTGTGGATTTAGTGTCAATTAAGAATAACACCCTCTGTTGGATAAATTTTATTTAGGTTATTCGACAATATAAAAGTACTTTAAATTGTCTTTCAAATGATGTATTATAAGTAATTTAATCATAATTAGAATTGGAGATATTGAAATTTTAATATATTCTGTTATCCTCTGTTCAATCCCAAGTTAAATAAGCTTTAAAATGATATATTACTTACGAAATTATTTTAATTAGTAGTTGAGATACAAAAGAATACGTAATTAAAAATTGCTATAAAAATAATAGTGCCATTTACTGGAAGGAACTTAAAGTTTATAAGATTTCATGTATTTAGGTGTAATTACATGTGTAAAATAGGAAAAAAAATTTTTAGAAATAAAGTTAATTTGTTAAACTCAAAAAACTGCTTTTTAAAAAATGAATTTAATAAGCCGTCTATTGAAATTTTTTTGAAATGATAAAAATTTAAAAAAGGAAGTTGAACAGAATTGAACATTAAAAGAATCATGAGTATGTGATATTTACTTTAAAATATATTATAGTTTTAGTGTTAATTGAAAAAACGTCCTCTTTTGGATAAATTTTATTTAGGTTATTCGATAATATAAAAGTACTTTAAAATGTCTTTCAAATGATGTATTATAAGTAATTTAATCGTAATTAGAATTGGAGATATTGAAATTTTAAAATATCAAAGCACCATCTGGAGATAGATATTTGTGACATTCATATTTCAATTCCAATTCGAATAAGTTTTTAAAATGATGCATTACTTTTGAAATTATGTTAATTAGAAGCTCAGATACAAAAGTAATAGAAACACTGTTTTGAAAAAAAAAAAAAAAAATGTGTCTGAGTTTTCCGTGGTTTTTGCTGAAACTTGTATAATGCCAGTGTTAATAGCATTAAAAATCCATAGTACAAAATGTGAACTAAGTATCGGAATTTTGGGTTTTTTTGTAGTTCTCTCCGAAAGCCCTTGGATTTTCCATTATTTTCAAAGGTTTCAATAGGGGGAAAAAAAAAAAATAATAATAAAAAGATTTCAGTTAAATGAACTCCCTGCTATAGAAACCAACATCTGAAGTATTGAAATACGAATCAGGACATGTGGACGAAATAACTTTCACCATTAGGTTCTATTGGATCTAGAGGCACTAAATTTTTTGGCTCCCAAAATTTAATAATACCAGTTTTCAACTTTCTGAATTACAATGGCATACCTCACTTTGAAATACTGCAAAGTAAAAAAAGACTATTATATCGTCTTTCGATCACATGTGTTAGAATAAATTTTAATTCCCAATAAAAATGTAACTTTTTTGTTTATTAACTTATGTTCATAAAATTTGAACTGGAAGTTGCTCTCATGATACCCAGGCTGCATATTATTTTCTGTGTTCCTAATTGAAAATTTGAAAAAGTTTTAAAATTGCAATTTTTAAAATCCCACTCCAAAAACAGGTGACCTAATGAGTACCACTTCCTTCTCGTTCTCAACAATAGCCTGGCAGATTGTCTAGATTAAAATGATGTGTTTCCAGCTAAATTTCATACTTTAGTTAATTTTAAAAAATCTAATCATTGTGTCAAAAAACTGTTTGCATCCCTGGATTCAGAAAAATTGCCCCTTTCATTTGGTACCTACTTTGTAATGATAGAACTCATATTTCTAATTTATTTTCCACTTTTTCTGCATTTAACTCCATTAAAATGACTATTTTTATTTTTATGCAATCACTGTGGATTCTCAGTATTTTTCATTCAACATGGGTCGACATTTTAATTAATATCTCTGCTAATTAAAGTTGCATCGATTTACGAATAGAAAATACGTCGAGATGAGTAAATTCTGCATCTAATGGTATCAGTTTCGAGTTGCTGCAACCATTTGAGCCAGAGAAAAACCCATTACAATGTCTTTGCAGACAGACATTATAGACTAACGAGTTTTGCCCGCTAGCGGGTCACTATTTTTAAATAAATCACTATAATTAATGAATCACTAATATTAATTATATTTTCAAAACTGAATGTTATAACTCATAAAGTTTTATTCTTAAGAAAAGAAATTTTAAAAATTTCATTTCTATTCTGGTAAAAACTCACACCGGGCAGTGGCGGCTTGTGAACCGAAAATTGGTAAAAAGCTCAAAAATAATATTTAAGTATTTTCAATGCACGACTTTTGTTAAGCATGGTCTTGACTAAAATTAACTAAAAATACATATTTAAATGTAAATTTATATTCTTTAAATGAATACAGTGTAAAATACAATGTGCCTCTTCACCTATTTTCAGTGCACAAGCCGCCACTGGCACTGGGTCTCCATTGCCTTCGGCAGCGTTGACCCGTGTACGCTTCCTTCGCCTGCACTTACCGACCCTCCTAATAATTTTACACGTTTGACAATATCCTCATTTGACTTCTAGGCCCCCAAAACCTATTGGGTGAGTGTGAAAGTTCTACCCATTTTTGGATATGCAAATTTGCAATGGAATTGACGTCACATATAAGATTGTAATGACACAAATCGTCGGCCAATCAAACATGTGGATGCCTCACATATAAATGCATCATGTGTCACAAAGTTAATCATCTAAAAAAAAATATCAGAGGGTGTAACATGGAAAGCGAGAAGTAGCATATAAGACATTGTTTGTTATACGAGTTTGATAAAAAGAGTACGGCAGCCTTAGCATGTCGCCAGGGCCCGACTTAGACTAGCTGCAGCCCCGGGGCAAGCCTATTCTGGGGGGGCCCCTTTGCAGTGGCATAAGAGGTCTTTAGGTTGCAGAATTTCTGTATTCGCCTGTAGGGGGGCCCCTTCCAGAAGGGGGGCTCAGGGCATTTGCCCCGTATGCCCTGCCGTAAGTCGGGGCCTGCATGTCGCAATGTTTGCCAAGTTTATGGGGAGGATGCAATAGACGAAAGCACGTGTCATCGATGGTTTAGTAAATTTAGGGAAGGAGACAGAAGCTGCTAAGATCAGGCTAGGAGTGGATTGCCCCCGTTCCCCCCCCCCCCCTCTAATAATTTAACAATTTCGAAAATATCGTCATTCGACTTTGTTAGGAATAACAGCTATAGGATTTTTTATAAAAGTTCTTGCCATTTATTTATCTTGGTTTAAATAACTTATATTAAACTTTATAACATTTGTTTAAATCAATAATTCATTAATTAAGTTATATCAAAACATAATGTTCTATTATATAAGTTAAATTATAAATAATTTTTGAAAAGACTTTTATTAAAATATTTTTTTGATAACTTACTTAACTTTTAATTTAATTGAATTCATTTTCATCTTCCTGCCATTTAATCAAAAATCATTTATTTTATAGTCTTCAGTAAATTAGCTTCTGTAACATAAAATGTAAACAAACTTTTCAGATACACTTCACTAAGTAAAAATTCATAACTAATTGTTTTCGTTCGTTTCCGTTCGTATGACGATGACGTCATTCTGTTTTTGACCAGTCGTGTTTTTTTTTATGACTTCAATTAATTTAACTGTTAGTTTAACATAATGCTTATGCATATTAATTTGTCAGGCACATATAAAAAGATCGTTTTACTCATTGTGTGTGCTTCATTTCTTTTTTCGTTTTTCTTTAGCAGCTGGTCTCTTAATTTTAAACAGTAAATGGCAAATATAATCTAAATTTAATCTTCTATAAATAGTAAAGTGAAATATATTTTTGTTATGTGTTTTACAGGCCTTCAATAGATATGTTTTTCTTTTGTGAAAAAGTTGTTTTGATACATGTAGTCTCCAGTTGATGTTACAAGAAAAGTTGTTTTGTTTTAGTGCTGATATTTTATTCATTATGTCATCTAATATGAATCATCTTCATTTCAAGAACCAGGGTTGGCAAACTGGGCCCAGCCCAGAAAAACCCGCCCGGGTTTTTCTGGGCGGGCCCACCAACAAAAACCCACTGGGTTTTTGCAAATAAGTGGGTTTTTATTAAAAATTATTTATAATTTACAAATCATATCTATAAAGTAAAGTATATTCTTATTTTTATTTTCTAGAAAATAGTATTAAACTTAAAAAGTAACTACAGTTATAAATATAATAAAAGTAAGTTTACCTTCTATAATGGGCTCTTCCCACCGTCGTCTGCTCAATCACATGATGTGTGAATAATGTAAAATCGAATTCAATTAAATATTATTCTTAAGAACAAAAGTGTTAATATTTAATATAAAATAAAATAAAAGTAATATTGTGCATTTTGAAACAATAGAATAATAATATGTGTAAATTTAATAATTTTTAAAAAACACTTTGTGTTTATTTATTTTTACCTGTAAGAATTGATTTTTGTATGTTGTAGTGTAACTGTTACATTAACTGATCAAGCAATAAGTAATAGCTTGTTCTTGTGGAATGTTTATAGATTATAATTTGAAATTTTAAAATGTTTTCAATTAAATTTTATTGCATAAAAGTGTTACAAGAAGTTAATTAACTTAGTTACTGGCCTAAATGGCTTTACACTGTACGGTATTGCACTGTCAGTGATTTAAGAACCAAAAGTCAGAGTGTGTAACATGTTCTCCATGAACATCAATAACAAATATAAACTAAATGATGATTGTAAATGTATACAGCAAACAAAAGATGATGAATAATGATATAAAACAGATTAAAAATGGTGATGTATAAAAAAGTAACACAGATTAAATTCGATTGATCAAAAATAAGAATAGAAAATATGTTAATTGACGACTTGACTTTCTGTCATCATTCGACGTCATGATGAAATTTAACCTATAGGAGTCTTAATTTAGCCCACAAATAAAGGACTATAGCCAATCATAGCACAGCTTTTCCCCAGAAACAAAGGAAACTCCGCCTCGTTCTAGACGTCCATTTAATTTCGAAATTTATTCATCAAGCCTGAAAGTTCATTTCAGAAGATTATAGAGTGGAAGGCTGATTTTTTTTTTTTTTATATCAACTATGTGAAAAATACCAGAGCCGGGAATCGAACCCGGGCCTTCTGCTTTACGTGCGGATGCTCAAACCATCAAGCTGCGATTCCTGGCTCTGGTATTTTTCACATAGTTGGTATTTAAAAAAAAAAAAAATCAGCCTTCCACTCCATACTTTTCTGAAAAGAAAATTATGTTATTTCAGCAATCGCTATAGGTATAGAAGACTTCGTCTGCTGTTTGTTTATCACCTATCCTGTGACCTCTGACGTCAGGTGAAAAGAGCCTATTCGTTCAATTTTCCTTTTCCTGTAACATCTAACGATATTTTTCTTTAACAGCGGACATAAATATTGTGCTGAATCAATATTTAACTAATTAAATTGTTTAGTTTTAAAACTTTGTAATAATTTTATTTTAATTTTAGTAGCAACATAATTATAAATCTAATAGAATTTTCTTATTAAAAAAAAAATTGAAACTATTAAAAAAATAAAAAATAATAAAAAAGGTTAAATCAATGCAACTTATTTAAAAAAATAAATAAATAAAATAAAATAAAATATGTATTGTACTTAAGAATTTAAATTCTTTTATTTTATCAGTTATTGTCATTAAGAATATTTGTTTTGAATAAGCATACATTAAAATAAAATATAGCTTAATCTTACTAATTAACACTATTTTAATATTAGAATCAAACCAATTTTTATTTCTAAGATAAATATTAGATTAATTATTAATTAGTAGTTTAATATAATTAAGTATATTACAACTAATATGCTAAATAACATATATCTAACATTGCAATGCAAATGTATTCAAACAAAAACCCACAAATGCCCAGAAAAACCCAAGTGGGTTTTTGCCAACCCTGTCAAGAACACTTTTATTTATGCTTCAAATTAAATCAGCTATGCTTTCATCTGCTCAATAGTTTTACAAGCTTTTAACTGTTTAAACTCTGCAAGTCTTAAAGATTATTTATTTTAAAGAGATTACTTTCTATTAATTAAACATTTAGCATTTCCTTCTTTGACAGACTTCTAGGCCTCCAAACCTATATATACCAATTTTGAACGGTCTAACTCAATTTCTAATTTTTGCCCCCCTTACCCCCCCCCCCCTCCCTAATATTTTTACACTTTTGAAAATATCCTCATTCGACTTGTAGGCCCCATAAACCTATACATACCAATTTTAAACTCTAACTCCATTTCTAATTTTTTGCCCCCTTCCTGCCCCCCCCCCTCCTAATAATTTTACACTTTCGAAAATATTCTCATTCCACTTGTAGGCCCCATAGATCTATACATAGCAATTTTAAACGTTCTAACTCAATTTCTAATTTTTTGCGCTCCTTGCCCCTTCCCGTCCCCCCTGATAATTTTATACTTTCGAAAATATCCTTATTCCACTTGTAGGCTCCATAAACTTGTATAAGCCAATTTTAAATCGTCTAACACAATTTCTATTTTTTTTTTTTTTTTGCCCCCGCCCCCCTTTTTTGTGGACTCAGGAGCAGTGGTGGCTTGTGGCAGGAGCTGCAGAACTGCAGCCCCCCTAGAAATATTCGAAGTCATTTGTTTTATCAACTTATAAAATATTTTGAAAATAAATATTATAATATTTATATAGCATCATGCATATAGAAGAGTAGATTACTTCGCTATCGTGAAAAATTATCAAAAAGTTGAGAAAAATTAACCAGTTTTAAGTGCAATAGTGTCTCCAATGCTCGTAAAGGGGCTGCTCGTTCATGCAGCTCCCAAAAAAAGGGATTTCTTTAGGGAAAGGACAGTTAAAACCTCCCCTACTCATTTTCCCTACCAGTTTCGACCATATGAAACTAATCACGATGGAACTGTAACTATACGAGAAAAAAAAAAAAAAAAGTCGTTTTTATTTATGTATCCAACAGATTGAATAGACAGAATCACAAATTTTGCCTTTTATTAAATATAGTATTTAAAATTTATGAAGTGTTTAATTGCTTTGTTGACAAGGTTATTATTATTAATTTTCACTTATACTTTAATGGCTTTTTTTTTTTTTTTTTTTTTTTTGATGAGAAATATTAGCTGTCGAACCTTTTTTAAAAACACAATATTACTAAATTTTTAATTTCTGACACTTTCCTACTATGAAGTTGAAGAGCATTTATAACATCTTTTCGTGTGTTTTTCTATTTGAGTGAGAATTTTCATAAATATGCTTGGAAATTCCAGAATTTTAACATCTTATTTAAAATGACCACACCATTTTTTCTATTGAAAATGGAGGTATGTTTCGTTTACTATTCATTTAGAAGAATGCGCAAAAAATTCTTACATTTACGCATTATGAGAAAATTAATTTAAATACATTTTAGCAGTGTTATTCTGCTTCAGAATCTAGGAAATTTATATAAATTATTCTAAAGCATAAGTAAGTTATCCATTTGAAAAATGTTGTATTTTTCATTTCCACTTTTTTTTTTACAAGGACGCACAAAGCTTGCAGAATGCAATACTGGCTTGACTATGTGTGGTTTTAGTTTTGTGATAATATTTCAAACCAAATTAAACTGATATGTACTATTGAAGTCTTTTTAAATATATTTAAAGGAAATAGTGTTTTAACATTTGTAGAATTTTTTTTTTTTTTTTTTTTTTTATGCACAGCAGTACAGAAGATATCTGTTACGTTAATGACTATATGCGATAATTTTGGAAATTGATTTTTATTTATAATAAGAGATTTCGTATCTAAATAAAATTTTAGTATACTGTATCGTGTGTGTAAAGTTCACATTTTAAAAATAATAACCTAAAATGTTTGTAATGTTGGCAAGTATTTCATAATCTATGTAATGTGCATGTTTTACATCAATGTTGTTAATTCTTTCAATTAATATTTCAAAGGATGGTTCTAAATAAATTAACGAAACGCATCATTATAATTGTACTTTTAAGATATGGGCATTGTATTAATATAAAGTATAAGACAGGAATTTTAAAAAATAAATAATTAATTATAATTCAACATAAATGTGACATCTAATGTTTCTTTATGCTAAAAGAAAGTGACATTAAATATTTTAGATTATGACAATAGTTGCTAGACAAAATCATTTATTATAAAGATTAATCTTTCCAAAGATTTAAAATTTTGAAAATAATCAATGTTTTATTCAATTTTATTTATTTATTTTTTAAGAAAAGATAATTTTTAAATACATATCTTAAATATAATTTAATCTAATACTGGAGTACAATTTTTAATTTAGACTGTATATTCTTAAACTCTTAAATTCTGTAATAGACTATTTCTTATGCAACATACAAAATGTCTGCAGCAATTGGCAATGATGTTATATTTCCTATCTAAAAGAAATAGGATGGAGATTCTAAGATTTATATCTAATATTTTGACTATATTCATTTAATAAACATTACTGTAAAATTCACACACCGAAAGGAATTTCCCATGGATAAAATGATGAAGAAAGAGAAAATAATCATTATTCCACAATTATCGCATGAATAATATATTAAGTAAAGATTTATATATATATATATAATTTATTTGTGTTGTGTGTATGTTTTTTTCTTTCTTTTCTTACGGACTTCGGTTTATAATTCCAAATATTCAAATAAAATTTTCAAATCGTTTCATTTTATACAGGTCCTCTTTTTACTTTTTTGGTTATCGCTCATATGCTTTTTGCTTCCAAAAGAAAACTTTGAAAATATTGTCTTTGAAATAGTCACTGTTCTAAAATAATTTTGAGCTTAGCAGATTTTTTCTTTGTGTACATTTATTTGCACTGTCTTCTTTGGTTTTTAGATGATTTATTAGTTAATCTTTGTTACAAATACTTTGTATAGTAAACAATGCATTTCTTTTCTTTTTTCATTCCGAACATACACATTACGTAACAAAAGTTTTGTAATCATGAAAAAAAATCAACTATGAGATTTTGGTATATTTCTACACTTCAAGGTCTCCTGGGTTCATTTTTACTATTTTTGTAGTGTTATATGTATAGTGTGAGTATGTGTATGAATGTGAGTGCACACGATAACATCTAAAAGCTTGGTTCAATTGAGCTGAAAGTTGATAGATATGTTAAAGGTTAAATAGGTAGATATGTTGAAGGTAGATATGTTAAAGTCATACAAACTGTACAGAATTTAATGGATGTAGGACTTTATTTACAAGGACACAAAATAAATAAATAAATTAACCATATGATTTTGATTATTAAATAAATTTTTCAAGTGCTGCAGCACCTAAATGTTTCATCCGATTGAGCTAAAAATTGGTAGGTAGGTTACAGTTAGTCGTTGCACGATTTGTATAGTTTTGATGAGCACAGGACTTATAATTCTTTTACAAAGATACAAAAAGAAATTCCTTATCATCATGGACTACAGATTCGAATTATTTGCTATTATTATCGCAAGAAATGTACAGATATACATAAGTATGTACTCAAACTATTTATTATTATTACTTTCTTCTATATGTAATAGAGAAAGTATTGGATTCAGAAAAATTTTTGACCTCCTTTTTTTGATGGATGTACACGTTTCGGGATGTCCTGAACACGAATTGATAGTTTTTAGAAAATGTCTGTCTGTCTGTGTGTACAGTGTTAGAAATAAGAATTTTGAAACTAGGTGTCAAAATGACGCCTGGATTAAATTTTTTGGGCGTCAAAATGAAAAATCTAGGTGCAATCTAAAATTAAATATGTATATTAAAAAAAAAAAATAATAATAATCATGGGCGTCGGCAGAATGGGGCAAGGGGGGGGGGGGCACTTGACCCCCCCTGGAAATTTCCACTAAACATTTTTTCTTTAAATTTAAAACTATGCTATCGGAATTTTATTAAAAGAATATATTTTTTCAGGTTGTGCCCCCCCCTCCCCCTTGAAATTTTTTCTGCCAATGCCAAAATGATTAAAAATAAATGATAATAATAAAGTATCAACTTGTAAATAATATATCCAAGATTATATAAAAAAGATTTATGTAATGAATGTAATTACATTGACAGTATTAAACATACATATTTAAAATTGCATATTCATTCTTCGCCCAGAAGATACAACATTCCACCACAATTTAATAGCATTTTCTGAGCAGGAATTAACAAATCGTCAACTACTTTCATAGAGATATTTCTTAAATCTGTTTTTATTAGGTTCAATTGACTGAAATAGACTTGTTTACAGTCTGATGGAATTGGGAAAATTATTAGGTGTGATGATAAAAAAAATCTAGGTGTCAAATATGGCACCTATGATTGGAACTCTAGGTGTCAAAATTAAAAAACTGGTCGCAAAATGCGACTAACGACCGCTTATTTCTAACCCTGTGTGTATCACGTTTTTTGTGGACGCTGTATCTTACAAACCAATGAATGAAATTTAACCAAACTTGGTATTTAGTTGCACCCTGACATAAACTGGTGCTGATTAGATTTGGGGATCAATCGCTCAACAGGTGACGCTGTGGTCGTATTTTTTGTAAACTTTTAACATGGCAGTATAGGACAAAATTTCATATAAATGTGCATAATAAGAATTATTTTAAACTTGTGGTTATAAAATTAATATGAATTTTTGATAATAGTAGTAGTTAACTAGGAAAAAAATTTTGTGCATGTGGGATCATCGGTTCCCCCCCTGGGGGGGGGGGGAAGTAAATTTTCAAGATGGGTATCTTTCAGGTCTCGTCAATACCTTTAAAACGAATGGTTGAACTATAAATCTGTGATAATTTAAAACACAGTTATCGATTTTTTTTTACTTTTAACAAAAAAAATATATATATATATAATTTATTTATTTATTTATCTATTTATTTTTTTTAATATTGTTACTGAGTGAATTTGTATAGGACATAGAAGGAAGTCTTGTGGTGGCTACAACATACTAGTTTTTATATAAACCATTACGTGTATCTTTTTAATGTGCGAAAGTTGATTTACAATTATATATGTATACTTCATACTTCATACCGAAGATAATAGCATGCAGATAAAAAATATTTTCATGCGGAAAATTGATTATCATTAATAAATAAAGTTAACAAAATCTTCAGAATTTTTTTTTTCTTTTTTTAATGAATGTCCAATAATATAAATATTTTAATCTATACTGTATCCTGTATTACTTTGCTTTTTGCTCAGTATGTGCATATAAAATCTCAATCCCCCGATTAAAATATATTCAAAGATTCAACAGAAAATCACTTTCGCTTTTTTCTCAAATCGTACTTAGATATGCAGTGATGCAGCCCCCCTGAAAAGGAATCGCACGAGCCACCACTGCTCATGAGGCCTTTAAACATGTAAATCATGTGAAATCTCGATAACAAATTTTGGACCGAATACAATACTTCCATTACTTACTGTAGTCAGTTAATGGAAGTATAAAGAAAAATATTTATTTTTACCTTCAATTGTATTTTTCACTATGGAAACTCGTATCGTCTTTCGAGAGAGAGAGAGAGATGAGTGTTATAATAAAATTTAATTTGCAAAAAAAAATGTAACTTCTTTGTTTATTAACCAAAATGGATGAAATTTGAACTGGAAGTTGATCTTGTGATGTACAGGCTGTATATTAAGTTTTGTGTTTGTGAGCGAAAATTTGAAGGATTTTGAAAATTGGAATTTTTAATCCCAGTTCAAAAACATGTGATCTTAATGATTTCCAGATGTTTTCCTTCTGCTCCACTGTTGAGACAATTGTCTGTGAAGTTTAAGATTCTATTGATTTGTTTCCACTTTTTTTTAACACTTTAGTTAATTTTAAAAAATCTAGTTGTCCGATCAATAAGCTGTTTAAACCATAAGATTCAGTTCAGTAACATCGGCTCATACATTTGGTACCTTATTTGAAATGATATGACTGATATTTCTAATTTATTTTCCAGTTTTTCCGTTAGAATGTCTCTTTTTAAGCAGCCGTAATTTTTCGATCGGCATGGATCGACGTTTTAATTAATATCTATGTTACCGTTAAAGCTCGAAATCTGTTAATGTGCAGATTACCTAGCTAATCTGCATATTAACTAAAATGACCCGTTAAAGTGTGGAATCAAGAGTTTTTCACATGTTAACTAGGTGATCTGCAGATTAGCGGCTTTCGTGTCGTTAAAGTTCAAATATTTGTTTCGAGCCTTAGTTTTTTTACATTCACTATGACATCAAACAGTCATGTGATACAGATACGCGAATGACCTTCAAACACAAACCAAAACTTGCATCCTTTCTGCTCCGCTTCCGCTATGATAATTGGTAAACTCAAAACTTGGAGCATCGAAGACATGGTTATTATAGGTTTCTTATCATGACCACCACAAAACTTAATGTAACAAGTAAGTTATAATTGTTTTAATTTTGATTTTATTTCTTCTGTTTTTTAATTCTGTCAATATAAGTTTGATAAGGGTCTGCACTGCATTTTTTATTGAAATCTAATCTTAATCTAAACGCTCTATCTCCTGAAACTTTATTTTGAATTATCAATATTAAAATTTACAACACAGTAATTATTTCCTCCCGAAATAAAACTATTAAACCACAACTTTTTAAAACTAATTTATTTAAAAATTGATTTAAATTACTATTACTTACTGAAAAAAAAGTTTTAATTTTTAACTCTGAAAAATATGGCATTCAATATTATGGCTTTCTTTAATAAATACTTAATATGAAATTTTTATGCATTTTTTAGCATTTCATTACATTTTGTTGTTGTTTCTTTCAATTTCAAGTTTCCTTATATATTTTATATATCATGATTACATTTTTATTTTTATTTTGTTCGCTTTTTTAGATAATTTCGTTGTAGTTTATCACATGAAGTGTGTTAATTTTTTTTTTTTTTTTTTTGTAAAATTAATATATTTGCTAAACTTGTACTTGTTGTGATATGTATGCTGCAAAATATAGTTTAATAAAGCTTTGGAAAACAGTCATTTTAATTTTCCTGCGGTCTAAAAATTATTAAAGTAGTTTTAATTATTTGAAGTACTTCTTAAATAATGCTTCTGAATTGTCTAATTTAATATTTCTTTATCGAATTAAAAATTGGTGCATAACTTTAAAAAAAAAAAAAATAGTAATAGCAATGTAAGTTGTTAATAATTTTTTTTTTATTTATTTAAATGGTTAAATATTTTTATTTTGAAAAGAAATCATTACTGTATTACAATTTTAACATTCATTTATAAAATAGAATTTATTGAAAGCTATTAAAGTTATTATATTTCATATTAAAAATGCATAACATCTTCAAACTTATATTGACAGAATAAAAAATATGAAATAAGTAAAAAAATTAAAACAAATATAACTTTAAAAAGACATAAAAATTAAAACACATACAGATTAAAATAAGTAAAAAAAGAAAGTAAAGAAAAGAAAACTATTTTTTTCCCCCGAATGAAAAAAACAAATACAACCACAGCGTGCTGTAAAATTACAACACCAGAGATCTTATTTTCTCTTAAACGAGTGCCTAGTAGGTAATGTGCAGATTATCTAGGTAATTTGCAGATTACCTAGGTAATTTGAGAAATGAAACAATTTTCCTCACTTTAACAGATTGCCCTAGTTAATGTGCAGATTACCTAGCTAATCTGCAGATTAACTGATTTCTGCACTTTAGCGGTAACATCTTCACTAATTAGGGTTGCATCACTTAGTAATTTATTGCAACATTGAGATGAAGAAATTCTGTGTCTAATGGTATATTTTTCGTGTCGCTGTGGCTGTTAGAGCCAGAGAAAAACCCGTTACGATGTCTTTGCACACAGACACACAGATTTTAATAAATAATATTAGAAGATTTTAAAACTAACAGAATTCTGATATGATAATTAAAGGTACAAATTTTAGAAACAAACTTAATAAAATACCTGATTTATTTTGATCTGACTGTTCACTATCAGAAGCTACAGCACTTTCATTATCAGATGGTACTTCCTGATCATTATCGGAAACAACTTCTCTTTCAGAACTTGAGTCAGCTTCAACTTGTCCTCTTGCTGAATGAGCCTCATCATCAGACTGATTACCTGGATGGCTTTCTTGATCTGTTTCTGAATCACGTTCAGAGGACTGATTCTGCCTAAACTCATTATCTGACTGTTCTACTTCTGCATCAGAATTTGTTTCAACACTTTGAGGAGACCCACTCTGAGTAGGTAAGCCAGTTGGAGGTGACTGATATTCATTGCCAGACTGATTTCCATCTTGTTCAGCATCTGATTCATCTTGTTCAACTTCTGAATAAGCAGGTTCTGATTCATTTTCAGAATGCTGAGCTTCAGCATCTGATACATCTGATTGTTGTGCTTGTGGCTCTGAAGCTTCAGAATCTTGCACTTTTGATTCAGCGTTTGATTCTCGTTTTGGGGGACCATCATCAGAATCATTTTGCTGTTCATGATTAGAAGAATGTCCTTCTGATTCACTTGCATTTCTTCCTGATCTCTCACTTTGAGCAGGTGAACTATTTTTAATAGACCTTTCTAAAAAGTTAAAAATAAAAAGGAAATTAAACAATAATTAAAAAAAAAATTATTTTTCACATGATAAAGTTAGAAAAAATTCAGTGCATTATATTATAATAACTTTGTGACAGTCACAAGTTTTTCTGACTCTATGAATAAATTAACTATAGAAATATTTACTGTTTTATTTAGTTTGTTTTTCAATTTATAAAAGATTTTTCTTTTTCTAATCCATACTTTTTTACTAGACAATATTAATTTACAAATAATAAAGATAAACATTAAAATAAATCATAATGTATATTTTATTTTTTTAATCATAATGTATTGTAACATGCTGTGTGGCAGAATTCAGGCAACCCAGCAACATTGTCGCAGAAAATAAATTGTCACGTGCAGAAAAATCAGCTCATAAAAATTAAAGCTATTCCTAAATTTCAGTAGAAAATAGAAATTAATACCGTAATTTCTGGTAGATAGCCCGCAAGTAAGATGTGTCATTTCTCCATCAGAAATTATATTTAATAGAGAAATCTATACTTTTCGAAGGAAGAGCTCGTAGAAATATTAATTTTTTTATCAATTGAAATTTCTGGTGCAAATCTGGATTATATAACCTGCGGGGTATCTACAAGAAATTACGGTATCTTATATTTAAGAATTCTTCAACAGTCTATTAATAATATTGATATATTTATAAGTATATCTACATATTAAGTGTAAATTAGAAAATATGTCAACATTGTCTTGCAAAAAAGGTTTGCACAAATAAGGCTTATCGCAGAAAGCATAAAAATAATCTGTCACAGGGGTGACATGAAATGTTCCACATGTCGAAATGAAATTCATTTGCAAGTAGCGAGACTGGTGGATATACATGGCAGTTGCGGATCCAGAACTTGACTTTTGGGGGGGGGGCTAAAATTTTTCAAAGTGTTATTCTAGACCAATAAAAAATTTACAATTGCAATATTTAATTGTGAATGTCAGTGTTTTGGGGGGGGGGGGTTCAGCCCCCTAGCCCCCCCCCCCTTAAATCCGCCACTGATACATGGGCTTGTAGAAAGAATGGAGAAATGCTAATTATAATAAGAAATAAAGAAATGTATGTGAAAAAGATTGTAGTTAAAGAATAGTAAGATGAGTAGACTGCAATTTTAAGACTGATATAGATGTAGACTAGCAGACCTGGCCACGCGTTGCTGTGGCTAAGTTATACGTTGAATTATATTGCAGTAAACTATTCAATACAGCCAAATTATTATTTTCGAATAAAGACTAAAACATTGTAGCTGATGTAAATCCCACGGGATTGATATTTGAACCTTAGGTTGAAATTTGAAAGCGACTGATAAAAATTTTCATAGAGTTGATATAAAGCACAAAAAAAAAACATAAAATTTTATGTTTTATGTTTTATTCATCTCATATATTCAAGTATAGTTTGTAATAAGTGTGTAATTTACAAAGTTTTTAGTTGATAACATATAACAATTAATTTATAATTGAGGTAGCGTAGATTATTCATTATTTATGATAATTATATTCATCATTTTGAATTATACAAATTTTCAGTTTTAATTTAATTCAGCGCTAATTGGTGCACAATAATCTTGGTTAACCTGTCTCTTGCTAACACAAATAGATTCGATGGTTTACCACATGTCAGCATGCAACATATAATTGCCCATGGAAAAAGCACGGATTTTCCAAGCTGCAAATCGACATTGTTTGGCCATGAGACTTATTTATGATCATAAGCTATTTTGGATTAAAATGCTAAATTGACTAATATGTAATTTAATTTTTTATTAAAATTCTATTAAAATAAAAGTATAAAAGAAGCAGACAATTTTAAAATCAATTTTTATGGAGGAGTGAAATATAATGGTATTATGGATAATGTATAATGCTATTATGGATAATTTTATTATAAAATGATCTCATCATTTTAAATATTTTAAAGATGGCAACAGCTGTAGTCATAAAAGGGAAAACAATATGGCTAAGTCAGAAAAATAAGTAAATTTGATAAATATTTTAAAACTTTAATATAGGATATCTTATGAAATATTGGGCATTTAAAGTAAATAAATGTATCATTTTAAATACAAAAGGATTTTGGAAAAAATTAATATATTTTAACGAAGTGATGAGAAAATTTTGAGTATGTTAAAATTTTAATAGTAAATTCAAGTTAATCAAGATGGGAAACATTGAGGATTAAGATAAGAAAATAGTAAGATATTAAGATAATTTTTTAGCAAGAAATATGAGTCAAAATTTAAAGTTAAATATATGTACAAATCAAAAACTTAATAAGGAACAGTAAATTGATAGGTTATTAAAGAAAAGTGAAAGAAGATTAAGAGAAATAATTATTTAAAGTTTCGAACATTGATCATATGGATTAGCGTTACAAAACAAATAAACACTTAAATTCTTCCAGACTTTTAAATAAATTTTAAATTAAGTTTTAAAATTTAATGTTAAATAAAACAGACTTTTAAAAATTAAGTTTTAAAATAATGAAATGGTTACTTTTTATATAAAACATTAGATGTATAGATCATGAATTTCTTAAAGAAAACGATGTGATACAGATTACAATAATGCAACAAAGATTGAAAAAGCAAGATTATGTCGTAAGTAAATTTTTAACACATGTGTTACGTGAAATAAATTGTAGCATATACACTCCTTTTCATATTTATAAGGACACTTTATGTTTTGAAATAACTAATGTAAAAATAATTGTGAACAAGATTATACTAAGTGCACTTAATATATCTAGTATTCTAAAAACGAAAACTGCTATAATTCTTTTTTTATATGAAACAAAATTAATAAAAAATAATGCAAAATATTTTTTTTCCTCCACGTTCTTAGATGTTCATAATTATAGGGACAATCAAGATTTTTTCATTTTATTTAACTTACTAGCGGATAAATTACAGTTGACATGTGAATTTATTAACTACTGAGCTAGACTAATTCATATATAAGCCTTCAATTTTTCTTGGATGGACATTACTGATAATTCCTCGAAAAAAAAAGAATGTTCATATAGTGAAGTATGATAAGTGTGTTTTTAAGTGGAAGGATAATTTCAATCCGCCGAATTTCTGATGAAATTCGAAGATCTAAAATTGCTGAAGGAAATGTGATCAAAAGTTGAACTGCTGGTTCGATAGGAGAAAGATCTGATGCAAAATCAGAGTTGTTTTACAGAGATCGAAGACTCATAATTTCTCTTACTGTTCTACTCATAATGACTGCTGCTGAATTTGCTAGTAATTTTTAACGAAAGGTTGGGTTCCTGTTCCACATATATGCATGTTTAAAATAATTAATAATATGTTAAAATGAATAAAAAAACCCTGTAATAATCAATAAGCATTATATGGGGGAAAGAACGGATGCATTAAAGTTGACAGACCTAGGAGTGGCTAGCTATTCTAGCTATTTGTCTCTTTTTTTGAAATTTTTCTCTTTTAGTCTCTTTTTTTTTTCAATTAGTCTCTTTTCTAGCTTTTTTTTATGTTTTTTCCAATGATATTTTTTTCTTTACCCATTTTTCCTTAGATTCACTTTCAGATCAGTGCGATAGATTTTAACTCTTAAAGAGGGATGTCATAAGTATTATATAGAATGTAAAATAGAGAATAAAAAAAAAAAAAATTAAATTAGATTAAAGATAAAAAGTTGTATGTTGGGGGCACATCATACATATTTTTTAATGTAAACTCAAAATTGCTATTCTTTTACTTGTGTCACTTTTCTTGTCAGGGTATATGTTTATTCCTGAACCAAATGCAAAGGGCAATGAAGTAATCTCGAAATTTAAGTTTGTTTTCTTCATTCGAAATATAGGTAAAGCAGTTTAATAGTTAAAAAGGAATGTTAAGCTTAAAACATATTTTACGCTACTAAATTACTATAATACTTTTTTTTTTTTTTTTTTTTGTAAATACAAATTTTGCTTATTTTACGAGCTATTGATGCTTGTTAAAGTAGTAAACTTCGGTAAACATTTTTAGGTCACAATTAAATTTAATTTTACTGCAGGTTGGTATAGAAAATTTTGTTATTGGGCATATCATGTAGTACATCTAATGTAATTGTTAGTCTGTCCTAAGTTTAAATTTTAGTTTGCTGGCTGCTAAGAATTTTGGTAAAATTCCTCACCTCGTTATATATGTACCAGTTATATATGTACCGTTATATATGTACCATTATGTGTTATTAAAAAATATTTTACATATAAGTAACATACATGTTATTCTTATTTCAGTTTTCAGGAATTAGAATTTAGCAGCATCTATGATGCATTTTAATTTAGAGCGTCCAAAAATAGAATAATTCTGTAAACATTTCGATTCTATAAGATTTAACAAATACTTGTAATTCTGGTATAACTATAAATTTTGTTACAAAGATAATTTTTCTTACATATGAGGCAAGCTGACATTCAGTTTTGCACAGAATACACTTAATAACACACATATATGCTATATATATATATTTTCCATTAAAAATATTTTTTAAACTAGTATGTTGTGGCCGCTACATGACTTTCTTCTATATTTTCCTATAAAAATTCACTCAGTAAAAATAATTTATTATAATTATTATTAAAAAAAATTATCTTCCATGATAATGCAGACGTTTTCCATATTAGAGAAGTAGTATAACAGTAAATATCCAAAAAAAAGTCAATTTTATTCTCAATATTACATTAAAAAAAAAAAAAAATTGTTAAAAATGAAAAAAATTGATAACTTTATTTTAAATTATCGCAGATCGATGGTTCAACCATTCATTTTAAAGGTATTGCTGAGCTCTTTTGAAAGATACCCATCATGAAAATTTACTCCCCTCGAGGGAGGACTCCCCCCCCCCCCCCAGGGAGGGAGGCGAGGCTCCTACATTTACATCTTTTTTTTCTCAGTGGACTATCTCTATTACAAATAATTCTTTTAAATTTCATAAAGATTATTTTCTCTTTATGCACATTTATACAAAATTTTGTCCTATACCATGATGTTAAAAATTTAGAAAAAACGGGATGGCAACACAAGCTGTTGGACAATTTTTACCAAAAGTTGATAGGCACTAATTTATGTCAATGTGTAACTACTTACCAATTTGTATGAAATTCTGTGCAGTAGTACCTGAGATACAGTTGCCACAATTTTGTCATACACACACACACAGACATTTTCTAAAAATGGTCAAATCGTGTTCTACAGCTCTCAAAACGTGCAAATCCATCAAAAACCCAAGGTCAAAATTTTTACGAATCCAATACTTTCTTCTTTTGAATATAGAAGAAAGTAAAAACCAGTATATCACTGGCAGACTTACAACTGTCGAAGCCAGGGATGAAATTCTCACTGGTAGTCCTGTTTACTCTGCCTTATTTAGGATTTGCAGAAATATAAATGAGTTTTCTTTTGATTTTGGAGTTGTCGCTCTATGGTCACATTTTGCACTTAAAAATTCCTTAGACAGGAACCTACAGCTTAAAATGGAATTGCAGGTAAGAAGAAAATAGCATGACAGCTTCACTAGATTAAGTTTCTTTGGAGATCCCCCTCATGATCAGAGGCCCATGGTGGCCACTCCCTCCACCGTCCCAGGGCCGAAACTAGGATTTTTTTTCACCCAGGGCAAGAAGAGATTTTGGCACACACACCCCCCTCCTCCCACCAGAAATTAAAATTTCAAAGGAAATTTTACAAAATTTTTAGGGTCATTTTATTTTCAACTGCATTCATAAGAAGTAAATATTGAATTTAATTCAAATTTTCGATGAATTTACAGATTTTGAAATGTATTATGATTATATTTAACGGATGTGTGGGTGTCTGTATGGGACACAAATACTGTATCTAATTTATGAACTGCATGTTCGGAATTCCATGAAACCTAGTGTGCAGTTGAATTCTGACATAAACGGGTGATGTCTAGTTTTTGATATATATCGCTCGACTTGCAGCACTTTTATGCCACACTTTCTTATAGCTATATCTCAGCATCTCCAGGATGGAATTTAACAAACTTTATACATTATATGTTTGTTATGAAAAACAGAGTTTACAAAACAAAACAGAATCGCAACATGTGTTTTGTGTCGAAAAACTTAGCATGACACTTCGCCAGGCGTAAAAATGTACAAGCACAAATAGAGCTACAACCAGCCGATTTTTATTTTAACGTATATGTTTTATATCTTTATATTATTTCTTTAAAAAAAAGATTGAAGTTGTGAATCAAAACATTATTTTAAGGGGAAAAAAGAAGAAAAGCGTATTATAGAGAAAGATTTAAATTAAGCTACAGTTATTATTTTTATTTATTTATTTATTTTTACTGGTTTAATGATAGTTTCTTTTTTTTCCCTCTCTCTTAAATTAATATAAATGACAATTCTAAAACAAGTGAATGTAAATTTCATATTCAATTACTTTTAAAACTGAAAATATCATCATTTTGAGTGAATTTAAAATGATATTTTGAATATTATAGTCGTTACATCAACTATACTGCAGAGAAATAAACAGACAAATATTTAAGTTTTTAATATAATTAAGATGCATAGAACAAGTATCTAAAAACAAAAACTACTCATATCCATCAAGTACAAACTAACCATTAGCTGTCCAAATACACTGCGCTGCAAAAAAAAAAAAAAAAATTGAGCCCTGATACCATTCCTGCTGGTTCTCATATAAAATGATCTGTTGGACCCGAATATAACCCCCCATTTTGCCCAATCACCCACCGCAGGGTTAGAAATAAGCGGTCGTTAGTCACATTTTGTGACCAGTTTTTTCATTTGGATGCCTAGAATTCCAATCATAGGTGCCATATTTGACGCCTGTATTTTTTTTATCATCATACCTAATAATTTTCCCAATCCCATCAGACTGTAAAAAGTCTATTTCAGTCAATTGAACCTAATAAAAATTCATTTAAGAAATCATATCTCTATGAAAGTAGTTGACGATTTGTTAATGATTAAATTAAACAGCCCTAAATTGGAAGATTTCTGCCTAGAAAATGCTATTAAATTGTGGTGAAATGATGTATCTTCTGGGTGAAGAATGAATTTGTGATTTTAAATATGTATGTTTAATATTGTCAATGTAATTACATTCATTACATAAATCTTTTTTATATAACCTTGGATATATTATTTACAAGTTGATACTTTATTAATATCATTTATTTTTAATATACATATTTAATTATAGATGACACCAGGGGCGTATCCAGGATTTTTCCAAGGGGGGGGGGGTTCATCTTTCCGAATTTTTAATTAAGTTTATTTAAGTTTAATTAGGTTTAATTAAGTTTAAGTTTAATTAGGTTTAATTAAGTTTATTTTTAATTAAGTTTAACAATCTTTTAAAATATCATAATTACTTGCCGAAAATAAGAGTAAGAAAATGAAAAATAGTTAAACAAACTCACCAATTAGAAGATCAAACTAAAAAATCTTTAATTAGCGAAGAATAACGTAGAGCCTGTACAAACTGCTACACAAAACATAAAATTCAATACATAGTTACGCTTACGCAAAATATTTCATTGGATTTTCTTATTTACAGAGCGAAGTCTAATCGACGAGAAGTTTTTGCTAGTTCATTTGAAATGTCTTCTACTGTTGAGGTATTGTTTGGGTCACTCCTTCAAGGTCACTACTTCAATGGTCACCTCTTCCCCATATGGTCGATCCCTCTTGTCCTTGAGTATGAACTCGTAAAGGTGAAATCCTTTCAGAGAATTGTTTTCAGGGGAAACATGTTTCGCGCCGCGCAAATGAAGTGGTTTAGTTACTTTCAGGAGTGTTTATCGCAGAGTAATGAAAAAAAAAGTTAGTCATAATTTTAAACTACTTCGTAGAAAAAAATATTCTACGCTTGCCATACATTTTTTCCGCCTGAAATGTGAAAAAAATGTAAGGAACAGCCTAATTTTTCTTATCATACATTTTGTCAAGGGGGGGGGGGTTTAACCCCCCCCCTTGCATACGCCACTGGATGACACCTAGATTTTTCATTTTAACACCCAAAAAATTTAATCCAGGCGTCATTTTGACGCCTAGTTTCAAAATTCTTATTTCTAACACTGACCCACCATTTTCTAGGGACACCACCCTTTCTGTTACTGTTTGGTTGTTTTATGGCCATAAATTTGATTTGGAGAATGGAAAATAATTATTTTAATACTTTAAAATAAAAAATTTAATTTGTAATTTCAGTGGCAAATCCCTCTCTTCCCCCTAAATTTTCCCTTGCTGCAGATGTTCATGTTTTAGAATTTTTCATTTCTGTAGCCCCTCAAAAGACATTTAACAGTTAAAACAATCCCTTCACCCCTTTCAAATCAAATTTATAGCCATAAAAATACCAGAAAATGATAAAAATAGGGAAGCGTCCCAAAAAATGGTGGGTGTAGGGCAAAATGGGCGTCATAATCGTATTCAGGAGGTTATTTTACATAAGAATTTGCAAAAATGGTGTTGGGGCCGATTTTCATGCAGAGCAGTGCCATTTGTAGATAATCTTTTTTTAAATCATTTTCAGGAAATAAAATAGAAAGGCAGGTTCTAGTCTATGCATATTCTCGGAACCAATCGAAGAAGACTATTATTAGAACCACTAACTTCATGGTAATAGGATTATATAAACCACAAAATAAGAATATCGTTTGTTCAGAAATAATATTTTACAGCTTTTTACAGAATCTCTCATAGGCAAGTGTATAGCTTAGAGTTCAACAGAATTCACTCCTATGCAGACAGCTTACTTTTGCACTCTTTGACAAACAATTAGCTGCGAGAAACAATGCATAATATATAGAAAAAATTAACTCCGATAAAACTCAGAAAGGGCTTGCTGATTTTGGCAATCCTGAACTATTTTCTGCCAAATTTGATTGCTAATCTCGTGATGTCACTAAATTCATCACCAATGTAGATGACAACTTGTCGCAGAGTGAATGCTTTGGCGACAAATTTGGCAACCTGGCATTAATTTTGGTGAAAAATAGTGGCTTAATATTGCCGAAATTTGGAAGTTGGCATGATCTACTGTTTTTGTTTTCTTGCACAGAACTAACTTCATCAAAAGTTCTGCAAATCACTAATGAGAATATAAAAAGGAAAGAGTCATTGCTATAATTATTGTTGCTTGTCTATTTCTTTACATATTACTTTATACACGGTATTACAGTTAAAAGGGAAATAAATGGCAGATTTCTTCACTTCCACAGAAATGGGCATTAGCGGCAAATTTTGCGACTTGGTGAAAGATTTGGCACCCAATTTTGGTGAAAAGTTGTAATTTAGGGTAGCCAAAGTTTAGAAGATCTAACTTCATTAGAAACCGACTTGTAAAATTTTCCAGGTTAATTTATTAGTTTCTAGAGTAGAACTATCTTGAAAATTCTATAAATCACTAGCAAAACTGGGTGAGTTCAGTTTCTGTTTGGACTGCAAGCTGAGCGTATATCTCTAAGAATTTAGTCATTGTTCTGAATTAGTAAAATTCCAGTTCTGTGTTGTAGGCTGTTCATGAGTACGAAAAACTGGTTTATTCGATTGCTTCAAGAATAATCATTGATTATTGTCTTTTATTTGACTGTTTCCAGAATATTCATTAAATAAACATCTAGAACCTACAAGTCTTTACGAATTACTTTCTACGTGCAAGAATGTCAACAGATTTTGTAACTATCAATATTCATGCTAATATTAATTTCTGTTAAAATCTGTATGACGGAAAGTTATATATAATTGCAAAAAAATTTGTATTTTCGGTCATCATGGATATAATATTCGTGGATATTCCAAAAGGGAAAGGCGCACTGAAACACCAAAATGAGAGATGCACAACTGTTGTAACAAACTCAGATGTGAAATTGCAATGTTCTACGTCTAATTGTTTTTGAGTTGTACGAGATACACACACACATACATACACACAGACGTCACAAAAAATCGCATAAATTCGTAGATATCACAAAAGCGGGAGTTCATGTCAAGACCAAAATTGGTAAATAAAAATTCTAAATATAAGTTTGCAACTCTCTATGACTATTCGTTTATTAGCTATGCGATACACAAAATCCATTTCGCAAATTGGTTTCACAATACTTCCTTATGCTTTGAATAAAGAAGTAAAAAGTATAGTAAAAGTACAGACATTTTATTTCATTGTAATATTTATAATTATATTTTAGGAGGTAGTGGTGGCTTTAGTTGTCATAATACTTTGATAGGGACTTGCTGAGCCTTGTGAATGATAGCTCCTAATGTGAAGGTGTTCACATGTATTTGGTTAAATTTTAATTGAATTTTTAAATAAAATAAAATCTAATGATAAATTAATGCATTATTGCAATAAAAAAATAATTAAATTTCAAGTGAGATATTTTATTCACATAAGTTCTCAGGCATTTGAAGAAAGAATTGTTTTTAAATGTCATTAAAAATTACACAATTTTAATTATACATACGACCTACACTATATATTAACATAAAATGATAACAGACATCATTCAGTGATCTAAATTGATATGGTTTTATATTTAGATCGTAAATAGAATGTGTATTCTTTTACATAGAAAAGTACTTTATTTTATAGAATAAAAAGAAAACAAAAAAAATAATATCTAACGAAATTCTGACATTAAACATAATTATTAAAAAAAAAGTGTTCTCAAATATTCCTAAACAAGAAAACTCATTGTCAGAATTAATATATTTCAACACCGGATGTAATTTATTTAAAATTACGCAATATTAATGATTTCTGTTTGTCATGTATGCCAGGTAGACCGAGAGACGATACGATTCGTTTTACATACACGCAAAGAACATTTATTAGCATTAAAATACACAGGCACAAACGAGCATAACAACAACTACACCGAACATGTACAATACGAAACTATGGAACACAAAAAGGTAAACAAAGCACGTGCGCATCACACAGCTTGGAAGGTTCTCTAATCTGGCTGTTGCCAGATACATAACAGTTCCTCCCCGACAAAATATAGAGTCACAGGTCGAGTCTCTTTGGAGGTCTCCTGATTCGGTTTGAACGTCGGAGTGGCACATCAGTTTTCGGCTTTCCGGAAGCGTCTGGTACAGGCTTAGGTGGTATATCATCACTTGGAGTGGCAGGTACAGGTACATCTTTAGGTTCAGGGACAACTTCAGGTACAGGTGCAGGCGGTTCCAATTCAACAACATCATCGGATACTGGCTCATCTGGAAAATTCAATTCTTTATCGTAAATTGGAATTTCAGTAGCAGCTTGGGATAATTCAATCGACTTCCCACATTTCCTTATTTGATCGGGGCCCACCAGTGGGGGCCCACCAGTGGCCGAGCGGTTCTGCGCTCAAAGCTGGTAGATGGGAGGTGCCGGGTTCGATCCCAGGTCGCGCTCATCGACCTAGCCGTTCGGAGTTTTCCGTGGTTTCCTCCGAAACTCGCGTAAATACGGGCTGGGACCCCTTAGAAAGACCCCCCACGGAGGGCATTCCCCCTATAGGCCTAGGACACATAAGGAGTCAATCGGCCTTAATCCTCCAACCAACCAACCAACCTTATTTGATCTACGTGTCTCTTCCAAATTTCATTTCCAACTTGTATGCTATAACTCAAAGTTCCATCTCGGTTTATAATTGTTCCAATTTTCCATTTGTTAGGTCCGGAATAATTTCTTACGGCTACTTTCTCCCCTTCCTGAAACTCACGCAAGATAGATTCTGTGTCAAGTCTCGAACTCTGTTTCTGAACAACTTTGTCTCTCAAATTTGGTTTAAAAAGATCAAGCCTAGTGCGAATACATCTCTTCAAAAACAAGGCACTCGGAGTTTCTCCCGTGAGAGAATGTGGAGTTATTCTATACTGTAATAAAAATCTTTGTAATTTCACATTTAGATCTCCAGAATCACCTCTACTCGATTTCAACGAAGCTTTGAATAACTGCACTATTCTTTCTGCCTGTCCGTTCGTAGCAGGATGGTACGGTGCTGAAGTTATATGTTTGATATTATTCAGTTTCAAAAAATGTCGAAATTCGTAACTAGTAAAACTTGCGCCGTTATCACTAACTGTTAATAGTAAACCTATAGTTTCCCGTTTTTTCTTATCGTTATGCTAATTAAATATATTAAAAATTAATCACTCTTAAAATAAAGCTTAAAGAAAAAAAAACGTTAGTTGAAATAAAATTAAACACTTATTAAAAATCCTAATTTCCTTTTAATATATTTTCTACTTACCAGGAAAAATAAATATATCATTCAATGAAATGCTATGTTAAGGAGTTTTCAAATTTAAATCATCCATCTTAATTTTTCAAACGCGAAACGTAAACAATAGCTAACCTTCCGGAAGTTCCGACTGAGCCGAGTTTCAAAAATTTGCATAAAACATCTCTAAGAACGATAGCCGAAGTCTACGCACGCGCCGCGTCGGCGCATGCCGTGACGTACGTCCGGAAGATCACTTCGTTTCTCCCGCGAAACTATAAATAGCGAACGGCGATGGTAGTGGGTGATCGCGGTTGCCTTTGCGGTTGCTTTTACCTTTGCTCTTGCCCCTGCCATTGTTCATTTTTCGCCGATGCCGGCTTCATAAGATGTCGCCGTAATATGTGGCGTTTATTTTTTATATTCAAATAAAATCTTTTCATTTTTAGTTAGTTATAACTCACGTTAATCCTTTTTGTGAGTTCGAAATTTAAATGAAATTTATAGGTGTTCATATCGCGACAATAACAAGTGGAAACAAGAACGTCCCGTCTTCTACATAAGTGTCACCAGCTCTTTCTAATGGCACGTAGTAGTCTTTTCTGCAACCTATATGGGAAATAAAAAGATGTTAAATATTGTCTTCGTACTCACCTTGTTTGTCATCCAGCATCTGCTTTGGTATGTTTGTTATATATAAAAACATTTGTCTACTTCAATTATCTTATTGTTATTCATATAAACTTATTGTTATATTTATATAAACTTTTCGTTGAATTTATTGTTTCAATTAAAATACAAATTAAATTAAAATTTGTTATGGTCATTTATTTAACAATTTCTACATATTTATCTTTCAGCATATTTACTTACTCTAGCTTCCATGTATCTAATTCATTTAATTAACTTTAAATGTTGTTTAGCTGGTGTTTATGTCTAGAGTGGCTCCTCTGCTAATTCACTTAGCCGTGGATCTACTTCACACCAGCTAACAAGAGAAATAAAAAGTGGTTATGGGCCTTTCCTTTTTCAGCATGTAAATATGCTGGCCCTTTCATAAATTAATGTTTTTCTGTTTGGTTTGAAAAATAAATTGAAAGTTAAATTTTTTGCATTTATAGTAAATTTTTGAGACAAGAAATTGTTTGAATGTAGATTAAAAGTTGTTTAATGTTAATAAATGAAAATCTGGAATGTTTTGTTTAATTTAAGTAATAATGACCATTTTTTTTTTGCATATTGTTGAGGGAATATTGTAAAATTTTTTTTCAGTAAAGTAGAAAAAAAAAACTTTTTGAAATTTCATATATATATATATTTGAATAAATTTTCAAGTCATAAATGAATTTACCGAATGTTTAATTCGGGGGGGCAAAGGTTTTTATAAGAAAAATTGTGATATTTTTGATATATTATATTTTTAAATTGTTTGAACCATAATTATACAATTTTTTTTTACTCAAAAATGGCTGTCAACAATTTACATTCTATTCCCAAACTGAATGCGATTAATTTCGAGGAATGGAGGAGTGACATTAAATTTGTTCTTCTTGACCGGGGACTCTGGGACATAGTTGTTGGTACGGAAACAGCCCCAGTTTTGGCTGATGACAGAAGCAATGCTTCTGCTGTTAATAAATTTAAGTCTAGAGCTAATGCTGCTTTGGCTGTCTTGTACTTAAATATAGAAACTGAGTATAGGAAAATTGTAGAAAACGAGGATGACCCCGTAAAGGCATGGAATTTAATTAACAAAAGTTTTGTTCCAGATACTCGTGCACAGCACATGAGTTTATTTTCTGAGCTGTGTGATTGCAAAATATTGCCTGGTGAGGGTGTAAATGTCTTTGCGTCCCGGGTCATGAGGATATTTAAACAAATAGAAAATTCTAAGGGGGGACTGACGGAAATTTTTGCATCTTATCAATTGTTACGTTATCTCCCATCATATTTCGACGGTATCGTTCAAAACATACTAAGATGGGAAGATGATAAATTTACATTTAATGAAATTGTAACTTGCTTGGTAGCCGAGGAAACTAGGCTAAATTTAAGAAATAAAGATAATGAATTAAGTAAAGCTAAAATTTCTGCTCAGTTTTCTCATCTAAATGATACAGGTAAAAATAAGCTTCTAAAACAAAAATTAATTTGTACATTTTGTCATAAGAATGGCCATGCTAGACAAAATTGTTTTTCTCTCAATAGAAGTAGAAATGTTGACTTTAAACCCTCTTTTCAAAACCAAAACTTACCTTCTCAGAATTTCAATCCTAAGAAATCCTTCCAATCAAGAGGTAGACAGAGTCGAAAAAAATCTTCATATCAATCTAGATCAAATTCTAAGACCCGTAATAGTAGTAGGGATTCAAATTCATCTTACTACATTACTGAGGCCAGTTTAGCTCAGCAAACAAATGAATCAGATTGGGTATTCGATTCTGCCGCGTCTCATCATTTTAGTAAAGACCGTGAACTTTTCACATCATTTAAACCTCAACAAAATGAAGAAATGGCTGTAGCCATGGAAGGCATCACTTTGCCAATCGAAGGAAAAGGAGACATTAAATTGCGTTTTGGCCAAAGAAATTTTACTTTAAAGGGAGTGATGTATTCATCAAAGCTTAGGAGAAACCTTATATCAGGGCCACAACTTGACAAAGAAGGTCTACAGTTTATTGGGGGAAGAGGCGAAGTCAAAATTACGTCCAATGATAATATAATGTTCAGAGCAAAATTAAAAAGTGGTGTTTATCGTGTCCAAGCAAAAATCCCAAAATCTATAAAACATGTAACTTTCGAAGCCTCCACAACATCTTCAAAAGAACAGGAAGTTCTAAACCTGTGGCATAAGAGATGCGCTCATGTAAATCCTCAAACTTTGACGCATACAAGTAATAAGAGGGGTGCAAAGGGATTACCATTCTTAAAGGGACATACAGAATTTTTTTGTGAAGATTGCAGGTTGAATAAATTTAAACGCACTTCATTTAAATACAGAAACTTTGTTCGATCCAAGAGACCCTTAGAACTGTTATATACAGATGTTTGGGGACCATGTCAAGTAAGAGGCAAACATGGAGAACGATATTTTCTATCAATCATGGACGATTATTCCCGTAAAGTATTCATTTATCCTATAGTCCAAAAATCTGAAGTAGCTGAAACCTTAATTAATCACATCAAAAGGGCAGAAAGATTTATAGGTAAACCTTTAATAGCTATCCGCTCAGATAATGGAACAGAGTTTGTCAACAAAGAATTTTCAACATTTTGTCAGGAAAAAGGCATCAAACATGAACTAACAAACACGTTCACGCCAGAACAAAATGGTGCTATTGAACGTTATAACCAAACTGTTATTAATGGAGCCCGTACATCATTATATGAAAGTGGTTTAGACTTTTGTTTTTGGCCAGAAGCCGTTTCACATTTCAATTATGCCTGGAACAGACTATGCCATAAAGATTTTGAAAAATCACCATTTGAATTGTACGGTGGAAGAAAACCATCAATCAGACACCTTAAACCATTTGGATGTGTAGCTTATGTAGGACTGGCAAAACAAAGAAGACAGAAACTGGATCCAAAAGCTGTGAAAGGTTATCTAGTTGGATATGCACACCATACAAGAGGATACCGTATTTGGATCCCAGAGCAAAATAAAATAGTAGAATCTTTAAATGTGACATTTAAAGAAGATCGTTTGTTCAAAACAGAAGCAAGTGGAGCAGTGCTGGGCACCATCAACCAGCATTACACAATTCAAGATGTATTTCCAAAGGATAGTGACGATGATTCTGATGAAGAGGCTGTTGACGAAACTCCTGAAATAGAGTCCAGCGTACCGTCTGAATTATCTGACACTGAGGAATCCTCAGATGATGAAAAACCTGCTCAATCATTAAAGAACATAAAGTTTGAAAGAAAACAAGTTTTAAGAAGAGATAAATCCAGAACAGACGTATACTACTATCCCGAAAATACAAGAACAAGATTAAGATCCCATAGAGACATTAGAAAATATTGCCAAGAAAACAAAATCAAGTATGACCCCACTAAATTTTCATTCACTCCAATAGAAGAATCTGACTCAGACACAAGTGCCAATTTTTGTCATAATTCCTCTTGACTAGAATTAATTATACCAAGAACTTTCAAGCAAGCCCAAAAATCAGACCAATTTCAAGAATGGCTAGAAGCAATGAAAACCGAAATAAAAACCATCCAAGAACGAAAGGTTTGGCATCTTGTAAAACCTCCTCAAAATAAGCAAATAATTGGATGTCGCTGGGTATATGCTATAAAACGAGATGAAGAAGGTCGAATTGCTAAATTCAAGGCAAGGCTTGTAGCTCAAGGTTACGCTCAAGTAAAAGGCGAGAGTTATGAAGAAACTTTTAGTCCTGTTATAAACTTCGATCTAATTCGTTTTTTCTTTTCACTTTTGGTAGTGCAACACAAGTGGAATCACGTACAATGTGATGTCACTGGCGCATACCTATATGCTCCGCTAGAAGATGAAATATACATGCAGCAACCACCTGGTTTTATTAAACAAGGAGAAGAGAAGTTAGTTTGCAAGCTCGACAAAGCTCTCTATGGCCTTCACCAAAGTGGACGAGCATGGTTTTACGAAATTGACAGAGTTTTATCAAATATCGGTTTTATTAAATTTACTTCTTGCAACTGTGTTTATACATTCAAATTTCAAGTTATCCTATTATTATATGTTGATGACATGGTTTTATTTGGTAAAAGTAAAATGTTTTTAGAGGAAGCCATTAATGTTTTAAAACAAAAATTCAAATTAAAAATTTTGGGAAGGACAAAGAAACTACTTGGAGTAGAATTTGTTGAAATTGACTCAAAGCTATTCATTCATCAAGAAAGCTATATTCAAGAAATATGCAGTCGTTTTAATAGTTTTAACCCTCCAATTTCATCCTTACCAATCAGCAAAGGCTGTATTTACTCAAAATCAAGCTGTCCTCAAACCGAAGAAGAAACCAAAGAAATGACAAAGTATCCATATCGCAATATTCTAGGGTGTTTATCATATTTATCTAACAGAACAAGACCTGATATAGCATATGCCGTCAATATCTATAGCCAATTCCAATCGAATCCAGGAATTCATCACTGGAATGGGTTGATCAAACTACTGGGATATGTAAAGAAAACAAGCCAATTAAAATTAAAACTTTCATGTGCTGATTCACAGATCGTAGCCTACACAGACGCCGACTTTGCTTCAAATCGTGATGATCGGACATCCATAGGTGGACAAATAGTATTTCTAGATAGTAGCCCCATCAGTTGGAGGACCTTTAAAGAGAAGGCTGTTAGTTTATCCACTATGGAATCTGAGTTCATTGCCGCTCCAGAAGCAGCAAAAGAAATTGTCTGGCTAGATCGAATTCTAGAAGAATGCCAAAACATGAAGATTATAAAAAATAAGAAAATTTCAAAATTACTAATTGACAATATGGCTGCTATAGACTTTATTAAATCTCCTATAGAGAATAATAGAAGCAAACACATAGAGGTCAAACTATATTTTATTAGAGATCTTGTTATCAAAAATATTTTTGAATTAGTTTTCATTCGTAGCAAATTAAATTTGGCTGACATATTTACTAAGCCACAAACTAAATTTGAATTACAAAAATTTGTGAAAAATCTTTTCTTCGACAATGTTTCAAAAGTTAATCTTAAATTATCAATTTCAAATTTTTCTATGAATTTATAAAATTTTAAAAATGTAAATTTTCTAAAAATTTTTTTTATGAATTCAAATCCTTAATGAATTCAACTTTTTTTTAAGAATTCAAAATTTATGAATTCAAAAATTTAAACTTTTCTATGAATTCAAATGTTTCCTTGAATTCGGGAAAAAAAAAAAAAAAAAAAATTCAAATTTTGCAAGTTAAGCAAAATCTTTCCAGGTTTAGGCTGGAAGTTTTTTTTTGAGAATTTCAATTCTCATTTTCTTTTGACAGTAAGTCAATTTTTGTTTATTCAATTGCTCACAGCAATTTTTTGTTAATCTCTCTCTCTCTCCTCTCCATTCCCGAAATAATCCATTCTGTTCTTTTTGTTAAATATTTGTATGTAATTTATACTTTTATATTGTAAGAAAGAATTGTGTTTATACATATATTTATAATATTGAATGTGATTATACTCATGTTATATTTGTTGTTAAACTTATTATACAAATAATTCATTGTATGAATTTCTTTTCTACAGTTTTTTTTAAAAGAGCATGTTAAAAATCTTTTCAAAACTGGAGGAGAGGTTTGAGTAAACAGGTATATGTTATTTGTGTTTCAAAAACAAATTGTTTTGTAGATCACCTCTATCCAGATATTGATCTCTGTTGCTGTGCAGCTGAAGATTAAACCTAATTGTTTTTTAGTTCTGAAGAAACTGTTAAACTGATTAGTCACAGTCGTATGATTATGTAATTTGTGCAAAGTTTTGCTGGATGTTTCTTTTTATTAACTTTTTAAGCGTAAAAGTGCAAACGATAAGAGGGGGGGCCTTGTTAATAGTAAACCTATAGTTTCCCGTTTTTTCTTATCGTTATGCTAATTAAATATATTAAAAATTAATCACTCTTAAAATAAAGCTTAAAGAAAAAAAAACGTTAGTTGAAATAAAATTAAACACTTATTAAAAATCCTAATTTCCTTTTAATATATTTTCTACTTACCAGGAAAAATAAATATATCGTTCAATGAAATGCTATGTTAAGGAGTTTTCAAATTTAAATCATCCATCTTAATTTTTCAAACGCGAAACGTAAACAATAGCTAACCTTCCGGAAGTTCCGACTGAGCCGAGTTTCAAAAATTTGCATAAAACATCTCTAAGAACGATAGCCGAAGTCTACGCACGCGCCGCGTCGGCGCATGCCGTGACGTACGTCCGGAAGATCACTTCGTTTCTCCCGCGAAACTATAAATAGCGAACGGCGATGGTAGTGGGTGTTCGCGGTTGCCTTTGCGGTTGCTTTTACCTTTGCTCTTGCCCCTGCCATTGTTCATTTTTCGCCGATGCCGGCTTCATAAGATGTCGCCGTAATATGTGGCGTTTATTTTTTATATTCAAATAAAATCTTTTCATTTTTAGTTAGTTATAACTCACGTTAATCCTTTTTGTGAGTTCGAAATTTAAATGAAATTTATAGGTGTTCATATCGCGACAATAACAAGTGGAAACAAGAACGTCCCGTCTTCTACATAAGTGTCACCAGCTCTTTCTAATGGCACGTAGTAGTCTTTTCTGCAACCTATATGGGAAATAAAAAGATGTTAAATATTGTCTTCGTACTCACCTTGTTTGTCATCCAGCATCTGCTTTGGTATGTTTGTTATATATAAAAACATTTGTCTACTTCAATTATCTTATTGTTATTCATATAAACTTATTGTTATATTTATATAAACTTTTCGTTGAATTTATTGTTTCAATTAAAATACAAATTAAATTAAAATTTGTTATGGTCATTTATTTAACAATTTCTACATATTTATCTTTCAGCATATTTACTTACTCTAGCTTCCATGTATCTAATTCATTTAATTAACTTTAAATGTTGTTTAGCTGGTGTTTATGTCTAGAGTGGCTCCTCTGCTAATTCACTTAGCCGTGGATCTACTTCACACCAGCTAACACTAACCAAAGTTAAGGGAATTCCATAATGAGCAAAAAGAATACGAAGATGATGAATTGTAAAACTAGCTGTAATATTTTTCATCGGAATGACTTCTATCCACTTCGAATATGCATCAGAGACTACAAAAAACCTTTTCCCCATAAAAGGACCAGCGTAGTCAACGTGTATCCTTTGCCAAGGTCCATTTGGCCATTCCCACGGATGTCGATTTATCCTTGCTGGTTCGTTCCTCGTTGCGATACAAGCTGAACAGTTCTGAACAAAATTGGCTATACTGGCATCAATACCTTGCCAATAGCAGTAGCTTCTAGCTATGGCCTTCATTTTGACAATTCCAGGATGTCCAACATGAAGTTCTTCCAAAACTTGATTCTGGTACTTTTCAGGAATGCATACTCTATGACCATACATTATGCAACCATTTTGTAATGAAAATTCAGATTCTCTACTTTTCCAAGGCACAGGTAATTCAGTTCTAGATTTTAAACTTTCATACAGTTCAAACAATTTCCTATCAGTTTTAGTAGCTCTGGCTATGTCAGTTGCTGTAACAGGCATTAATTCAATTTGCGAAATATTTGTCACGTCTGCTTCAGTCAAGTACTCACAGTCCTTGTCAACTGCTAGTGGTAACCGTGAAAGTGCATCGGCATTGCCATGATTCTTAGTGTTTCGATACTTGATTGTATAACTGAATGCTTGGAGAAAAAGTGCATAATGAACCATTCGTGTTGCTGATAGACATGGTAAACTACGATTAGGTGCGAAAATTGATACTAGGGGTTTATGATCGGTTACGAGATCAAAATGTCGACCAAATAAATATT
Source organism: Salticus scenicus (assembly GCA_963930645.1). Taxonomy (NCBI): domain Eukaryota; kingdom Metazoa; phylum Arthropoda; class Arachnida; order Araneae; family Salticidae; genus Salticus; species Salticus scenicus. Next base: position 167,397,475 of record OZ005651.1, read on the forward strand.
GATAAAATCTCTTTACTCCCCATACGATACTCAATGCTTCCTTGTCTATCTGTGAATAATTACGTTCCGTTTTAGTCAATGACCTTGATGCAAACATTACTGGTTTTTCTGAACCATCTGGCATAATGTGACTTAAAACTGCTCCTATTTCAACTGGTGATGCATCAGTTTGTAATACAAGAGGTAACTTAGGATCATAATGGCATAAAATTCGGTCTGAAGCAATTTCTTGTTTCAATGCCTTGAAAGCTTTTTCACATTCTGCAGTCCACAAAAATTTAGTACCTTTCTGCAGTAAATTATTGAGAGGAGCGACACGAGTAGATAAGTTGGGAATAAATTTTCTGTAGTAATTGACTAAACCCAAAAAACTCTTCAAATCAGATACAGTTTTTGGAACTGGTACCTTCGTAATTGCATCGATTTTTTCTTGTGTTTTGTGGAGGCCGAATTTATCAATTGTATGACCACAATAATTCACAGATTTCTTAAAAAAATTCACTTTTCCGCTTATTTACTCTGAGACCATATTCTTCTAGTCTCTGTAGTACTAATTCTAACCTTTCAAAATGCTCTTGATCATTTCTCCCCGTTACGGTAATATCGTCTAAAAATACGTGTACCCCCCGCGATGCCTGATAAAACTTGTTCAATGGCTCTCTGCCACACTGCCGGAGCTAAGGTTATACCATAATTCATTCTCTTGTAACGGAACAAACCCTTGTGAGTATTGATCGTCAATAGATGTCGGTCCTGCTCATCAGCTAACATTTGAAGGTATGCCTCAGATAAGTCGATTTTAGTAAAGAATTCCCCTCCTGACAGTTCAGCAAAAATGTCCTCGATACGGGGTAAAGGATACTGCTCAATTTTTAGTCCCGGGTTGATAGTCACCTTATAATCACCACTAATATGTAGGTTCCCATTCTGTTTGATAACAGGAACAATTGGTGTAGCCCAATCACTATATGTCACCGGCTCAATGATGTCTTCTGCAACTAACCTATTAAGTTCAGTTTCTATTCTTTCTTTTAAAGCAAATGGTACTGGACGAGGTTTAAAAAATACCGGTTTGTAATTAGGTTTCATTTGAAGACGGCAACAAAACTTTTCCAGTTTCCCGATACCCGGAGAAAAAATTTTCTCATACTTTTGAAGCAAGATATTTAATTTATTGGTTCGAGAATTACAATTTCCAACCCGAACTGCTTTATTTGAGCTCCAGTCTAATTGGAAATTTCTCAACCATTCACGACCAAAAACTGCGTTTACTTTTGCATGTACCAAATAAATAGTTTCTGTATTAATTTGATCTTTGTATTGAATTTGCACCACTGCTTGGCCAGCTGATGTTATCATAGAATTATCGAAATTCCTAAGCAATAATTTGGTAGGCTTAATGGCTACATCCGGACAAAGTTTCTTAAATTTATTCACATTCATACAACTAATAGCAGCTCCAGTATCTAATTCAAATAAACATTTATTCCCTTCAACAAAAATTTCTAATAAAATCTTATCCCTTGCATGTCGTGGTGATTTAACGCTATTAACTGGTACAGTTTCAGAACAAGATTCTACTTGTTTAACTGTTTCGTTACGTTTTGAGCAGCAGACTTTCGCCAAATGCCCGTTCTTTAAGCAATTCCTACACTGAGTGTTCTTGTGCTTACATTCGTGAGCTAAATGTTGAGTACTATCACATCTGTAACATTTCCGAGATTTATCAAACTTCTTTGTAGGTTCAGATTTCTTAAATTTAGAAAAATCTTTTTTGATAGTTTTATCTTGCGAACTATGTAATCTTTTTATTAAAGGACAAAACTGGGAAAATTCATTAGTGGCCAGTGGCCGGTACTGTCAGTTTCATTAGTAGCCACTTTTTTAAGTTAGTGGCCACTTTTCACATGATAAGACTATTTCTTTCAGACTGCAAAAAGCATTGTCACCATTTTGTGGTATAATTACCACAAGAAAAATATGAAAATAAGAAATACATATAATAAAATTAACACAGGGACACTGAAATTGTAATTACGCTCTTTTTAAAAATCCTAAATTGCACATCCTAAATTGAAATCTGCTTAGGGCTGTAATAATAACAGCAAAAGTTTTTATATTTCAGATAATTTAGTAGTACTTTTTTTTTCAATTTATTTAAGTGAAATAAGCTGTTATCATTCACAGTTCACATTGCTATTTTCTAAGTAAATGAATGATTCATCATCATCACAACCTTTTACATGGTCATGTGTAAATACAGTTAGCAGTTTAATTATTTTTTTCTTATTTCTAAAGACACACTTTTTTAAATGATTTTATTTCAATAGAGTTAAAATATTTCCTCTTAAAAAGTATAGATATGGAAACTTAGCTGCTTCATTAAAAATAATTTACTTAACTGCCAAATTTGTAGCTTTAAAAATAGGGAGATTTCTACTTTAAAATGGGAAGGAAAAAGGAAGATTTCTACAAAAATATTTTGAAAAATACACATTTAAGTCAAACCAAATTTTGATACACACATTTGTCAAATATCTTAAATGGGTAAAATATACACTAAATACTATGGAGATAATAATGGAAAAAGACTGTGCTTTGCAGGACATTTGATCATTAACTGCTGGTTGAACTGGAGCGCACATGTGTGTGTGGGGGGGGGGGAAGGGGGGGAATACATCCATATTTTTTTATAGGTTCTAGAATCTAATCAAGAAAGTTTAAAATGAATATTTACATTTATGGAGAAAGATTGTAAATCACAAGGCTTCAGTGGAGCATGTGATTGCCAAACATTGGAGGAGGGGGGGGGGGGATTACAAGAATTATGAGTAAGAGATATTAAACAATTCTACTTCTTTACAGATTCTAGAATCTAATAAAGTAAGTTTAAAATAGATATTTATATTTTTGCAGCAAATGGAAAATGGTTAGAAATTATAAAGCTTTCTATAAGCTGTGTGATCACAGATCGTTAGGGGGGGGGGGGGAGTCCAAAAAATTATATGAGTGAGATATATTAAACAATTCTACTTCTTTATAGGTTGTAGAATATAATAAAGCAAGTTTAAAATGAACATTGACATTTATGCCATGGATGGAAAAAGATTGGAAATCATAAGCTTAGATTCCCTATCGTCGCTCGATTTTTAGAATCTTTTAATGATCACAAAAAGTGGCGACTTCAGTAGCGATCGATGCATAATTTTTAATCGCCATCTTTTTTTATTTAGTCGCCACGTGGCCGGTGGCGACCGTTAATTTTGCCCTTTACTTTTTATCGATACCATTTGATTCTGAATTTCACACACATCTCTCTGAGCAGATTCCATTGCGAATGCAATGCTCTTAGCTTTTTCGTATGTTAACTTATCCTCTGCTAACAGCTTTTTCTGTATATTTTCGTTTTTGAGACCCATCACCAATTTATCACGAAGCATCGTACTTAAATTGTTCCCAAAGTTACAGTGTATCGACAGTTTTTGTAATTCAGCACAATAATTTGCAATGGGCTCACCTTCAAATTGCTTCCTCTTGTAGAAACGAAACCGTTCTGTCATCTCTAGTGGTTTAGGATTCAAATGTTCCAAAAGTAATTTTACGATATCTTGATAAGTCAATTCAGAAGGAATGTTGGGAGTGGCCAGATTCTTTAACAATTTATACGTTGTTGCTCCCATAAGGCTTAAAATAGCAGGGACTTTCATTTTATCTTCGATCCCATTAACAACGAAGTAAGATTCTAGACGTTCCACATAACTGGACCAGTCTTCCACAGACGCATCATAAGATTCAAAATTAATGTTCGAAGATCCCATCCTCGTCGCCAACTCTTTTGTCATGTATGCCAGGTAGACCGAGAGACGATACGATTCGTTTTACATACACGCAAAGAACATTTATTAGCATTAAAATACACAGGCACAAACGAGCATAACAACAACTACACCGAACATGTACAATACGAAACTATGGAACACAAAAAGGTAAACAAAGCACGCGCGCGTCACACAGCTTGGAAGGTTCTCTAATCTGGCTGTTGCCAGATACATAACACTGTTCATAACGGTCATTTCTTTAGTCAATCTGACACTTGGCATAATAACAACGCATTTCAGGGTTAATACATTTCATAACTATCATTTATAATTCAAAAATTAACATTGATTTATTCTTAAAAACAAAGAATTGGAATTGGCGTGCATTTTGGCGAAAATAATGATAATGCAAATAGATCACTTCCCTTCTAGGCTGATCTTCCCGTGTCATCAAAAATGCAGACCCACAGTTTTGCTCTTTTTATCGGATAGTTAAGACGTAAGATTTTTCTCCACCCTCTCTCTCTCTCTTCCTGTCTCCTCGAAATAACTTTGAAATTATTCAATCATTTTACGTTTAAGATTGAACCTGCTATACAATTGAAAATATAACATTTCTAGAAATAAATAAAAACTGTTTGTATTTTTTCAAGACTTCTATTTACTTGATTGCGGTACAGTGCTTATACGGTCACGAATATGGTGTAAATGGAAACTATAATTAACTATATAATGGACATCAACGCTATACCTAAGTCAATTATTAACTAGTTATTTTGCATTCTTTTTGTCCTTTTATTTTTAGTGCACTGGATTGTTTTATAACATTATGGCCTTATTTTGACATACTTATTTTAATAGTCACACTTTTAATAGTCACGACGGCGCCCTGAGCAAAAAAAAATTTTTTTTTTTTTTTTTTTTGCTTCTTTATGAATCATAATTTCTAAAGAGCCCGAAGTTTAATCAAATGTACTACGTATTTTCCAACCATTTACTTTTAAAAAACCTTGGCTGAAAGTCAGGGACCACTTGTAGATTACTCTTCTTCGATTACGAGAATATTTTACCGCACACACTAACCTTAAAACAATATTGTTAGTCTTGGACAACACTCTATCCGCCATGCTTTTCCTTGTAAATGAATTCTGTTATCTATTAATCTTCTTTCAACTTTTTTTTTCTTTGTTCAAATTGCCCTGACTAAAAGAATTTGACTTTTTTATTCTTTTCTTTCCTCCACCTTTTTTTTTCTTTTTACTTTCTTCTATCTTCAATAGAAGAAAGTATTGGATTCGTAAAAATTTTCGATTTCGGGTTTTTGATGGATTTACACGTTTTGAGAGCTGTAGAACACGATTTTAACATTTTTAGAAAATGTCTGTCTGTCTGTCTGTGTGTGTGTGTGTGTGTGACAAAATTTTGTGGCAACTGTATCTCTGGAACTACTGCACAGAATTTCATACAAATTGGTATGTAGTTGCACCTTGACATAAATTAGGGCCTATCAACTTTTGGTAAAAATCGTCTTACAGGGTGATATAGGGCAAAAATTTTCAAGATGGGTATCTTTCGAAAGGTCTCGTCAGTACCTTTAAAACGAGTGGTTGAACTATAAATCTGTGATAATTTAAAACAAAGTTATCGATTTTTTTTACTTTTTACGAAAAAAAACTTAGAATTTTTTTTTTTTTTTTTTCTCCCCTTAATTTTATCAAACTCCCACGGTTTCCGTGTTCTGACAAACTTAAACTAATTTTTGCTTTTTTCCCCTAATTTTGTCAAAGTCCTACGGTTTCCGTGTCTTGACAAACTTTAACATATTTTTGCATTTTTCACCTAATTTTGTCAAAGTCCCACGGTTTCCGTGTTTTGACAAACTTTGACAAAATTTTGGGTAAAATGTGAAAATTATTCTAAGTTTGTCAAAACACGGAAACCGTGGGACTTTGACAAAATTGGGGGAAAAATGCAAAAATTTGTTTAAGTTTGTCAGAACACGGAAACCGTGGGAGTTTGATAGAATTAAGGGGAGGAAAAAAAAAAAAAAAAAAAAAAAAGTGGGACTTTGACAAAATTTTGGGTAAAATGTGAAAATTTGATAAAGTCCCATTTTTTTTTTTTTTTTTTCTTTTTCCCTCTCCCCTTAATTCTATACTTTTTTTTTTTTTTTAATTATTGTTACTGAGTGAATTTGTATAGGAAAAGATAGAAGAAAGTCTCGTGGTGGCCACAACATACTAGTTTTTTTTTACCTTTGAAATTTTTTTTTTTTTAAATGTGTAAATAAGGCAACAAACCAGCCTTTTTCGGCACCCTTCTCCATCTGGTGCCCGGGGCAAAGGCCCCACTCGCCCCCCTCTAGTTTCGGCCCTGCACCTTCCCCTTGGTATGCCACTGCAGTATATACATTAATTTTACATCTGTGTTCATAATATTCATTTATAAGGAAAAAATTTGTCTCTTCAGTCTCTTTTTTAAATATTTTACTCTCTTTTCATCTCTTTTTAAAACATTTTAGTCTCTTTTCTCTCTTTTTCAAGAGTATTTTATCACTCCTAGGCCTGAGTTGAATAAAGACAATATTAAATGGTAAAATGTTGCATTTTCGGATGAAAAACATTTTATTCTTGATTAAACAAATTGTTTTAACAGTTACTGGCTTGATATGAAGATAGCGAAAGACAGAGCAGATTTTTTAAAGGCATATATGAATCGGGCATTTTAAAGGTGGATCTGTGGTGCTGTGGGGAGCTGTTTCTACTGAAGGCAGAATGAATTAAGTAATTTTTTCTATTATTATGAACATCAAGAGAATATCCGCAAATTTTAAACATGGAATTCTCTGATTTTTGTTAGATTTTGGGGGGCAATAATATTTTTTTCAACAAGACTTACATTTTTGCTCTACTTCTAGAGCAATAGGAAATAGTTTGAAGACAGACACTTCTGTATTATTGCCTTTCCCGTGTCCTAAAAGTTGAAAAAACTTTAACTTATCATATTAGAAAAGTGCATGCAAGTGGAAAATATTTTTAAATAGTTTAAATGTATTCAGAATATCATCTATGCTGTATGAAATGGTATTGAAACTGAATATTAAAAACAAAAATGTATACAGAGAAAATGTCTGACTGTTTCAGCCTAAAAAGAGACCCCATAAAATATTAATTTAAAGATTAACTGAAAAAAAAAAAATTACTAAGATCTGAGCTGTCCTTATAATTGTGAACACCTAAAAAATCATCTTTTTGACCATATTTAAAGTTTTTTAAGATAGAAAAACAATAAAACTTTTTAAATATAGTCTATTAATGAAATTCAAATTAATAAAAAATATATTTGTTTAAATAACAGTGTTCAGTGTTTAGTTAATATAGAAAAATGGGTGTCCTTATAATTATGAGAAGCAGTGTATATAATGTATCTGATATAAGATATTAACATGTTGTAGAGGAATAAATTTCATATCTGTCATCCTTGGCAGAAAAAAAATATCGCCAAATTATCTGGTGAACATATTTAATTCCTTTCAAAAATCATGGTTATTTTAACAACTTAATTTTTTTTTTTTTTTTTTTTTTATTATCTCCTATCTATATATCAAACTATTTGGGTTTTTCTAAAATTAGCTTAGAAAAAAATCAAGTTGTTCTTAGTCTTTAATTAGGTTTCAGCCACAATCAAGCAATCCTACTACTTAGATTACTTGGTTAGTTAAGACTTAGTAAAGGTTGCAGCATGCATCAGTGACTCCATTTGCTGCTCTTTGGTAAAATAATAATAATAATGGTAAAATAATAATTTGGTTAAAAATAATGGTGATAATTTCTAAGCCAGTGTTGCTGATTTGTTTTAAGTGTTATCATTGCTAAATCCGGTAAGTGATCGATTTTTTTACTTTTAAAGTAAAATATATATATATAGTAAGAGACTTGTAATCATTTGTTGATATTACTGATACTGTAAATCAGTGGCACACCCAGAATTTCCGTCTGGAGGGGGCTTAAGAATAATTGCAAAGCTGCCAACCTAATCTGGGAAACTGTTAGTACCGCCCCTTTTTCTACACCACTTAATTTTTAAAGTAATTTTCTTCAAATGTATTTGCGATGAATTAAGAAGAAAAAAAACTCTAAGAAATGACTGGTGTAGAAAAAGGGGCGGCACTAACAGTTTGCCGGATTAGGTTGGCAGATCTGTAATTGGGCCCTTTAGTATAGAAATAGGTTTATGGGCATGGGCTTATACGCGCACATACAGTCAGCAGCAAAAGTATCTGAGCATTAGCAATAATCCCTGTCTAAAAAAAGTACACTTAATACTGCTTTGTTAAATAAATTCTTGTCGAGTCATGTTCTTAGTCAGTGTAAGAACATGATTCGACAAGGATTTATTTAACAAACAGTATTAAGTGTACTTTTTTGATATCAGAATTATTGGCTAGTGCTCAGATACTTTTGCTGCCGACTGTACATATACTAGTAAAGAATCTGCTTTAAACATTTCTTTTGAAATAAATAAACGAATGAATGAAACTGAATTTATAACAGTATATAAATATGCTAAGTTACAGTAATTTGGTTAGTTGGGGTTGGCATTAAGCTTGCAAACATAAAGTTGTATAGGTTCATCTATGATTAAAAAAAAAAAAAAGAATGTGTACAATATGACAAGCTGGTGAACATAAAATTCTCCCGAAATGAAATGCCCCCCCCCCCCCCACATATTTTCATTGAAAATAAAATTTGATCAAATTTAATACTCCTTTGCAATGCAGTAACACATAAGTAACTAAGAAATTTTAATAATTATAGCCAAATAAAAGATAGAGTTCTTATATGTAGGATTTATAGCAAAATTTCAGTGAAAATTTTTACAAGGCTATTTTTATTTAATTATCTGGAGTATGGGGGCGATGCTTCTTCTCGGTTCGGTTAACAGAAACAAGTCGGACGTAGTCTTTGTGGGTGTAGTTAACACAGCAAGCAGGGCGCAGAACCTCCTAATATTCTAAAACATTAATTCTAATATGTAATATATTACTTAGAATTTTATTTTGTTCAGTTAGCAAATATTTCAAGCGTTACCTTTCTGAGTAATATCATTACAAGATATTGTATTCCAGTATAATATATATATATATGGAATTTGAATTTTTATAACAGGCAAAAATTGCATTATCTAAAAACGGAGCTCAGATTTCATTAACATCAGAGGCAAAAATGAAATGTTCTGCGTACCGTAATAAAAAAATTAGGTGATCACACCCTCCCAAGCACCTGTAAAATAAATTATTGTTAACGGGGTATTTTTCTATTTTGAACAGTAAACTACGCTTTTTGGCATTCCTCTAAATTGTTATGTTTTTAGAGAAATAATTTTACGTATTTGTGATTAAATCAATTAAATTTTATCTTCAGCAATTGATTCGAAATTTCGCTAGCATGTTTATGTGCTAGTGGCATTTACAGAGTTTAACACGAATATGCAAATTCCATTTACAATTTAAAATATTGTTTTCGAAGAACGACTAAGAGCAGGGCTAATTTTTATTTTATATTAGCGAGAATTTTCCTTTGCCAATGCGAATGTGTTAATTTTGCCCAGGGACAAAACAAACTTCCATAAATGTGCAATAAATACTCAAAAATTAAAATACAAAATTGTATGAGCCTGGTATCCCATTTTTCTGACAAATACATCCCTGCTTACTTCCACATCCAATTGCTTCTTTTGCCTGACTTTTTAGATACTCTCTCGATTTCATGAAAACAGTATATATGCTTTAGGACCTTAGTAGCTCTTGCCTAAAAACTGCAATGGAATGTTTTCAACTAAAAAACAATGAACTAGTTCATCGTTTTTGTGTTTGCCAGTAAGAATTTCAAAAATTCCTAATACTTTTTATTGTATAATTTATGAACTTTATTTTTGCTTACAATATCTGTGTTTGAATAATATTTTTTTCATGCATGTTTAAAACTTTTTAGCATGTCAGCTGGTTTTGGAGGGGGCTTCAGCCCCCTAAGCCCCCTCCGTGGGTGCGCCACTGCTGTAAATCACCACACATTATTTTTAATATATATATATATATATATATATATATTTTTTTTGGCCTATTTTTTATTGATTTAGTAAAATATGCCTTTGTTAAAACTCAACCCGCATAATAATTATTTCTTTAATAATTTGCTAAAAGGTCTGTATAAGTATAGTATTATAATATGTTAATAAATAAAAAAAAAATATTTATAAGGTAATTAAAATTCAAGGTTTTATACTTAGTTATTTAATTAATTATCAAGAAATTAATTACTAATAACATTTATTCACAATTACTGATCTAAAATCTTCATGATTTTCCAAAAGTCAAATTGTTTTTCCTACAAATGCTATTTAAACCCCCCCCCCAAAAAAATCTGGTTTAACCCCCCCCCCCCCCTTTTTTTTTTTTTTTTTTTAACGGGTTTTTTTTTTTCCAACCCTGCTACTTTGGTGATTTGGACTTTACAAGACAGAAAACTGCTAATAAATAAGGTTTCACAAGCAAACAAACTAACAACGACAAAAAAAAGATATGAAAGAATGAATTTTTTTCTCCACAATAATTCTTTTTTTTTTTTTTTTTTTTTTTTGGGGGGGGGAGGGGGGGGGGAGGAGGCAGTAGAATATGAAAAAATTTGTCCCAGAAAATTTTGAGGGGGGGGGTGAGGAAGCTTGAGGCTCTAGAGCCCCCCTTTTGGATATGGCCCTGCCAGTTGCACATAAAAACATTAACTAAAACTTTCTCTGAAGCAATATTACAATTAAATAAATAGAAGTAAAAGTCATTTACATTTTTTTTTTTTTATTTTTTTTTTTTTTTTAGTCAAAGAAAGAACAATAGAATAAAAATTTTGAATTTTTTGGAAAGGAAAAAAAATCAGTTGATTTAAACCCTGCTAAAAACAGCTGTTCCACATTCAAGTTGAATGTGGAGCAGCACCAAACACCCAGAAACCTTCCACTGTTTTACCCTTAAATATGTTTTTCTTTTCATCAGTTTCTATAACAATACCCATCTAAACATATTATAAAAAATTTCTAGCCAAGAGCAGTCACGTTCATTTCATACATAATATTTCTTACACTGAATTCATACATCTGTATATATATATATATATATATATATATATATATATATATAAATTTCGTGTCACGATGTTTCTCTGCGATAAACTCCTAAACTAAGGAACCGATTTTAATGAAATTTTGCACACTGTGTGCAGTTTGGTCCAACTTGAGAGATAGGATATAGTTTTTATCTCAATTTATTTTCACAATATTTTTTTATTGCAATTATTTGTTAATTATAGCCCTTTGTTACAGTTGCTCCAAGATATCCGTGAGTTCCATGAGTTTAATTATTGCCAAATAAATAAATAAATTCTGAGTTCATTTTCTTTCGACATAAATTAAATACACTTAATCAAACGTGAACGTTAAAAAAATATAAAAAGTTAAATTATGCATCTCAGGAAAGTTGATGTCAAAAGATTTTATACACACTGATAAAGTGCTAATATAGTTATACACAAGCGAAGTGTGACGTCACTGACCGTCTGTGAAGTCAAGAAAAAGATTTCTTATGTTAATCGCCCATTGGATTTTTTGTAAAAAATGATTAAAAATCGAGGAAAACACTTTGTGGGGCCACCTCTGGCCTTGATGATGACTGCATTGAGATAATTAATTTTTGGATATGTTCAAGGAGTATTCCATTGTACCAAATTTGGATATGTGCTCCGATACCTACAGTATCCTGTAGTATCCATCAGACGGTGCTGTAAGTTGTACATCTATGTATATATTTTCTATGTTTTGTACATATTCTGTAAATGTGTAAATAGAACATTCAGTCATAGAATAAACACGTTAAAGGTATTGTCTGTGTTCTCTATGTTCAATATCAAATCATAACAAAAATATATGAAAGTGGCAATGATGAAAATTGTTTGACATTAATATTACTTCAATTATTTATAAATATGGATCAAGCACAGTTTCAAGAATTATTACGAACGTTAACAGCAAGTAATGAGCGAATAGCAGCATTGTTCACTACAAGCAAAAATGAACTAGATGCGATGAATAAATCTGCAATCACAGAGACAGGTACTGTTACCTTTTTATCCAATTTCAAACAATTTAATTGTAATAGTGAAACTTTCACTCAGTATAAACATCGCTTTGAAAATTACTTAGAAATTAAAAATGTTTTTACTGATAAAGATCTGTGTTCTAAAATATTACTTAATAGTATCGGTTCAGAATTATACAACTTATTAACATCCTTAATTGCTCCTAAATTGCCTAATGAATTAACGTATGATTAACTTATAGTAACTTTAGAAAAACATTTGTGTCCACCACCTAATGTTAGTATAGAACAACATCGTTTTCTATCTCGATTCCAATCTGAAAGCGAAATGATAGCAGCCTACATAGCAGCTCTCCGAAAATATACATCTACATGTGATTTTAATTGTGATTTGTGAATGTGGAAAATCTGTATCAGATTTATTTTTACAAGCCCAGTGTATTCGAGGATTAAAAGATTCAAATATTAGAGAACAGTTGTTAATAATACCTGATTTAACATTCGACAAAGCAGTTGCACAGGCTTTAGCTTACGAAGCTTCAAAATTAAATAACATAGAATTATCAAAAAGTCATTCATCAAAAAATAACTGAAGATATAAATAAAATTTCTAAAATTAGAAAGAATAGTATTTCGAGAAATAATTCTAAAGATAGAAAACGTGATTTTTCTAGCAAGTGCACCCGTTCTGTTTCCAGAGAAAAAAAAACATTAAATTTTCGTGAACTTGGTATTCATAATCCATGCCTTCGTTGTGGCCGTGCAAATCATCTATCACGTCAATGTCATGTAAATTATAAAAAATTGTATTGTCAAGCCTTCCATTGTACTGATCATGTTCAGAAAGTTTGCATATATACTTTGCTAAAGAAAACAAAAGAACAAAAAATTTGATCAATTGAAAATGTTTTAGAACAAAATGATCATATGACAGATATCGATGCTATCGATTTGTTTTCCAGTGTTACCAGGGTCATAGATATTTTTAAAGATACTTCTAATTCATTATCACATGCTGAAAAATTTTATATCAAAATGCAAATCGAAAATAAGATGCAAAAATTTGAAGTAGATTCAGGCACAGGTTATACATTGTTACCTAAACGAAATTTCGATTTCTTGAAATTAAAAAGTGAAATCTACCCTACACATGTAAAATTTCGATCATACACACATGGTATTTTTGAGCCATTAGGAGTAGTAGAAGTACCAATTAAATATAAGAATCTTGTTTATAGTACCAGATATGTTTACACCTGTATTAGGTAGACCATGGATACATCGATTAAAAATAAACCTATTTGAACTCGATAATACGAATAAGTACAATGATCTCGAAGTGAAATCTATCTCTAACTCCAACCTTATTGATGATATCATTAATCAATTTTCTGAAATTTTTGAACCAAAAGTAGGGAAAATTCCCCATTTTACATGCTCTTTAAAACTTCGAGAAAATGCAAAGCCAGCGTTTTTAAAAGCCCGTGATGTTCCTTTTGCTTCACGTGACAAAGTTGAGCAAGAACTAAATGCACTTGAGCATGATAATATTATTATGAAAGTTGACTGTAGTGACTGTGGTTCACCACTGGTTGTTGTACCTAAGCCAGACGGATCAGTATGCCTATGTGTCGACTATAAAGTTGCCGTTAATCCCCAACTACAAGCAGCTCATTATCCAATTCCGAAAATTGATGAAATCTTAAATAGTTTATGTAATGCAAAAGTCTTTTGCACCCTAGATTTATACAAAGTATATTTACATGTAGCAGTTGATTACAGCAGTAAAATTATACAAACCATTTCGACACACAGAGGAACATTTAAAGTTAATCACTTATCTTTTGGAATCAAAACAGCACCCAGTTAATTTCACAGAATTTTGGACCAAATTATGGAGGGTTTACAAGGAGTCACAGCTTATTTCGATAATATAATTATTCATGGTGAAACGATAAACAAATGCAGAGAGTGATTGATTAAATGCTAAGAACGTCTAAAGAAATATGATTTACATGTCAATAAATCAAAATGTCAGTTCTTCAAAAAATCCATTTCTTATTTGGGATATATAATTGAAGAAAATAAAATTTCAAAATGTCCTAAAAAAGTTGAGGCAATAATTCATGCTCCTAGACCTCAAAATACTGATGATGTAAGACGTTTCTCAAGTATGGTTACGTATTATTCCAGATTTATACCGGATACCTCAACTCTGACATATCCTTTAAGATGTTTATTTAGAAAAAACATCAAGTTTGACTGGTCATCTTCTTGTGAATCAGCATTTGTGAAATTAAAACAAGAAATAGCTAGTGATAGGGTTTTAACTCCCTATGGCACATCATTATCAATAACTGTAGCATTTGATGCCAGTCCAACAGGCATTTCAGGAGTCCTATCACATATAGTCAATGGTATTGAAAAACCAGTAGCATTTACATCCCGCTCATTAACAGTAGCAGAGCAGAACTATAGTCAATTGGATAGAGAAGCTTTGGCAATCGAATTTGCAGTTCAAAAGTTTCATACCTATATCTACGGTAAAAAATTTACCCTTATAACAGATAATAAACCTCTATGCAGAATTTTTCATCATGATGCCAAAATTCTTACATTTATGTCATCTCGATTACTCAGATATGCTACATTTTTGAGTGAATATAATTATAAAGTTCAACACCGAAGAAATGAAGATCATATAAATGCTGATTATCTATCAAGAGCTTCCATTAAATTAAGAGATCCAAAAATTCTACAAGATGATAACATCATAAATTTACAAGCTGTGAATCAAATTTCTAATGTGATCCTCATGCCTGAAACTATTGCTAAAGAAACAGAAAAAGATTCAAAATTATCAACTTTGTAAAAGGAACTTTTGTTAGGCGATAATTATAATACTGATTACTTGTTACAAAATGGAATCATTTTTAAAGGTCATAGAATCTACATTCCAGAGACATTCTGGCAAACAGTATTAAAAGAATTACATGCTTCTCACATCGGCATAACAAAAATGAAGCAGCTGGCTAGACGGTATGTTTACTGGGAAAAAATTGATCAAGCCATTGAAAATCTAGTAAAAAGCTGTAAAGAATGCGCTAACTTGCACAATAATCCACCAAATGTTGCTGCACACCCTTGGGATAACCCTAAAGATAATTGGGAATGAATACGCATAGATTATGCTGGTCTCTTCCAAAATCACTATTTTTTTATATGTGTCGATATAAAGTCAAAGTGGGTAGAAATACGCATGTCAAAATCAGCTCCAAATACCAGCTCAACAATCAATCTCTTAAAAACATTTTCTCAACTCACGGATTCCCTTCAATACTTGTATCAGATAATGCGTCCATATTCACAAGCAAAGAATTTCAAACGTACTGCACCACTTGTGGAATACTCCAAAGGTTTATAGCCCCAGGGCATCCTGCCACAAATGGCTTCGCAGAACGAAATGTGCAAACCTTTAAACGATGTCTGAAGTTAATGACAAATGAAGCTGGTACCCTTAAAGAAAAAGTTCAGAAAATATTGCTCCGTTATCATGCTACTCCCCTAAGCTGCGGTAAATCTCCAGCAGAACTCTATCTTCATCGTAAAATTCGTATAGAATTGGAAGGATGCATTGCTGCCAAAATCAACTAGTCAATCAAATTTTATCAGTGAGCCAGTACGAGCTTTATCCAAGGGAGAGAGAATTCAGGTCCGTGTGTACCAAGACAATTTGGGAATATGGCAGTTTGGTGTTGTTATTCTTAAACTGGGGACTCGTAATTACCTAGTGAAGCTGGATTCAGGGCGTATCCTGAAACGATACATAAATCAATTAGTTTCAACTTGAGTGCCTCTGGCAGATAAATATCAATCAAAGGAAACAAACAGTTCCAAATCATCAAAACATGTCACGTTCACTACAAGTACACAAATGTGTGATAATTCACCAACTTCAAGGGGTGATGATATGCTAACAGAGTTGTGCATCCAGAGAAATGATAAAGGACTCGTGAGCAAATCTTCAACATCCAGAGACCACTCTGCAACATCAACACCTTGTAATAACTCCACTCCAAACACCCATACTGTATATCAAAGATCTGGGAGGACTAGACGCCCTCCACAATATCTTTCGAACTATGTAACATAACTTTTACAAAAACTTATTATCAATATATGTATATTTTTTTCTTCACAGTTTATATCCTTCAATTTTATGGGTCAACAAATTTAGTGTGGGAGATTGTAGTATCCTGTAGTATCCATCAGATGGTGATGTAAGTTGTACATCTATGTATATATTTTCTATGTTTTGTACTTATTATGTAAATGTATAAATAGAACATTCAGTCATAGAACAAACATGTTAAAGGTATCGTCT
The DNA here is from genome assembly GCA_963930645.1 of Salticus scenicus. Classification (NCBI taxonomy): domain Eukaryota; kingdom Metazoa; phylum Arthropoda; class Arachnida; order Araneae; family Salticidae; genus Salticus; species Salticus scenicus. The sequence goes on from OZ005651.1 coordinate 167,413,820, forward strand.
GCGTTCTCTATGTTCAATATCATATCATATCAAAAAGATATGAAACTGCAACAATTTTTTTACCTAAAGATATACATCCTTACTGGTCATCAGAGTTGAATTTATAACTGGGCTCATTACTGAAGTAATAATAATTGGGCTTCTGACCGAATGTATCCAGTACAATTGTAATTGTACTAGCACTATGCAATGGTGAGGGGACAGTCGGCCAAATGATCTCTTTAACCTTAGCCTCTCCCACCCCATGACCCATTTGCTGAATCATCTATGAATTTTAGCGTTCCAGTTACGCATCAAATTATTGGCTACCAAAAGTTAATCATTTCAATATCATAAATATATTGTATGGTATATATGCTGAAGCAATTTGATCACATTCAAATGATTTTTTTCCCCCCTCCTCGGCATACCTATAAATCTTACGACTTTTGATAGAGAAAAAAAAAGGGGGACTTAGGGAACATTTTGCCAAAATAAGGGAAAGGACTTTTAGGGACCTAAAATAAGTTAAGGGACTTTAGGGACCACACTACATGCCCTGTGAATATATCTCATACAATAATAAATTATATGATAAATTTACAATTTTTATTACAGTTTAGAATTATAGGTAAAGACATGATTTTATTTATTTCTATTTTTTTTTTTTTTTTTTTTCAGTGTATGAAATTATTTTTTGTTCAAGTGCAAATACTGTTGGTTTAAAAGAATTTAGATACTTATCTCAAAAACCCGGACCTTGCTTAAAATTAACTTTCCTTATCTCATTAGATTCAGTTTCTAAAATATCACCATCAAAATAAATTATATCTTGATTTTTTTTCCTTGAAAACTTTACTATAAATTTCACTGTTTACATTGTTTGTGATGTGTGGATTTCTGGAGTTTGTGGATTTTAGGAGTGCAGATTTCTGAAAGTCTACTGTATATATATAGTACATATGCAAAGCTTACTTTGTATCATATATTTAGATATAGATGTTACTCTGTATAATTTTTCAGTTTATATAATTAAATAAAATTGTCGTATTAAAGATTTTTTTAAGCTTTCACAGTTTGCATTTCACTCAAATTTTTAATAGTCCACTATGACAGTTTAATCCTCAGTAGGCACATGGGGTGAAATAGGACTACATCATAAACATTTCTGTGTCTAGTTTTATACTGCTTCACTATAATTTTAGTGAAATAGCTATCGTCAACACGAAGCTTTTTTTTTGTCTGCTATTGAATAATTCACATAGAATAAAGTGGATTAAAAATGCTAGAGAAAAATAGAGGAAACAATAAGAATGATTGTTGGGGTCAAATTTTGATTCTTTGTGGCATTTTCAGGCTTCAAGAGTTTAAGTTGGTTATTGATAGAGCAACACGTATCAGAAACGGAAAAAATGGCACCTTGGATAAGAAATATATACTGAAGAGGACAGACTACAACTCTGTAGTAGTATACTTAACTATAGTGCTTCTTAGTAACATACGCATTTTGATTTGTATGTTTGCACTGATAGGACTATTAGAGATCATTTTAATACATTGTTGCATATTAAACATTTGTTCAACAATGATAAATTCTATGATTTCTTTCCTATTTTTACCCAAACATGATCCATTATACTCCTCAACTTTCCAATTATTTTCAAAGTGAGCTAATCCATTTAGTTTTAAAAATCTAGTTTTCATCTAAAGTGAAGTTTAAGCTTGAATCCCCCCCCCCCAACCTTTTGGATACCTAGCTTAATATTGCCGGATATTTAAAATACAACCAGATAGGTCAGATACTAGATATTTACCAGATATCTGTTTTGTCCCTAATTATATCAATGTAACTAGCATTTCTAATTTCTTATTTAAATATATTTTGATTTGGGTAATCAATTTAAAAGAGAATTCAATTTTTATTTATTTATTTATTTTATTTGTATTACCTACATTTTAACAATGACCCATTTAATATTTCTATGTAAAATGTGTGAGAATCATTTGCTTAATTTTCTAAACAACAAAACTCGTTTTAAAAAAGCAAGTTCTTGTAAACACCATTGTAATTTTGATTAACTTATAAAATTTTCAAATTAGAATGTTCATATTCAATGATATTCATGCCAGTATTATAAATGATATCAAAAAACTGGTCCTATATCTTTACAATGAAAATAATCCTCATAATGTCATGTACAAACAAAACCATATTTGAACTAAAAAAACACAGGAACACTACATTGATTTTGTGATTTTCAGACTTATTCTTCCAAAGCGACTGAAAACATCAAATAAATGTTGTCGGAAATTTTCACAAATACTATTTTCTGTACCTGTAATAGGATGTGAAAAACTTATTAGTATGACTTAGGGGTGTTCTTTAATTTTCATAACTAAAGTTATTACTAATCTGTAATGACATTAATTTCTACTATGATTCAATTTTTTCATCTATAAAGTTAAATGTGAACAATAAAATTATTTAACTTTTTTTTTTTTTTTGAGGGGTTGGATGATAGTGGGAAAGAAAGAGAAAGAAAACCTCCCTTTACAGATAAAAATACCAGAGCAAAAAAATTAATATTCTTTGTGTACACATAAGAGAAAATATAATTATATAGTTTATACATTTTCAGTTTGTAATTTGAAAAGTTTTTTGAAAGGGATATATATATACATATATATATATTAATTACTTATTAATTAAAGTGTATCTTTTAAGTCTTTATACTTATCTTATATATCTTACACTTATATATCTTATACTTATCTTATATATCTTATCTCTTTTAAGTCTTTATACTTTAGTCTTTATCTTTTATACTTATTAATTAAAGTGTACCTTTTTTATACAATAAAAAAGGTGCCAAAGGCAGCACTGAAAATTATACAAAAATATATAATTTTGAAAATATGTAGAAACTTGAAGACAAGTGGGCGTGGTCAACAAGAAGAAAAAAAAAAAAAAAAACTTTAATAAAAACAAAAAAATAACGAATTAAAGTAACGAAGAACAATTGTAAAAACAACACTACATGTGAAAAACATCCTTCCACTTCCTCTTCAGTGGGTGGGAGCAGCAGAACAAACAATAAAGTAAATTGATAAAGGCCTAACAGGTTTCGGAAACATGGCAAAACTAGCATACTCCCAACAAAAATCAATGAAATTCAAAAACAAGATTAAATTACTGGTAAATTATATATAACAACAGCAATGTAAATTAACGGTAAATTAGTCTAATTCTCGCAGCAGGACATCTGCCAACTCTATCAATTAATGCCAAGCCGAATAACTGCTTACGTAAAAGCCAGAAGAGGGCCAACGCATTATTTACTTGTTCACTTTGTGAGGCTCTTTTTTTAGATTAAATCCTCCTAAATTTCTGAAACTGTAATCATTTGTTTTTCTCCATGTACATCACATCTACCAATTTTCATTCCATTTGGATAACTCCTTCTTGGTGTGTCTTTTTTTTTTTTGTCTTAGAGTGTATCACTAAGTACTTAAAAAAGAACAATAAGAGAAAATGTGCAATATTTAAGAACATGTGCTTAGCCCTAAAGAAATAACAATGTTCTGTATTTTAAATAGTTTGGAGGGTAAAGTTGATTTTCTATACCAATTATAAAAAATGCTAGAGCTGGAAATCGAACCCAGGTCTGGTGCTAACATGAAAGATGTTTTTCCACTGAGTTACCCTGACTGATAACCAGCTCGGCATTTCTCACATAATAATCATTGGCAAGGTGCAGAGCTGGTTATTATCCTGAGCCAGAGGGAGCTCAGTGGAGGAACATACAGTCGGTAACAAAAGTATCCGAACACTAGCAAAAATTCCTGTCTAAAAAAAGTAGAGTTAATATTGTTTTGTTAAATAAATCCTTGTTGAATCATGTTCTTAGACTGACTAAGTACATGATTCGACAAGGATTTATATAACAAAACAGTATTAAGTGTACTTTTTTTATATAGGAATTTTTGCTAGTGTTCGGATACTTTTGTTACCGACTATACGCACATTAAATAGAGAAACTGGTTTCGATTTCTGGCTCAAGCATTTTTCGCATACTTGATTAAAAAAATCAGCTTTACACTCCAAACTATTTAAAATGAATTTTCAAGGTTGGTAAATTTCTACATAAATTTTCCAAGTGTTTTTCATGCTGGCAAAATTCAAGATTGCAGTGTTACAGATGAATGTTTTATTCGGCCTAATTTTGGATGTGAAAAAAGAAATTAAAAAAATATATATATTGAAAAGGGAGTTTAGAAATAATTTGGCCAAAAATACAAACTTTACTGACTAAATTCCTAAAATACTGACCAATCTGAAAAATGCTGACTTTTACTAACTTTACTGACCAAGTTTCATCCCTGTGTTTAGCTGGTAGTGCCAATAGGTGATAATGCGTCATTTTAAAAAACTTTAATATTCCAGCAGAATTTATTTAGCTCTTAATGCATTCTGCACCATTCAGTTTGGTGTTGATTAAGATATTTCTAATTTTGTATTAATCTATTCTATATTAAGAGATTTATGATACAGAAGGCTTCAAAACTCAAAACTAGTATTTTGTTATTGCATGCTAATGCAAATATACCCAAATAGCACAGAGAACTTGCATTACGATATCTTTAATATTGATTAATCAAGTCAAGAAACTTGCATTGAGCTTGATATTTCAAGCCAAGTTTAATGCAAGCCAAGATCAAGAAATCTAGTTTACACTTCTACTACTTGCTTTAGACTTGATAATTCAAACATGAATCAAGTAAATGTATCAAGCGTACACTATGCTTCCAACAACATATATGAACCAAATATTACATACCAAGCATTCTTTTAACAGCATACAATAGCTTTTTCTCCGTCAACAGAAAAAGCTCATATTATTCTATGGGAAAATTTATTTCAAAATGACTTAGTACCTAATGTATTTATTTAAATTCTGTTTTCACATTCAGAAAAATCACAATGGTTAAATATGTTCTTGTTTTCCAAAAGTTAATTATTTTTTTAATTCTCAATAATTCCTTTTACAGCAAAAAAAATGCGATGTTTAATTTTTTGCATTTTTAAACTCAAAAATAAAAATTTTATAAATCAATTTTTAGAAAATGCATACAAATTAAACTACTGTAAAAGCACTTATTTTCGCGAGGCTTTAATTTTCGCGATTTTCGCGAGCCCATCGTAATCGCGAAAATTTAAGCCTCGCGAAATACTTTTTTTTTTTTTTTTTTTTCGCAGCAAAAAAGAAAACAGAAATTTTTCAATTACCAAAACTCGCATGCATTCACGGTCCGAATACGAGAAAAGTGAGAGGGGGTGGGGTGATTACATTTTCGGTGCAAAACGGGGGTTCAGAAGTCCCTAGTTTGATAAACAGCATGAGAAAAAAGGGATTAAGAAAAGAAAATTGTTTGGGATGGAATTAGGATTTTTCAACTTTTGGTTCTGTTCATATAAAATTCACGAAATTTTCAGCTCGCGAAATCAACGATATCTTCATTTTCGCGAAAATTTCGGCTCGCGAAAATAAGTGCTTTTACAGTATTATGAATTTTCCCAGTAGGAAAATAGATAAAAGAAAAATACGTTAGATAATGGGGAATGTGCCATAGGTGCTGCTTTGTATGTATATATTTCCTTTCCAGTATTTATTTAATATAATATCAAGTGACGTTGATCTTATTGATATTTTTCAAGCCATTCAGTTTTTACCCCTTGAATGTTATACTTTTTCAGAAATTCAGTTTTATCAACCCAAATAGAAGGAAAGTTTTGGTAAGTTTGAGATTTATTTGGTTTAATTATATGCTTTTTAAAATTGTAAGCTTTCGGTTTATTGTTTCTTAACTTTTATTATTGTCATTAAAAGCTTTACACCTTTTTTTTCTTAATATATATATATATATATATATATATATGTGAAGGAGAAATCCACCACAGACGAAAGCAGCTTATCCATTGGCCGTGAAGTTTGCTATAAAACGTTGTTGAAAAGATGAAATAATCCAAGTCTTGAGAATTTTACATATTCTTTTATTAGATGTTCGTTATTCAAGAAATCACATGAAGACAAATATAACTTCACACATAAAAATTATTTGCAACACAATCAACCCAGAAAATTCCGGTGATCAAGGGAGAGAGAGAGGGCAGAGCAAAAAAACTACTTCTTTACTATCTCGTGAAAAGAGCAAAAACTGTGGGTCTGCTTTTTTTTCTCGTATGGGGAGAACCCCCGGAAGGGAAGTCATATGTTTGCTTTATCTTATTTTCGCCAAAATGAAAGCCAACTTCAGTTCTTTGTTTTAGATAATAAACTAATGTTAATTTTTTTGAATTTGTAATGACGGTTTATAATTGTATTAACCCTTTAATCGCCAACATTACGCCAAGCGACAGTTTGACTAGAGAAAATGTCCGTTATGAACTGAAATCATTAATATTGGGTAATTTAAAATAAATTATATCCGGTGTTGCAATAATATAAATTCTGACAATGAGTTTTCTTGTTTTATGACTATTTGAGAACACTTTTTTTTATAATTACATTTAATGTCAGAATTTCCGTTAGATATTATTTCTTTTATTTTCTTTTTATCCCATAAAATAAAGTACTTTTCTATTTAAAAACATAAACATTTTATTTATGATTTAGATATAAAACATATACAATTTAGATTTCTGAATGATGTGTGTTATTGTTTTATGTTAATAAATAGTGTAGGTCATATGTATAATTAAAATTGTGTAATTTTTAATGACATTTAAAAATAATTCTTTCTCCAAATGCCTAAGAACAAATTATGTAAATATAATATCTCACTTGAAATTTAATTATTTTTTTTTATTGCAATAATGCATTAATTTATCATTAGATTTTATTTTATTTAAAAATTCAATTAAAATTTAACCAAATATATGTGAACACCTTCACAATATATATATAAATATATTAGGAAATTAGAATGAGGATAATTGGAATTTATACCAACAATAAAAATTTAGTATTCTAAAAAATACCATTGAGGTTAGATTTAGAGATAAAAAAATATAAGACAAATATTTAATACAAGTGCACATATTTTTTACAAATTTTTACTGCATACATTAGAACTTGTATACAAAAAAAAAAAAAAAAAAAAAAAAAAGTTAAATTTTTTTATTTTAATGTATCCTAAATACACTCTGCTTAAGTGACTTTGTTTTATATGTTCACACCAAAGGTGCAACTAAGGGAAGACTGTGGGACCTCGAAACCTTCCAGATGTTACGAAATTGAATACATTTTCTTTTTTTTATCATTGAAACAAACTAAGAAATCAGTCTCAGCCTCCCACAGGCCACTTTAGCCCCTAGTCTCTGGTTACACCACTAGATCCCTCACTGGTGGAAACGATTAGTTATAGTAATTAATTTGAAGATATAAATTATGTAAGATTGATTTTTAACAACTTGTAGTAAAATGCACTAAAAAATGAGGGGGGGGGGGGAGTATCAAAAGAAGAATAAGCAAACAACCTTATAAATTACAGAGACAAATCAATTGCTTTAGGTTGAAATAATTTAGCATGATCGATTCTTCATCGGGCACAAAAGTAGCCATGAATTCAGTGTAAAAGCAATAACATAATATGGCCAACTAAAAACTCAAAGTAGCACTGGTTCAGTTTTAAATATAAAAAATTTTGGCTAATGAGCTATTAATAATCCTTACCAAAGAAACTAAAAAAATTGCAAGTAAAATCTTGTTTAAAACACATGTATTTTATTTTCTAAAACTTTTTTTTACTGACATTTTGTAAATAAAATACATTTGATTTAATTATATTTTTTAAATATAAATTTAAAAAAAAGTACATTTAAGAAATTTTTAGAAACCTTACTTCCAGCTTCACTGACGTAACCTTTATGGCAAAGTACTTTCAATTAGGGGGATCCCCCTCATCATCAACACCGGTTACTCCTGCTGTGTTGAGTGCCTGTGAATCTTTCTTGAAAGTGATGGGTCTTCTTCTTTCCTCCAGAAAGTGGCGGCAAGTAGGATCTATACCTGTCTTTGATTCGTCGTGGTTGCATGCACGGGATTGGTTCAGAATTTCTATAGTTTCGTGAATAGTGTGTAATGGTGGTTGTTATAATGAGCTATTTTCTTAACATTTTTTAAATCAATTTCTATATTTTCATTTTGATGGGTTTGTGCTAAAGCTGTGGTATATTTTCCAGATTAAATATTGCTAACATGTTCCTTTATTCTGGTGTTAATTTTCCTTTTTGTCATTTCCACATAACAACCATTGCTATTATCTTGGTATTTAAAGGGGATTTTGTATATACCGGTAGTTTGAAGGGGGGGGGGGAGGATTTTGATCTTTATCATTTCTGATAATCTGGTAAATGTTAGGGTTTGGTTTAATTGGTATATTTATGTTCAATTTACTAGCAATGTTTTTTTTTTTTTTTTTTTTTTACTGCAGCTCCTCGGCCATATGGAATAGCATTGGTGAATTTTATGCGTGGTTTTTGGTGGCTGGGAATATGGTTTAGCTTTTTTAAACGTTTATTGTAAAGTTTATCCACTAGATTTTTGGGGTAGTTAGCTTGAATAGTTATACTTTTAATATATTTAATTTCTGTTTTAAGATCTTCCGGTTCAGTGTAGATGAGAATTGTGCAATTTATATATGATTAAATTGCATTGATTTTATATCTATAGGGGATTTTGCTATTGTAATTATCTCTTGACTGGAGATGGGTCTTTCATATACTGTTGTTCTTATAGTGTTTTTCATTCTTTTAATTTTAACGTCTAGAAAATTAAGTTCATTGTTTGTTTTTGTTTCACAAGTAAATTGTATATTTTTGTCTAATTGGTTCAAATTATCTAAAAATTCATTTATATTTAGATTTTTGTGGACTATAGTGAAGGCATCGACCATCGTCAACATATCAGTTCCAGTAAATTATATATCCTTTGAACTTTTCTAAGATTAGGATTTCTAGTTTTCTTAATTTAATTTCTGTGATAATCTCGAATATGGGAGATCCCATTGGGACCCCTTTTATTTGTTTATATATATTTTCCATTAAATTTTAAGTAGCTCTCTTTTAATATTAAATTGGTGGTGTATTTTAGTGTTTGGGCTATTGAGGGGCTATATTTTTCATCTATTTTATCGTTAATAATTTCTATTACTTCATCAGTATCGATTGAAGGGTAAAGATTTATTATGTTGAAACTAACAAATTTGTAGTCGTTTTAGATTTTGAAACTTTTAAATTCTTCTGATACAATCTATCACACAAAACCCCTCCGAAAATTAGACCAATAGTTAATAAAAGAGAAGGCCCTACTTATCCTTTAGAAAAATACATGACCAGCATTTATAAAGAACTTTTACACCTGTCACAAAAGAGTTTAAATTCCACCGAAGATTTTATCAAAAGAATTTAAAAGTTTTGAAATCCAAAACGACTAAAAATTTGTTAGTTTTGACATAATAAATCTTTACCCTTCAATCGATAATGATGAAGTAATGGAAATTATTAACGATAAAATAGATGAAAAATATACAACCAAACACTAAAATCTACTACCAATTTAATATTAAAAGAAAGCTACTTTAAATTTAATGGAAAAATATATAAACAAATCAAAGGGGTCCCAATGGGATCTCCTATATCCAGGATTATTGCAGAAATTAAATTAAGAAAACTAGAAACATTAATCTTAGAAAATTTCAAAGGATATATCATTTACTGGAACCGATATGTCGACGATGTCTTCACTATAGTCCATGACAATCAAAATATAAATGAACTTTTAGATAATTTGAACCAATTAGATAAAAATATACAATTTACTTGTGAAACAGAAACAAACAATAAACTTAATTTCCTAGACGTTAAAATTAAAAGAATGAAAAACACTATGAGAACAGTATACAGAAAACCCACCTCCAGACAAGAGATAATTAATTACAATAGCAAAACCCCCTATAGATATAAAAATCAATGCAATTCAATCATATATAAATCACGCAATTCTCATCTGCACTGAATTGGAAGATCTTAAAACGAAAATTAAATACATTAAAAGTATAACTATTCAAGCCAACTATTCCAAAAACCTCGTGGATAAACTTTACAATAAATGATTTTAAATGCTAAACCATATTCGCTGCCACCAAAAACTGCCCATAAAATTCACCAACGCTATTCCATATGCATACTTTCCAACTCTCTTGATTTCGGTGGAAGACTTCCGAATTTTCGATCTATCTTCCGATTTTCCAACTGGAAGTTAAAATTTTCTGATTTATCATAAAAGAGAGAAAATTACAAAATAACTCGTAATAGAGGCAAAATTAAACAATGTTTATTAAAAAAAATATATATCAGGCATGTAATTTTTCTGCAAATTCACGGATTTTCATATTTCATGGAATTCCACAAATTAATTTCTACTCTGTTTTAAAAAAATTGCGGTTATAATTTGTTCATAAAAAAGAAACCTCATTAATGTGAGTCGATCAAATGCTCTATGAAAGCCTCCCAATTGTCAATCTTTTCCCATCCACAACATGAATGTCAATATTCATTTTAAAGCTGCTTTATGAGATTCTAGAACCTATAAAGAAATAGAAATGTTAAATATTTCTTGTGCATCTAATTATTTTTTGCCCCCCTCCCTTCTTATCTCCAAGTAGCAATCGGCAATCACATGTTCTGCAGAAGCCTTTTGTTTCCCAATCTTTCTCTATCCACAACATAAATAGCAATATACATTTTAAACTTGTTTTGGCAGATCCTAGAAATAGAATTGAAAGAGTCAGCAAAATTTTTTCAGCTAATTTCTAATTTTATGCATAGTTAAGTTTCCTGTTTTGTCTTTGTAAATTCAATTTCTTTTCACTTTTACTTTTTTTTTTTTCTTTTACAAATTTTAAAATAGAAATTTAAGAAATCTCATATTAACTGTTGCAGAAATTAAGAATATATATGTAAAATTATGATAATGTACTACATATAAAAAAACTGCCTAATTTTAGTCAAATCTCCCTAAATTTGAACATGAATCTTTCTATTTCTTATTTTTTAAGGTTGGCAAGTTTGCATATGACTGAGGAGCTGCAGTCAAAATAAAAAACATTGCCAGTAAATTGAACATGAATATACCAATTAAACCAAACCCTAACATTAGAAATGATAAAGATCAAAATCCCCCCCCCCCTGAAACTACCGGTATATACAAAATCCTCTTTAAATACCAAGATAATGGCGATGGTTGTTACAAGGGAATAACAAAAAGGAAAATTAACACCAGAATAAAGAAACATGTTAGCAATATTAAATTTGGAAAATATACCACAGCTTTAGCACAAACCCATCAAAATGAAAATATCAAAATCAATTTTAAAAATGTTAAGAAATTAGTTCATTATAACAACCACCATTATGCACTATTCCACAAAACAATAGAAATTCTGGACCAATCCCGTGCATGCAACCATGACGAATCAAAGACAAGTATATATCCTACCTACCGCCACCTCCTGGAGGAAAGAAGATTACCCATCAATTTCAAGAAAGATTCACAGGCACTCAACACAGCAGGAGTACCTGGTGTTGATGATGAGGGGGGTCCCCTTAATTGAAAGTACTTCGCCATAAAGGTTACGTCAGCAAAGCTCAAAGGTTTCAGTTTCTTAAATGTGTTTATAGCTTCATTAATAGCCTTAATAATAAGAAAAAGGTATGTTTATCAAAAATCTTTCAGTCGGTAAAATTCGTCATTCATATGTCTGATTATTAGAAATTTAGAAATGACTAAGTGACAGTTGTTGCTATTTTGGCAAATTGTGTGAACTCTATTCCCATAAAAATCTTATTCATTTAATCAACTTAAAGGATTTTTTTCAAATCATTTATTTTTGTTACTTCTATTATCCAACTATCATAGGTAATGGAAGTATTGTATTTGGTCCAAAAATCTGGTAGCAAGTTTTCACCTGATTTACATGTTTTAAGGTTGCATGAGTCCAAAAAGGTAGTTTTGGCAATTGGTCAGTGTGTTTGTGTATGTATGTGGGGAATCTTCTGACTATCATATCTCCAAAACTAATAAAGATAGAACTACAAAATTTCAGAATTGAGACAGGTCTATGTACAGAAGAATTTTCCAACTTTTGGTAAAAATTAGAAAAACGGAAGTGGGACCGTAAGTCCGTATCTTAAAAACAGCTGTAATGATCTGCTTCAAAATTGCTACATAAACACTCTATTAGATGTCTTTTCAAACGATATCGTTGGTTAGTTCAGGAAAACTGATAGGCGTCCTGTATAAATAGCTCAATTTCAGGTCTCGTAAGTATGTTCCTTTAAAAACGGCTGTACTTTTTTTTTTTTTTTCAAACTCGCCATATTAACTGCTTTTTAAATGTTATGTTGTATATAGTTGTTATTTTTTGGTCAACAATTGAGTATGCCGAGTTTTGGTAAATGTTGGCATCTCAAAAACGGCTGTAACGATTTTCTTGAAAATTATTACATAAATTCATTTTATAAATCCTTTCTCATGTATTACATGGTTATTACAGAAAATTAACAGTCAACCTGATTAGGTCAGTTTTAGATCACGAAAACTGGTGTTTCAAAAAATAACTCTACCAGTTTTTTTTTTAACTCGCTATATGAACTATGTTTTATGTCTTAACATGAGTATCAAATTTCTCTTACCAAAAAATTTTTAGATGTCTACTTCATTAGGTCATTTTTCTGTTTTTTGATCACATTATCTCCAAAAAGTGCATATTATACGTGCAATAGTGAGTAATGGAAGTTGTGTGGTTGTTTCACACCAGATTTCTAATTTTAAAATGTTTTATTCATGGAATGTAGATTTATCTATAGTTTATTGATTATTTAATTACCTGATAAAATTTGATAAAATCAAATAATTCAATTAAAATTAAACTTTTGTGTGCATATCATTTGTTAAGCTACATATTTATAAGCAGTCTTTTTATTAACAACAATTTTGTTTATGTAAGATTTAAGGAACACTTAAAGCTAGTAACTGAACAAAATTATTAAATCTCAGTAATCAAGCTTATATAAACAACCACTTACATTATATCCATGTAACTAACATTTCAATTTCATATTTAAATATATTTTGATGATGAAATATTGGATTATTTTCTTTATTTAAAATTTTACAGATTTTTGTTAAGTTTAATTTATTCACTTAAATGTACTTTTTTAATTATTTATTATTTTAACTCGCATAGAAAGGCAAAATATGCTAAGTTTTTGAGTTGAAGACTGTTTTTTAAGTTTTGTGTTCAGAAATATGTTTAAGAAAGTTTAACTGAATTTGAATTATATGTGGTTTAAAATATATTCCTTTAATTGCATATATCTATAAGTGACCATTAATTTATTTATCTATTCCCATTTGACATTATTTATTTATCTATTCCCATTTGACATTATTTATTTCTCTTTTAATTAGGTACACCAGTATTTCTTAACACTTGCTGCTTTGGATAATAGTTGTTTTGTGATAAAGCTATAGATGATATTTTTTGCATGTCATAAACTAAACTAAAACATGTGAATAATTGTAATATTTATTAGATATTTATGTTAATTTAAAAAAAAAATTGCCATTGATAAGAAAAACTTTGCATTTCTTTCAAGAATATATGAAACATTATTTGTATAAATATCATGCCTTTAAAAGTTTCATAAAAAAGAATAAGAATTTCGAGAAATTATTTTTACTAAATTAATCAATGTCTTGATGATGGAATACCAAGAGCTGATGAAAATGGTCAGCTTGCAGGAAAAAAATGATGAAGAATTTAGTAACACTATCTGTATGAAACAAACTGAAACAAATGATCAGCTTGCAGAAAGAAATGATGGAGAATATAGTAATAGTAATAGTGAAGCTGAAGCTGAAACAAATGACCGGCTTGCTCAAGAAAATGATGGAGAGATCAGTAATATCAATAGTGAACCTGAAACTGAAATAAATGATCAGTTTGCAGAAGAAAATGATAGAGAAATTAGTAATACTAATAATGGTGCTGAAATTGAAACAAATGACCAGCTTACAGAAGAAAATGGAGGAGAATTTAGTAATACTGCGGTTACAAAGAATGAAACTGAAATAAATGATCAACTTGCAGAAGAAAATATTTCAGAATTCAGTGATTCTACGAGTGCAAAACATGAAATTGAAACTATTGGAGAGTTTAGTAATACTGTTAGTAAGAAAAATAAAAATAAAACTGAAACTAAAATGAAGGATCAAAGTGGTACTGTTCAAAAAACTTATGTTTGCTCTGAGTGTGGCAAAGTTTTTAATAGAGCAATTTGTTTAAGAAATCATATGAAATCCCATAACCGAAAATCTTATATTTGTAATGTATGCAACAAATCATTTTGTAAAGAAAGTGCTCTGAATATACATAATCGAATACATACTGGTGAAAGGCCATTTACATGTCATATATGTGGCAAAGCATTTTCTCAAATTATTCACTTGAAAGAGCATGCTAGAGTTCATACTGGAGAGAAACCTTTTGAGTGTAACATTTGCAACCAATTATTTTCTTATAAAAGTGCCCTGAACCGCCATATTCTTCATCATAAAGGAGAAAAACCACATATATGTGAGATATGTAAAAAGGGATTTGCTCGAAATTCTCAATTACTAGAACATTGGAGAGGGCATGTTGGAGAAAAACCATTTACATGCCACTTATGTGAAAAGTCATATGCTCGTAGTGATACATATAATTACCATATGAGATGCCACAGAAGGAGGAAACTTTATGAATGTGTCGTGTGCTTGGCGAGTTTTCATCAAAAGGGTCATTTACAGCGTCATTTACGAACACATACTGGGGAAAAACCATATGGATGTTGTTTATGTGATAAATTATTTGCACAGAAGAGTAGCTTGGACTGTCATATGGAGCGGCATAGTGGTGAAAAAATATACAAATGTGATATATGTAGCAAATCATTTGCTCATAAGAAAACGTATGATTCTCATGTTCGGAATCATGATTTGAAATTCTCATGCAATGTTTGTAATAAAGCTTTTCCTTATGTATATAAATTAAATAAACATCTTCAAATTCATTCTAAAGAACAATCTAAAACTTGAATTGGTATATTACTATGCAGTGAATTTCCAAAAATCTGCATAGCTAGATCTAGAGAGTTTATTTTAAAATTTTGCACATTTCAGATCATTATTTGTTAGCATTTCTCAAACAAGAGTTTAAATGCTATAATACATATAAAATATGATGAATTATATTATATGTACATAAGTCGGAAAATATAAAATGTTAAAACTGTTAAATGAAGGGTGATTATTTAATAAGAAGAATTAATGGAGGTAAAGTATGTATACATTTTTTTTTTTTTTTTTTTTTTTTTTTTTAAGTTAAAAAGTAAAATTTTTACCATAAAGCAAAATATGAAGTTTTGTATGGATACAATATTAACTTGTAATTATAAATTTACTATATGTGTTGTTGCATTTTTGAAGCACACATTTTTTTTTTTTTTTTTAAATCTACAAACAGTTATTATTTCTTGTTCAAACACAAATATTTTGTTGCTTTAAAAAATTTAAGTACCTTACTCAATATTAGCTTTCTGTACTTCCATATGAGATTCAGCTTCTGATGAATTGCTATTAAGGGCCCTCTTCACTCTCCGCTGCCAGATGCCGAAGCTAATGTTATTCTATGGGAAATTTTTCTTTACAAATAACTTATTAACTAATACATATTTTTAAATTCTGCTTTCACATTCTGAATATTCACAGCTGTTAAATTGACGGACCTTTTTTAAAAAATTATTTTTTTAAATTTTTATATTTTATTTTGAAGCTACAAAATACGAATTTTCAGTATGTGAAATTTTTTCATTTTGCAATTTCAAAATAAAACATTAAAAATTAAAAAAATACATTTTTAAAAAAGGTCCATCAATTTAACAGTTAGGAATTTTCTGAATGTGAAAACAGAATTTAAAAATATGTATTAGTTAATAAGTTATTTGTAAAGAAAATTTCCCCATAGAATAACATTGGCTCGGGCTTCTGGCGACGGTAAGTGAAGAGGATCGTTAATATTAATGAGCTTTCTTGAAATATTCATGAAATCTTTACTGTAAGTTTAATTATTTACTAAATTAAGATATGTGGATGCATGGAGATTTACATTTTTAGAATCTACTGCATTAATTTTGTGAATGTGTTTAAAAATGGGAAAAAGTAAAACAGGCTGATCCAGACAAAAATTTGAGTCTTTTAGCTGCCCTTTCACATAATTTCATTTTATAATTAACTATGTTTTCAGTATTATTTTAAATTATTACCTACATATCATTCATTGATATACTGTTAACATGGCATTAATTATTATATAAATATATATATATAATTGCTAAAATGGAATATTTCATACAAAATTAGTTTTTTCATAAAATTGAATTAAATATAAACTTCATTTTATAAAATTCTATTGAAAATATATAATTATATGTGCTAAAAAAGTGTGTTTTATTATGGAAAATTGAAGCTCATTTAATATATTTACCTGTTCCTGACATTTAGTGGGTAAAAAGTATTTTTTAAATACACTAAGCGACAAAAAAAAAACCGCACTTGGATATTTTCCTTTTCGCCTTCTACAACCGTCAATTTTATCATTTAAAAAGCAAATTTTCGAACAGATTTTATTATGTTGTCCTCTACATACACTTTAGCTTTGAGTCCAGTGTTAAAAACAAAATGCAATTGCCAGCAAAACTGTAATTTTAGAAATTATTTCAAAAATGGTAAGAATAAGGCAGTTAACGATACCACAAAAAGTATTAATTTTTGAATGAAAATAAAAAAATATTTTAATATGCGAGGTGCCAAAATAATTAAATGTTAACGAAATATTAGTAAAAGAGTTTTTAGAAAGATATAAAATTTTTTGGCCTTTTAAACTGGAAATTTGGTTTTAGGCAGCCATGTTGCTCATCCAAGCGAGATGACTGTAAGTTAAAAAGCCATTGCTTATAAAATCGGTTTGTATTACATTTCGAACATAAAAGAGATTCAGAAAAAGTGTTTAGCAGCATAATTTCTTTAACTACAGTGCAGCAGCTATTAAACAAAGCAGGTGTAAAAGACAGAAAATTTGAAAAAAATTCCATTCTTAGTGAAGAGAATTAGGAAAGCAAGACCTCAGATGGCTAAAAAAATTAAAAAATGATTAGTTAATTATTGGGCTGAACTGGTTCTCTTTAATGAGTCAAGTTTAACTTATTTCAAACTAAAGGAAACAAGCAGATCTGACAACGAAAATATGGCCGACTTAATAAAAATCGCACTTTTAAAACAGTGGTACATTATGGTACGGGGGTGCATAAATTTTCTAACTGTCAGGCAAATTTTTATGCTCAAGGGATCAATTAACTCAAAATAAAACACAGTCGTCATAAAAGTGATGCCTGACCGACTATTTTGGAGGTATCTTGGACATTTCTGCAAACAGCATTTCAAGATGATAATGCACCTTACTACACGGCGTCTGTGGTAAGTTTATTCACTTCAAATGTCAAAATTTCCTATCCATTCCCATGAGAACCTGTGATTCTGAAAATAATCATATCTTTTTTCACTTTAAGTTAAATCCCACAAAGGATATAGTAGAATTTCTTCTTTACCAGATATAGAAATAGTCGTAATCGCAATCTGCTCAAAAGAGTTTCCTCTATAAAAAGGCAGGGGAGAGGAGAGAGGATTCGAAATTTGCAGCCTATATCTCTACCAGAACTAGAAAAAATTATTTGTGATATTTGGCACATTGAAATTTCAGAGATTTATATTAAAACATTGTATAAAACTATGCCATTGTGCATTAAAGCAGTAATTCCATATAAAGGTGGAATTAACACAATGCAGAATACATATTTTTAATAAAAAATTGCTTAGATCTAACAAATAAATAGTTTTATTTCATATATTAAAATATAACTTGTTTATTTCATATAATAAATCATAATAGAATACAAAGTGTATGGTTATTGCATTATGTTCAAAAAGAAAGTTTTATGCAGATTTTTAAAAAGTACTTCGTAGAGTGCAATAAAACAAATTATTAAATCAAAAATGTACATAGGTATCATTAAAACCCTTTGGTATTATGCAAACAAGACAGTTTTATTTTTTTTCAAACATTAATTTTAAAGTACAAATAAAAAAGGTATAAGTCATTTTTTCTGTAGTGCGGCTTTTTTTTTTTTTGTCGCTTAGCATAGCTGCCAACTCTCCCGAAAAATTCAGGAGACTCCCGAACTTCCGAAAAACATTAATATCTCCCAAATTTTTCAAAATATAATTTTTTTTTTTTTTTGTATTCCCTATGCTAACGTTTTAGGCATCTGATTTTTACCGCAAATTCACAGAAATCCATGATTTTTTTTTAAATCTAATTCACCGAATACCGAGAATTTATTTCTTCCATTTTAAAAAAAGAAATCCCCCCCCCGTTATTTATCTCCAACTAGCGATTGGCAATCAAATGTTCTGCTGAAGTCTTTTATTTCCCAACCTTTATCCGTCTGCAACATAAATGATAATATTAATTTTAAACTTACAGTACAGTGCCAATTATCCGAACATGTCAGGATAGGCTCTAGTTCGGATAAGCAAAAGTTCGGATAATTGGGCAGACAATTTAAGGGATATTGTGACAATAGAAAAACCTTCACATTTTAACCAGGCTTAGGACTGACAGCACCAATTTGTGCTGGTGTGTTCATTTTTTATTTTTTTAGATTAACAATTACTGAAAATTCTCGAGTAAAACGACGGATAACATAGATGGATAGGCATTTCCTTCAACTGTGGACAACACTTAATTACTTAAACTCCATGCCCTACGAAGGCATATGGCTATGCAGGGCTACTATGGGGTAAAAAGAATTATAAAAGGGTCACTGTGAAGGTGACAAAAGAAGGATACAATGTGAAGGAGAGGCGATATGAACAGGAAATTTGTGTTTTGATCTTGATTATACTCCCTTTCACCAAGCCTTTTATTCCCTTGTTACTGCTCCCAAACAAAACACTTATCTGGAATTCGATTTTGCATGCTAAATCGGAAGAAGGGGGAGGGGGGTTGAGAAAAATAGGTTTTTTTTTTTTTTGGGGGGGGGGGGGGATAGGCTGTTTGGATAATTGGAAGTTCTGATAAAGAAAAATAAACAGAGAAATAAACTGCTTGGTTAATTGGAGTTTGGATAATCTGTGCTCTACTGTACTTTATTAGATTCTAGAAGTAGAATTGAAAGAGTTTAATGTTTCTTACTCTGTAATTATTTTTTTATTCCCCCCTTCCTTTTCCCATAATTGGATAGTTATCAATGATCAATTCCAGAAACAATAAAGCAATAGAAATGCTCAATATTTCTCACATATGTAATTATTTTTAGACTTCATTGCTGAACTTCATGAATCATTTATTTTTCCTCGATTAAATTAAATATATATTATATCTATACCAAATGTGTAAACATGGGGAAAAAATGAATACATTTTTCAGGTAGGAAAAATTTTTCCAAATCAGTGTATTGTATGTATTTCAATCTGGTTAGATTTTAATATAATCTAGTAGTATTTTAAATTCAGTATGTTTTATTTATTTCTCTCATATTATTTGTTATAAGAAGAAAGCCTCTAGGTATTGCAAAAATTTCCTTTTATTTATTCCTTCTCTTTCCAACAATTACTATGTTATCAATATTCTATTTGCGGCATAAATTATGTCGTGTACAAAACCTCCCTAATTTTGATTCTCAAAGGTTGGCAGCTTGGCAGCTATGTATAGGTATGAGGCACTTTCTTTATATTGCAGATACTTCGCAAAACGTATTGTTTCCATATAATGGTTTATGTAATTTATAATTGGCTGTCATATTTGTAATAAATGTCTTTAATATTTCTTTTTAATTTTTTTTTTTTTTTTTCTTTTATTTGTCAAAGTATTGAACTTTGTTTTATTTGATTTTTTTACAAGTGTTAATCTTTTATTTAATGAAAGCAAAAGAAAGTTATTCATCTTTTTTATGATTTCTATGTATGTTGATATTAGGGTTAGGGTCAACTGACTGTACTGGGATCCTAGACCCAAAGCTTTACAGAGTAAGCTCGTTCACATAATGTTAAAAAATGTCGCAAAGTAAACTCGACGTTAGCGCTTCTCCTCATGCAGTGGCTGCAGTACCCAAATAAAAGCTGTGAAAAACCCGCCCCCTATTGTGCTTTCTTTAAAAATGTTATCTCTTATGGTTTTAATATAAACAAGAATTAATTCTAGCCCTAAATGAACATTATAGATGTAATTATTAGCATATATTTGACTTTAAATACAAAATATGTTAGATGTTAGCTAATAAACAATCACATTATTATTAGTTAACATCTAACATATTTTGTATTTAAAGTCAAATGTATGCTAATAACTTCAAATAAATAATCACATCTATAGTGTTAAAATGTTAACGTGTGCAATTTTAAAAATTAAAATTTTGGTAAAAAAAATTTTAATTTTGGAAAAGAAATCACTTATAAAAGATGACTTTATCATTATCTCTTTTATTAAAAAAAGCATTATATCATGTTCCATAAAATCAATCAGACGCAGACGAAACCATTTGCAAAAATTTTATCTTCTAAACAAAATATATTTGTAATTGCTTTATAACCAAATCTATAACTAAAATGACATTTAGGAATGAACAAATATAATAAAAACTAACTTTTTCTAACCTCATAACAAATCAAACAACCAAATTCAAAATTCCATAGATTATTTCTTGATCCATAAAGAATGAAAATTCAAGTGGTTAAGATTTCAATAATTTTATGAATTGTAAGAAGTATTAAAAAAATAATTTTTAAGAATTGATTTAAAATATATTACTTATCTTAAAATACGAGAAAACATACGAAATATGAATATTCTAAAAAATACATGAATTTTTTCGTTTAGATGTGCATTCGTTCAAACACAGTTCTATTTTAATTTTAAATATGAAGCATCGTGCGAGTTAACAAATTTTATTCGAGCATGCGCAGTTTTCAGCCTGAGTAATTCAGGTACCTCTAACACGAGATGGCTTTGTCATCGATCAGTGACGTAACTATGATGCAACCATGACATAGTACGCTACACATAGCTCTATTTTAATGAATACGCTTACTTTGTAAAGCTTTGCATAGACCTGTTAGAGAGTAAAAGTGGCCTCTGTGGGATCTTTTAAGGGGGGGTTAGACCATATTTATACAAATTTTTGAGAAAAGCACAGAAAATGTTGAACTGCTAAGTCAACGATCATAACCTGGGATCAAACCTGACACCTCACATCTACTAGCTATAAGAGCAGAACCTCTTGGCTTCTGGTGGGGCCATGATTTCTGTATGTCTGATAAATTAAAAGGTGATATTTGAAAACAATATTTATTTTGAAAATAATCAAAGATATATTGAAATTGAATATTCTGTATATACTTATTTAGACACATGAATTCTGAGAAAGTTTTGTTTATGATTTTTATAGATTTATGAATTTTTCTGTTTTTAGAAATACTTCCAAAATTCTCTGGAATTTGATGTTCCTACCTTCAATATGTATTTCACGAAAAACTATTTAATGTAAAATATTACAAAATGTACATTTTATTATAAGAAAATCACAAGCGATTATTTAATTATAGAAATATGTTTAAAACTTGTTTATTATAATAATATATGTAAAGTTAACTTGATTATTACAAAATAGTTGAAGAACATTTAAATGTTACACAATTTTATTGTAATTGATTGCTCATGCTTGTTTAATCATTTCATTGACTTTTGATTCCACTTATGCTACTGCAAAGTAAAGAGTATAATTTATACTGTGTTAATATTCTAAATGTGTTTGAAAATGTCAAAAGTATAACAGGCTAATCCAATTGAAAATTTGGATCTTTTAACTCTTTGAAGCATGGTGGTATATTGTATTACATACCATTTTTTATTTATTTATTTATTTTTTTTTTTTATTCCGAACAACTATGATTCATCCTGGATATATTTTTTTTTTTTTTTACAAAATTTTGCTTTTAAAACTAAGCAGTAAAAAGTCATTTACTTCTATTCTTCTAACTTTTATTGTAATATCCCATGGCAGTCGATATTAAATAAACATAATTACTTTATGTTTTGTAGGGTTAAAAAAAATCGAAAATAATATCTTTTAAATCTACGAAATTTGGTAGATTTAAGTATTAAATTGTATTCCTTTACTCTTTAATGGAATTAATATCACGTATTTAAGCTTTTAATTTATGCTATTAATTGTTTTTTCAGTTTTAATAGAATTCTTCACTTTGTAAATATAAGTAATTTTGTGTTTGTAGGTAAAACTAAAATTTGTGCATTAAAGGGGTAAAAGCTGCTATTTCACAAAATTCTGTATTATTAAGAAAAAATTTTTGTTTTATTATTATTTTAAATTACTGCCTAAACTTTCTTCAATAAAACACTATCAACTTGGTATTAAACCTTATATAGAGTGACTGTTAAAGTAGAAGTTACTTGAAAATAATTTCTTTTCAAAAAAATTAAATTTTCTAAAAACTAGCCCCAAAAATTAAAACCTAGATCACCTCTATCTTATGTTTTTTTTTTTTTTTTTTTTTTTTTAATTTGTTAAAAGAAAAAAAAATCTTAAAAATATAATTTATATTATGAAAGTAAAATTTTTCCCTTTACAAAATAGAAATTCATAAAAGCTGCTATTTCATAAAATTTCGTGTTATAAAAAATTATTCTTAATAAAAACTAGATTTTTATTATTATTATTATTATTTTTTTTAAACTTCTTCCTAAACTTTGTTAAAATAATTATATATGTATATAATTATATGTGCTATATATAATTATATCTGCTTAAAAAATTGTGTTTTACTATGGCATAGCTGCCAAGTGTTTCGATTTTCCCATATTTGTTCCATTTTTTAAAATTTTGTTTCAGAAATCTGATTTAACCCGAAAGTAGTCAGATTTTTCAGCATCATAATGCTTAAAAAGAAAAAAAGATCATTGATCAATTGCCTTGCTATTTCCGATCTTCCTCCATCTACAGCATAAATGTCAATTTTCATTTTAAACTTGCTTTATTAGATTCTCGCATCTATAAAGAGGTGAAATTGTTCAATATTTCTCACTCATGCAATTCCTCCCTCCCCTCAAATGCCAATGATCAGTGATCAAATGTTTTGTGAAATCCTTCTGATTTTCAAACCTTCTCCATCTACAATATATATGTTAATGTTCTTCATAAACTTTATTAGATTATAGAACCTATAAAAAGTAGAATTGTTCAATATCTCTTACTCATGTAATTTTTTTACCCCTTTCCCTCCACTCACTAACAATTGATGCTCAAATGCCCTGCAGAAGCCTTGTGATTTCCAGTCTCTCTTCATTCGCAACATAAATGTCAATATTTATTGAAATTTTATTTTTCCGACTGAGAGAAAATAATGCCTGGACCGGGAGTCTTTTTAATGGTGTTTTCCATTACCTGCGGCTTATTTCTGTTGAGCTATCTACATGATAGATCCAATGTTTCTGCCAAAAGGTTGTCTGAGTGAGTAATGCTGACCGGTTGTCGGCCTGGATAGCTCAATTGGTAGAACCTTGACCTTGTAAGTCAAAGATCCGGGGTTTGACTCCTGGTCCAGGCATTATTTTCACTCAGTCGGAAAAATAAAATTTCAAAAAATATTATCTTCCACGGTTGATTGTGGGATTTTAATTTAAAAAAAAATGTCAATATTCATTTTAAACTTGCTTTATTAGATTCTGGAATTAATAAAGTGGTAGAATAGTTCTATATTTCTTAATCATGTAATTTTTGTTGTGATATCCCTCCCTTTTACTGCTTAATGAATCAATGTTTAAAAACCTATTTAATGAACAATTTTTATAATTAAAATAAAATTATAATGAATAATAATTAAAAATGATTATACAACAATCAATTTGTGTGTAGAATCATTTTAAGTGTTGACAAACCTGTGAATTTAGAAATATATATATATAATGTGTAAATGTGGCCAAAAATTTGTGAATCCCCCCCCCCCCCTTATGCATAGTATTTCTATTTCTGTTGATGGCTGGTTGGCAGCTATGCTATGGTCATTTGAAGCACACTGAATATATTATGTTCCTGACAATTAAAGGCTTTTTAAAAGTATTTTTTAAATATGGAGGTACATTTTTTATAATTGAAATACATTGTTTCTATAATGAATTATTTAATTTATATTTGAGTTTCATATTAGCAATAAATATCTTATTTGTTTTCCTTTTTAATTTCTCTTAATAGTTATATTTTTTTAAAATTTGTCAATTATATTTGTTAAAATATTTTACTTGATAAAAATGTGTTAAAATTGTTTTATATTAATTGTTATCATTCTGTTATAAGTATTAAAAATCTTTTATTTTTGATGAAAACAGAGAAAAACACAAACTTTTAAAGAAAATAATCTTATGATTTCTGTGTTTATAATGAATTGAAAGTTGGTATTTAAAGAAGATATTTATTAGAAAATAATCTATTAAGATGTATTCAAATTGTTACTCTGTATATATTTAATTAGATGCGTGAATTGTAAGAAGTTTTTGTTTGAAGTTTTTATTGGTTTATGAATTTTTCTGTCTTTAGAAATTCTTTCAGAGTTTTCTGGAATTGTTTGCCTACTTTAAATATGTATTTCTCTAAAAATTTTAATTTTTTAAAATAAATATTTAAAAAAATAGGAAATGCCTATTTATTTTAAAACATGGGAATTAGAACAGGGGTCAGTGCCCCCACCCCCCGAAATTTTGTTAATTTTTTTTCCCGTTTTACAGCTGCACAACATATATTTCTTTAAACATTTAAAAGGTGTAATAAGTACAAAACTTTGAATAAACACCATAAAGTGAAATAAACTCACAACAATAGTTTCTGGTTGAAACAACACACGACTCTTCGTCAGGCAAATAAAGTACGCACAAGTGCAGTGTGTTGTTTTGACCTGAAACAATTGTTGCAAGTTTATTGCATTTTATGGTGTTTATATAAAGTTTTGTACTTATTACTTTAAAACGCCAGTTCTGTGGTGCTTTCTTATTATATTTAAAAGGTATATTTTTATCCTACTTCAGACAATAGAATAAAAAATTATTAGTCTATTGAGATATTTCTGAAGCATCTCCAATTTTTACAATTCTTCAGAGTGACTGAAGAAAGCATATGGAATTCTTAGTGCTGAAACAGCTATATAAACAAAAAACTAGTATGTTGTGGCCACCACAAGACTTTCTTCTATATTTTCCTATACATATTCAATCAGTAACAATATTTAAAAAAAAAAAAGATTTTTTTTTTCCTTTTTTTTTTTTTTTTTTTTTTTTTTTTTGTGAAAATTAATACATATTCAATCACTAACAATATTTAAAAAAAAAAAAAAAAAAAAAGAATTTTTTTCTGTTTTTTTTTTTTTTTTTTTTTTTGGTTAAAAGTAAAAAAAATCGATAACTTTGTTTTAAATTATCACAGATTTATAGTTCAACCATTCGTTTTAAAGGTATTGACGAGACCTTTCGAATGATACCCATCTTCAAAATTTACCCCCCCCCCCCCCCGGGGGGTACTTCCCCCCATGCGATGCCCCCAAAATTTTTTTCCTAGTTACGTACTACTATTATCAATAATTCATATTAATTTTACAAACACAAGTGTAAAATAACTCTTATGCACATTTATACGAATTTTTGTCCTATGCTGCCATGTTAAAAATTTAAATAAAATGCTATCACAGCGCCACCTGTTGAGCTATTGATCCCCAAATATAATCAGCAACAGTTTATGTCGGGGACCAACTAAATACCAAGTTTGGTAAAATTTCGTTAAAAAAAAAAAAAAAAAATACGATTATTTTTCTAAGTTTTTTTTTTGTTAAAAGTAAAAAAAATCGATAACTTTGTTTTAAATTATCACAGATTTATGGTTCAACCATTCGTTTTAAAGGTATTGACGAGATCTTTCGAATGATACCCATCTTCAAAATTTAACCCCCCCGGGGGGTACTTCCCCCCCAGGGGGGGAACCGATGCCCCCCCATGCACAATTTTTTTTTCCTAGTTAACTACTACTATCATCAATAATTCAAATTCATTTTACAATCACAAGTTTAAATTAACTCTCATTATGCCCATTTATACGGAATTTTGTCCTATGCTGCCATGTTAAAAATTTGCATAAAATGCGATTACAGCGCCACCTGTTGAGCTATTGATCCCCAAATCTAATGGGCACCAGTTCATGTCAGGGTGCAACTAAATACCAAGTTTGGTTAAATTTCATTCATATGTTCGTGAGATACAGCGTCCACAAAAAAATGATACAGACAGACAGACAGACACACAGACAGACACACAGACAGACATTTTCTAAAAACTATCAATTCGTGTTCAGGACATCCCAAAACGTGTAGATCCGTCAAAAAACGGAGGTCGAAAATTTTCGCGAATCCAATACTTTCTCTATATTACATATAGAAGAAAGTAATAAATAACTGTATGTAGTGAGGTTTAGCCCCGCTTAAAAAAAAGTATTATCTGTAGACCAAAAATAGTGAAACTAAAACAACGAAAACATTCTGGTTTGATCTTCAGTAAGTGTTATTGGCCAGTTTCATTAGTCAGGTGTGTGTTGGGGGGGGGGGGGTTCAATTTGTATCTCCTTATTTTGAGGATGATTACCGATTGAAAAGTAAATTGAATCTCTTTGAAACGACTCTTTAGTTGAATGAGAATACCACAATGAAGCTATTATTGAAAATTTACTTACAAAGAAAACGATGGATTGATGATTAGTAAAAGAAGCCAAAACTATCCACAGTTATAAAGGACAGTGACTCCCGCAATGTTGGTAGCGACAATCTTCAACCTATTTTGATTACTACAAGTAAGCAAATATTATTTATTTTTTAAAATCTTTTTTCCGGTATTACTTTCTTCTATAGGTATAAGAAAAAGTATTGGATTTGGAAAAATTTTCGAGCTCCAGTTTCCAACATTTTTACATGTTTTAAGATGTCCTGAACATGGTTTTACTGTTTTTAGTAATGTCTGTCTATGTGTACTTAAAAAATTTCTTGGGTGCTATATCTTATGAACCAATGAACGAAATTTAATCAAACTTGATATTTAGTTGCACCCTGACCTAATCTGGTGCTGATTACATTTGGGGATCAATCGCTCAACAGGTGACACTATAGTTTCCTTTTCTTATAATTTTTAATATGGCAGTATAGGACAAAATTTCGTATAAATGTACATAATGAGAGTTATTTTTAATGAATGGTTGTAAAACTAATTATTGATATTAGTAGTAAACTAGGGGAAAAAAATTTGTGTGCATGTAGGAGCATCGCTTTCCCCATGGGGGGGGGGACTCCCTTCCAGGGGTTGTAAATTTTTATTATGAGTAACATTCAAAAGAAATCAGCAACACCTTAAAGCAAATGGTTGAACAAAATTATCAATGATCAATCTATGATAATTTAAAACAAAATTCGCAATTTTTTATTTTATTTTATTTTTTTTTTTTAATGGGGGAAAAAACTCAGGGGGAAAAAATCACATTTCTTCTGATGTGAGTGCAAAATTGACTTTCATTCGATATTTAGTGTTATACTTCTCTTAGATAAAAATTGTCTGCATTCATCATGGAAAATAATTTTAAGATATAATAATATAATAAATAATTTGCTGCTGCTTGAATTTTTATAAGATAATATATAGAAGAAAGTCTTGTGTGGCCACAACATACTAATTTTTTATTTCATATGCATGCATACTGTAAAACTTGTATAATGTGTAACATGTATAAAATTTGCAGATTTTTTTTTTTCCGTCTGCAGATTATTTTCAAAACAGTATTGTGTAGAAATTTCAAGTCTCCTAATTTTGATCAGAAATATTGCAATTTCTAATCTTTCTCCATCCACAGCATAAATGCCAATGTTCATTTTAAACACACTTTATTAGATTCTAGAACCTACAAAGAGGTAGAATTATTCAATATTTTTCACTTACATAATTATTTTAACCCTCAAGAAGTAAAATTGTCCAATATCTCTCACCTTTTTTTTTTTCTTTTCTTTGGTTGCTTCCCCCTCTCCTGCTAATGAACAGCAAACAATTGCTCTGCAGAAGTATTGCAATTTCCAATTTTTCTCCATCCACAACTTTTTCAATTTACTATACTAGATTCTAAAACCTGTATTGAAGTAGAATTGTTCAATATCTTTCATTCATATATTTTTTTGTGATCCCTCCCTCCTTTTCCCAACGCTATACTCTACTTCTTTTAGGCAGTCACCTGAAGGCCACGCTCAAATGAACTGTGATTTCACTTCCCTCGTCCATTGCTAGGTTATTGAAGAAACAACGACATCTCACTGGATGAAATTGAGCACGTGATATCCCTCTCCGGATTCCGTGGCCTTGAGGTGCCTCTGCTGGGGAAATAGACTATAACAATTGGGGATCAAACAGGTAATCATTTAAAGGATTGCCTAAAGTATTTGGACAGATTGAGGCTATATTTGGAAATGGCATTTCCAAATATTTCATTTTGTGTTAAAGGTTTTTCATATAAAAGTAATTTTAAATGCATTATGTGATGTGCATGTAGTTTATAGACAATATACAGGGACACCCAAAATTAAGCTAAATATTCTTTTCTATTGAATGTAATTGATAGAAGTGCTTTACTACACTTTACTATGTCGACAAACACTGCTCTGGATGGATAATTAACTCTTTATACCAACCATAAACAAAGTGTTTTTTTTAGCTCTATTTTAAATTCCAGTTTTCTATAATATATCACATTTTGAGGTACCCAATGTGAAAGTCTAATTTTTAGTAGTTTATCTGTATTTATATCTGTTATCGGCATAGTTTAATAACAAATGATTACAGAAATTCAAATTTGGTATTTGGAAATTTGTATTAGGTTGTCATTTGAAAAACTTGATTAAGATTGGCAAATTCGGATGCAAATTAATTGATTTTTTTTTTTAAATAAATGTGGGCATTATAATTGAACAGGGGATGCGTGAATGCGGGATTCAGAATTATATGTGAAATAAAACTGTTCCTAAACCTGTTTTACATTATTTAAAAAATAGATTGATCTTTATTATGTTATTGATCTTACAACTTAATCTGAAATCTATGGTTTTAGTATTGAAATGCAGGGCAAAAGAAAGTCGTGGGGGTGAGACACCAGATTATTTTTCATTTAATTAATTAATTCATCTGAAAAGGAAATCTTTTTTTTTTTTTTTTTTAATGCATTTATTGAAAAAAACTGGTAATACAGTAGAAAGGATTAAACTGATTAAAATTTAAGTTTAATTGAAATTCATTTTATTATTATTATTAATAATGCTTTCATTGCCTGCCATTACTTTCATTGAATTATTATTTTGCTTATATAATTAATTTATTTGAAAGGAATATTTTCTCTTTCTTTTATTTATTGAATTAGTCAGAATCAAATGGTGATATAGTAGAAAGAGCGAGAGCTATAAAATACATGGTGCCAAAACTGAACTGAAATGTTTAATAAATGCTGAGGTACTGTACAGCCATCTTTATAATCATATTTCTTGAATAAAAGCAACTTTTGTTGTCAGATAAATACCCTAATTGAAGTGCCCAGGAAAGATGCTACGGTAAGTTGCGAGTACACGAAGTAAGATTAAGAATGAAAGTTTTTTTTCTTTTTTTTTTATTTATTTATTTTTTTTTTATGATTAAAAAAAAAAAAAAAAAAAAAAAAAAATAGTGATTCAAAATTTTTAAAGAATGATGTAATTATAGGGACCAGCGAAGCAGGCTACACTTACTGTGACTCTCACAAGCTTTTTTTATATTAATTATAGTGCTGTAGATTATTTTCTAATACCTAAATAGTTGTCGCAGATTGACAGAAATAATTCTGATACTGGGATTAGATGATTAGATTATTTTCATTATTATTTAAGATTCTTAAAATGTTGACCAAATTTCTTGTGTCAAAATATTCCAAATGCTGTATTATTATTTTCCTAATTTAGGCAGCATACCTTTAAGCTTTAAGTCTAAATAACGAAACCCAAATTATCTCTCTAAAGCAGTATTTCTTTAAAAACTAGTATATTGTGGCCATCACAAAAATTTCTTCTATATCTCAGAAAATTATGGAGTGGAAGGCTGATTTTTTATACCAACTATGTGAAAAATACCAGAGCCGGGAATCAAATTTTTCTTCTATATCTTTTTGTATAAGATCACCACTTACTAACTTACCACTTTCACATGCATGAAAGTTTAGCCATAGCTTTTCATAATAACTATTTTAAGTATGCAGATTTATGCAATTTTAATCAACAGATGATGAGATCCCAAATTAAATCAGGATCGTTTTCATAATAGTTATCAAGTTTGGTGCCTTTATATGCAATAGAAGTTATAATTTAGCCTTCCCATTCACGAGCGTAATTTGTATCACATCAGCGCCAACTGTCGGCCGATATGCACCCTAATACAACCAGCAAACTGTTTTATAATGAGTTTCTTATATTCCAAGTTTTGTGCAGTTATATGCAAGTCTGAGATATAGCCTTCCCATTAACGAAAAAAATTGCAGCATGGCAGCACCATCTATCAGCCGATTTGCACCCAAATTCATTTAGTATAATGTTTCATAAAGACCCTCTCACATTCTGAGTTTTGTTCTATTATACACAATAGAACTTGAGACATAGTCTTCCCTTAAATAGAAGAAATCACAGTATAGCAGCACCACCTACTGAGTGATCTGCACCAAAAGTTCATAGGCATTTATTTATGTCAAGGTGCAACTACATAACATATAAATTTAAATGAAATTCTGTGCAGTAGTTTCTGATATACAGTTGCCATAAAATTTTTGTCACACACAAACACAGACATACATTTTCTAAAACTGTATAAATTGTGTTCTGGACCTCTCAAAGCATGTAAATCCGTCAAAAACCGGAAGTAAAAAATTTTACTAATCCAATATTTTCTTTTATTGAATATAAAAGAAAGTAGACACAATTGCATATCGTATATATCAAACAGTTTCACAAAAGAGAGATTTAAAAAAAAAAAAAAAAAAAATTAACCCCCCCAAAATTGTGGTCTAGCAACGCCAGTGTAAATCTTGTTTGTTTTTTTAAGTAGTAGTAGTTTTTGTTTCTGAAAAGTTCTTGAGTAGTTCTGAGTTCCTGAATCCAATACTTTTTTCTTATTGAATATAGCAGAAAATAAAAAATAACTGCAATAATACGTATGTATAAACATATACATGTGCACATTTGATTAAAAATTGTCTAATGTGTTATATATGAAAGAAAAGTGCATTGAAATTAGTTCAATTGGGCCCACAAGCATCAATTAGCAAACAAAAATTTGCATTTGTGGTTCTGCCTTCTTCTCAACCCCACTCCTATATGCACTGACTGTTTGTTTTACTTCAACGCCCTTCATATTGAAGTGCAATTTTTCTCCCTCCATCATCTTTGGAAGCACATCTCGGCTGGCATAGCTGCTCACGATCATCCCGTCAAGTGGCATGGCTCATATTTCCACATTATCGGTGTCGCTAAATGTAGTTTTTGCGATCAAAGAGCAAAACGCTAAAAGAAAAGACTTTTTAATTTCTTTTGCTTTACTTTTAGAAAACAAAGCTAAAAGTAAATCAAGAAATTAAAAATCCCCAAAAATAGACCGCCGAATAAAACCCCAGAATTTTTTATGTGGTTGGTTGCAGAACACAAGTTCCGGAGATTTTCTGGACCATAAACACCACTGACCATTTCCAGAGGGAAAAAAACATTCTATTTTAATTTCTGATTTTTTGAATACTTAATAAAATGTTTGGTTCATTTTAGAGTGACATTATTATTATTTTTAAGTAAATCAAATTTTGGTTTTAAATATGAAATATTTATATGTTTATAAAAAATTGAAATGATTCTGGATAATTGGTCCTATATTGTGTTTTCAAATTTATTCAAAAGGGCATTTATTTGTTTTTCATGAAACATTTCTTGGGTTTTTTTCAATACATTAACAAAATTTTTATCAGTTAATTTTGGTCCTTTAAGTGAAATCATCATTAAATTTTTACAGTTTTCTTTAGATAGACAATTTTGTTTTAATTCTATCGAGACAAGAAAATCCACATTCTGCTGAAAGTGAACTAACTGGTACCACCAAAATAGCATTTGCTAATAATGCAAATTCTGATTCTGATGAATCTGAAAATGATTGATTCTTCTAACTTTGCAAAAAAAAATCTTCCGTTGAAGATGCCAATGCCGGATCTGGGACACTTTGTACAAGCTCTGTCAGAACGCGCCAGGAAGGGGAGAAAAGTGACATCATCATTTTAACATCGAGAGCAGATGCAACCATTCGCGATTCATTTGCTTTTGAAGGAAGAAACAAAAATCTTTCTCCCATTCTTCTAAATTTAAAGCTAAATTGTCCAGTAAAATAAATTGCTCTGAAATGAAGACATGAAATTAAATCAGTGGTGTAACATGTGTTAGGTATTGATTGTGATTTTACTCCTTCAACATTATCTTGACACCAGTGGCGTCGCCAAAAAAAATTTCAGGGGGGGGGGGCACAACCTGAAAAACTATTTTTTTTTTTTTAATAAAATTCTGATAGCATAGTTTTAAATTTAAAGAAAAAATGCTTAGTAGAATTTTCCAGGGAGGGGGGGGGGCAAGTGCCCCCCCCCCTTGCCCCATTCTGCCGACACCCATGCTTGACACCTATTTGAGTTTTTGCCATATCAGCAGTTTAGATTCTTAAAATAAGTTACATATTTATTAAATAAAATAATCCTACTAATTTAAAGCATTTAATTATCATTTATAAATTACCCTTTTTCATAAAACATCTTTTATTAACCTTTATTTTTAAAAGTCATTCTGCTTTTTAACTTATCAGCACATCTCTTCTGTAAGCGTAAACATTGAACGTTTGTTGTCTATTCTGTTTCCCTACAATCTTCACTCATCATAGCTCATGCCAAACTGAAGTTTCATGAAAACACCGTGAGGCAGCAATGTCATTGTGTTAGTCACGTCACGCCCTGTTGATGGTTGGCCAGCATGACACGTTTCCCCTTGCTTCTGGCTTATGTATTGCATGCGTAATCGAACCTTGGTGGAAAAGCTTTTTCTATTATAAGTACTAGACTTTTGCAGTACCTAACTGTCTTCATTTTGTAGCAGCAATTAGCCGTGGAATCTTCTGAGTTGTCTTTTTAGAAACCCTTCAGTAATGATCGTTAACAGAAAGTGTGAATTCTTTAGCCCACTCGTCAGTACTGATAGACAACATTACATAGTAAGGAAGATAATATTTTTTTACTTAAGACTTTGTTATCGTTTTAAAAAACTTACTTGTGTTTCTTCAATATGCAATGACTGGTTTCCAGGAGACTTTATTTTTACCTTGTGATTGAACAGTATTATTTTCAAGAAGTGTTCTTTTCCAGCTTTTAATTGATTGCAGTTTCTGTAAAGCGGATTTTTATGGATAAAAAGTAATAATCAATATTTTTAGATTATTGGTCTTTGCACTTATATTTTTACAATATATAATATAAAGATGAATGACTTTTTTTCGTGTCATATTTTTAATAATTTAATAAAACTAATTTGATTTTATTTAATGTCTTTGTTGTTTATCCAAATTAAAACTAATTTAAGTTTACTATATTCAAACATATTTGAGTTACTTTGAATCTGTTTCTTTTAATCATTTAAGTTTATATTGCATTATTTAAATTTTGAATAAGTTAAACACACAGATTTACATATATTTTATTTCAATAAATTTAGTTACAGTTGCAGATGATTTCTTTCTTTTTCTTTTCTTTTCTTTTTTTTTTAGTTTTAGTAAGTTCTCATTCTTGCAATAAAATTTCCTTTAGAGGTATTCATGAATTTTTTAAATATAGGCTGGGGTAAGAAGTTTATTACATATTTTACTCTATCCTGGAATCGTACAGCATGCAGGTTCAAGGGGTGCGCTTAACCCGGGTGTGAAATTTTAGAAGGCGCCAAATATTATTCCCTAAAAAACTAAAAATTATCATGGTGATAAATTTCTATTTTGTTACGGTTTTATCAGACCCTTCTTGATGAAAAATAAAAATATTTTTGGGCTTATCCTAGCTTTAAATGTTTCACCCAACAATTATTACAATGTGGGCGCTCTAATGGACTGTCATTTCAATTACGAACTTTATACCTACAAATTGGTCGAACTCTGTAGTCTGAATTTTTACAGGAGGCTGAGCATTGGGCATTTATATATTCCAGTGGTGCATGTATATATATATATTTTATGAGAGAGGATGACTTTTCAATAAAATTCCCGAAGAAAAAAATCAATAAGGCTGTTGTCATTTTTCGTACATTTATCTTTATTCAATTACTAACCATTCTGCAGTGCAGGTCAAGATAATTAAGTGATAAGAAAAATAAGTAGTAGATGGTATTTATACTATACAACAGAAATTAAGAAATGAATGAAAATAAAATTATTTGTTCTTGTCTGTGTACATGTTTTCAACCACTCTCTCATGATTACATGTTGTTATATACTCAATTATGATCTATACATATTTATAAAACGAAGTTCAGTCTCCTGTTCTTCTTTGTAGCCAAAACATTTATTATCTCATCTGAATCAATTTTCACTTTACAGTGAATGTTCATTAGCGCAATTCCATTCAGTTTGTTTTCACTCGTACTGTTTCTCAAGTAAGTTTTTAACCTCTTCATTCTAGAGAATGACCTCTCAGCAGTGCTTGTTGATACTAGAGGGTAAAAGTTCAAACATAGTAGGTAAAGTATTTTGGTCACAAACGTTAAGTAATTTGATTGGGCTTTTAGTTCCTTTGTTCATTCCAGAAACCTTCATGTAGTTTTGCTTTCAGAGTATTATCTGATCTATGTCCTAAATCATCATCAAATTTCCTTGATAAGATAATTAATCTCTTGTTTTCTTCCTGTATCGGCTGCCTTCCATTCGTAACAAACTTTGTAGTAATTCCTTGTGTTTGAGAAATTTTTCATGGAGGTGAGTGATGAAATTATCAATCCATGGAATGAAGACAAAGTCTGTAGTATTCTTCAGGAGTCTGTGCATTGAAATTTGATCTCCAAATCTGTCTAGTGACAAAGTGTGGTCGAGTAATATTTTCCTCCAAGCTGTTCCACCTTCTTAACAGCTTGTTCAAGCAGATTGTGAAACTCGTTCTCTGTGTTCTCCCGATTTATAGATATAGCTTTCACAATGTTTCCTAAGTCACTCATAGCAGTTGCCAGATCAAAGTTCATTTCCTGCAACTTTTCACTCAGACGAACACTGTAGCTGAATAATTTGTCAGCTGTAAAAAGTGCTATGACAAACTGTGTTGTTAACATTGAATGCAACAAGGTAATGATAAGCCTCTGTTGATGTCGTCTTGTCATTCCAAATAATTATCTTCTCCAGAGCCAGCAATTACTTGATCAAATAATGAAATCATAGCTGTGATGGCAACATGTCTCTCCACCCAATGAGTAGGACATAATTTTTTTTGTTTTTTGGCACTGATTTTTGTCTCTCTCTGACTAGCTGCATTAATTTTGTGGGTGAGAACAAGATTTCGTTTTGGTATGTTTGAAAAAACTAGAGATCTTTCCTGTTGTTCCAAAGCTTTTTTTGATAGCCGGAACTCTAGATCAGGCCTGTTCAACCTAAAACACTTGGTGGGCTGTATTGGAAAACTATTATTCTCAGGCAGGCCGCACCATATGTATGTATGTATATATCAGGGTTGGGTTTTTGACATGACAATGTTTTAAACTGTCAAAAACCCATCAAAAACCTGAATTGTCAAAACTCAAAATCTATAAATGAGCTAGAATCTGGTTAGAAATAGGATTTAGTAATATTTGCCATATACAAGTGAATATCTAAATATTATGCTGTTTATAAATTAACAAATCTTAAAACAATTTGTAGATAATTTATAAAAATTTAGGTAAATATACTGGTTTATAACTTAAGAAATATATACAAAGTATGCATAGACATATTTTGTATGTTTATTTATAGTAATATTTATAAAATTCTAAAATTCAAAAGTTACTTATGAATTTTCACATAAGCCATGAAAACACAGGAATACTGGATTTTTTTTTTTTTTTTTTTTTTTTTTTTTTAAGTAAAACATAATATATGTGGGCAGTAAATTAATATGAATTTGAAAATAATTATATTTGTAATCTATATTTGTTACACTTATCATTTATTAATAAATTTTTATTTATTTATTATTATTATTGATTGTATAAATTTTCGTGCCTGTTTATAGCTTGGACTATTGGTGTTTGGTGTTTTGGGAGAAAGGCTAATTGACTACTCTATGGTCTTAGGCCTAAGGGGGAGTACCCTCCGTGGGGGGGAATTTTTAAAGGGTCCTAGCCCGTCTTTATGCAAGTTTCAGAGAAAACAACAAAAAACTCTGAACGGCTAGGTTGATGAGTGCACCCTGGGATCGAACCCGGCACTTCACATCTACCAGCTTTGAGCGTAGAACCGCTTGGCCACTGGTGGGCCCTTAGACTAATAAATTTTAGTCAAACATATAAATAAGACTAATAAATTTTTGTAAAAATCTGTATGGGTCAATATTAAGTTTATTACAATTTATACATGTCCAGAAAGCATTCATATTTCTCTTGTCTCATGGTAATTATAAGAATTTCAGATGCAATTCAAGCATGTTTAACATTCAGAATTATTGCTTATTCTTAAAAACTTGCAATATCAGCAGTCATTTAAAAAAAAAAAAATATTTTTCTATAAAATATTTAAATACAAAATATTAGCTATGTATTTTACTGGTTAAATACATAATACTAAAAGCAAAATACTAAAAAAATTGAAGTATACAATGTTGTGTTGCAAATAAAATGATTTATCAATCAAAATGATCTATCAATGATTTATAAATCATGAATTTTTAGAAGCCTTAAGTTTTGTTTTTATATTAATCAAAATGTTATAATGTTTAAAGTACCACATAACTAAGTTTAACATACTACTATATTAAGCATAGTTATAAATAAATTTTGTAGTAATATATAAAAGTATTACAGCATATGTTGAATGAACATAGAAATAATTCATAATAAAATTTTAATAGCTAAAAGTTTTGTTTTTTATATTAATCAAAATGTTGTAACAATGTGTTTTTCAAAGAACATCAATCTATTTACTTTTCAAAAAATCTTTATAAACTATATTTTGTTAAACTAAGTTTTTATATGACAACTAAATTATAAATATAGGTTTTTGACATTTTTGACAGGGAGGTTTTTGACATGACGATTTTAATCATGGTTTAAACCATCAAAAACTGTCACGTGTCAAAAACCTGCCAACCCTGGTATATATATGTTTGTGAGTGTATGAATTATGTACATATATTTTTTTTTGGAGGAGGAGGGAAGGGTGAAGATTCGGAACAGAATACATTAACTTAAATTATTTTCATTCATAAATTAACATTAGAACCATGCAAAATTTATGACTATACATTAATAACTTTAATAAAAAATAATGAATTGTGGATCTAGTAATGAGAGGGGTGCTCAGAAAAAAAGGTTACAAGCCCCAGCATTTGAAAAACTACAGATTGTAGAGAACTTTTTTTTCCTAGAGTGGTGACAGATGGTGCTACTTGTCATACAGCTGGTGTGCGGGTAGGTAGTGAAAGTTCCCAGACGGTTCAGGACAATTGAAATGGCAAGACGCTTAGAAAATTGGTCTCGTGTGGAAGTGCGAGCCGTGATTTGATTTTTATGGGCAAAGAATGTGCCCGCGAAGCATCTGATGCAAACGGCCGGGCATGTTGAGTGAAGTTGTCATCCTCCTGCGGGACAATACCAGGCCCCATACTGCTCAAGCAACGCTGGAATTGTTTCGACGGTTCAGGTGGGAAATCTGGAGTCACCCCCATACAGCCCATATTTGGCACCCAGTGACTATTTCCTGTTTCCGAGGTTGAAGGAGCACTTATCCGGCACACAGTTTTCTTCAGACAGTGCTGTGAAAACATCCGCTGAGACCTGGCTCAATGGACAGGGACCTGATTTCTACCAAGACGGGTAAAAGAAGTTGGTTCTGCGTTCTGATAAATGCCTAAATAGGCTTGGTGATTATGCCGAAAAGTGATAGGCACGTATGCCTCTTAATTCTCTTTTCTATTTTCTGTCTATTATTGATAAATATTTCTTTATTCAACTTGTAACCTTTTTTTTTGATCACCCCTCTTATTTTAATTCAGCAGCATGCTTCTTTAGCTACCATATTCATTGAAAGGTGTTTTCACTTCGAAAAGACAGAATGGATTTATTAATTTTTTATGTGTTCACAAAAGTTGTCAGATTTAAATATTGTTTATCTCCTCTCAAGCCGCAGGTTGGCTACCCCTGCTCTAGATGAATAAGTTATGGCTAAGTTCAAACAGTAAGATGTACAAAGAATGTAGGGGCTTTAGGGTGTTGCTCATATACAATTGTTTAGGTGCCATTGTACTCTCCACTCATTGCAGAAGTTCCATCGAACCCTTGTCCATAAAGGAAAGATGTATCAATGTTGCAGTCTACAAGGCTTTTGAGAACAGCATCTGCAATTGCTCGACCTGTAGTTTCAGTCAGGGGCACAAACTTAAAGAAGTTCTCCACAATCTTAAATTCATTTTTATACTCATCATTTATATCAAACCATTTCAAATAATGAATCCAAAGTGTCATTTGCTCTACTGTTTCAATATCTGTGGTTTCATCAACCAAAACCACAAAACATTTGGCCTCATTCACCTCAGTTGCTATGCACTTGACAATGAAATCATTGCATGCTGAAATAATCTTGAATAAATTTTGAATATTCCATCTTATGTAAGTTGCATTTTTTGCACAACCTTGTAGATGAGTTTTCAATATTTTTTCTCCTGCATCTCAACTCAGAGTCGCAAAAGAGCTCTAAGATTTTCTTCACTTTGGCACAGTTCTGACATGTCCAAATCCCCATAATCCCTATGCCCTCTCATGGCCAGCCCTTGTCTTCCACAGAAAATCACTGTTTTAATAATAGGTTTGAAATAGCCCTATTTTGCAAAACTTGTTTTTGTTTGCCTCTATCCTTTACTTGATCCACAGGAGCCGTTTTTCCTTCCATGACCCTTAAGAACTCATCAGCTTTGAGAACTGAATCTTTATGATATAGAAAAGTTTCATGTTGTCTGAACTTCCCCAAGGCCTTATTCCAATTATTAAATCCTTTTGAAACAAACTGACCTGTACTGAGGCTAGAGATGTAAAATTTCCGGAAATTTTGAAGTGGTGGAAAAAAACCAGTTCTTTTCTGGTTTTTTTCTGAAAAAATTGAATTTTTACAGATAAAAATAGGTTTCTTAATAGTTATATCTTAGAAAATATAAAGTGTTAAACATTTTAAAAATACATGCAATCCATATTATTTTTTTTCAGCAGAAATATACAAAAAGATTTTACTATTAAAAAATGAGCCTTTCTCTTTCACAACTGACAGTATTTTGACCTTGTACAAAAAACCAAAAATTAGTCAAATCATCATTCAACCATTAATTTTGCATAGGGTGTGCATTCCTATGGAATGTTCATCTCCCAGCACATTGATACGATGAATTTAGATTAGAATTTAGAACCTGATTTCTTTATATCCAAAACCCAAAAACTAAATTAAATTTAATAATTCATCTAAAAATCATGCAAAACTTTTTTAAAGTTATGGAGTTACTGATACACTAAATTAAAAATTTAGAAATCTGAAAAATGGATTAATAATTTTTAACCATTTATGTGTGTTGTATACTTTCAAAAGTGCAAACATATGCTTTAAGATTAGTATATAGGGGAGACCCGTGTACCTAGGGCCGCTTTTTTTCAATGCCCAAAACCAGAGCCCTTGACCTGTTATAAACATGTATATAAACATGTATTTTATAAAAGAAACAATATCAAGTAATATATTTATTTATCATATAATAATTATGTTGTTGCCTTAATTTGAAACACGACATTTTTCTTTCCTTTTTTCTTTGGGATATTCTAACAGAATGTTCAGTTTATTTTTTTTTCTGGAGTGCCTCTTGGATTTCTAGATCTCTCTGATTTTCAGTCACATCTTTTCTTTGATGTGGGAGGTTTTGCTTTAGGTAAAAGTTTTGCTTAGGTCCATACCTGTTAAAGCATGACACACAAAAAGATGTTAGATGTTGAAGGTTTCGAAATTTCAACAGGACATGAAACAGAGACATCCAGTTCTATCATTATTGTTCACTTTCTTCGTGGATTTTTTTTTCTTTTTTTTTTTTTAATTTATGGAGGGATCTTATCTTTCAGTCACATTTAAACTTAAATATTCATCCTCAATGAATGTGTTTTGATTCATTGGCCATATGCTGGATACACAAAAACCTGATAGAACGTTTACAGGAGTAAAAGCCGACAGATAGGACTTGCCAACATTTTCAGCAATATATTATACAGTGATTGGTTCACCAGGGTTTGCCAACATTTAATTACTACAGGCTGTACTGGGTTTCTTAACACTTTCGCGACCGCTGACATAGATTCACGTCATTTGAAAATATGAATCTGCACCAGTGGGCCTT
The DNA here is from genome assembly GCA_963930645.1 of Salticus scenicus. NCBI lineage: Eukaryota > Metazoa > Arthropoda > Arachnida > Araneae > Salticidae > Salticus > Salticus scenicus. The sequence continues at coordinate 167,454,768 of OZ005651.1, forward strand.
TCTTTTGCAATTTGTATGTTATTTGTTTCTAAAAAATATACACAATATTCATATTTGTATAGTCAGTATACTATGGATGCAAATACTTTGATTAGAGAGAGTATGATTATAATGCATATCCATTTGTAATATAAATGTGAATACGGAAAATTTTGTTTTGAAAAATTGTAACTTATGGGAAAAACGTCCACAGGTGCAACTTACTGTCAAAAAGACAAAACATGCAATCGGGCAGCTATGTGGCCCTAGGTATAAGTTTTGGTAACTTCATTCAAAATGCCTTCCACTAAAAAATCCACATGCAGAAAGGACTAATTAAATATCTCATTTATTACTCAATGTAACAAGCAAAATTATACACTAGAAATGAAAGAAAAATATTTGACTTGCCTTTGTAAAATAGCAATGAGCTTCAAAATTTTACTTCAAACCATGTAAATTCGTTTTTTACATGTAACTTGTCAAAACTTTTTCCTCAAAAGTTCCAAAGTAGTTGTAAAAGTAGCAATTGGTGTTGTTACTCACCCAATTAAGTAATAAAACTTAAAATTAAATATTATTGTAATAAAGTGGGGTGGCCCTAGGTACATGATGGCCCTAGGTACATGGGTCTCCCCTATATATTTGATTTTTCTTTGTTTATTGCCTTTCTGTGATATATATGTAATAATTTGTGTACACTATCTATTTAATTATGGGAATATGTAGTATGTTTATAATTATATAAAATTTCTGCTTATTATGATAAAATTTTTTGAAAGATTTTCTCAAATCGACCCAACTCGTTGAAAACTTAACTTAACCAGCAGGAAAAAAATTCATTTAACCTAATCTAAACCCAATCCACAAGACAAATAAATCAGTCTACCCAGCCCCCAATAAAAAAGTCAGTCAACCAGACCTAGAAAAACCTGGGTGTTTTTTTTTTTTTCTCACAATAAAACCCACTTGAAAAACCCAAATGGGTTTTTTCAAAATCCTTATTTAAAATTCCATTTTTATCTAACTTACAATAAGCATATAAATATAAAACAAATATTATATACATTATTAGAACATGAACAAAGAATTTTCAGAAATATTGGAGGTTCTCAAACTGCTCTGTGGGAAAAAAAATCCTGAAAAATCCCCCATGGAAAAAAATTATACTTATCTTATTAAAACAGAATAAAAAATTATACATATTAAAGCAAAATAAGACTTGTTTATTAATGCAAAGAAAACTGTGGGACTCGAGAAATGAAAATTTAAATAAAAATCAAATTTAAAAAAATTTCTCAAAATGTTAACAGTGCAACACTCTTAGGTAATGTAGAGGGACAATAATTAAAAATATTTTGTAAGAATCTAATGACTACGAAAAATTTAATAAAGCAACACTAGCTTAAATTTTGACTTTAATGAATAAATAATATTTAATTTTTTTAATTATCTTAGTATGAAAGATATACTTAATGGAAAAAAAGAAGGAAGAAAATATTCCTTAAAACTCCGATAAAACACGAAAATATTCTGATAAAACCCACCAGACTGGGTTTTTTCCAACCCTGAAAAGACTCAAATTTGATTGCAGGTCAGGCTCGGGTAAAATTGGTTTACCGGACCTGATTCTGGACTCTAATTCAAATTCTGACTTAAAATGAAGTTAATCACTAAGATAAAGTAAAAGTGAGGAGCAAACATTCAAACCGTGTTTTCTCCAAAAATAAAAAAAAATGAGTTAGTGATTTTTCTGTGAACTCAACATTAAATAGCATAAAATTATACTATTATTTTAAACCAAAATAATTTTTATCACATTATAAATGCTCTTAGATAGTTAGGGTTTCAATCAAACAGTGTTTCCTCCAGAGCCTGTTTTCAATCAAACTGTGATTTCTCCAGCCAACCAGTCAGTACTGCTCTTTCTGGTCGCGTGACTCGTACATGTACCAGCTTTTATGTTTGTTTTTTCGTTAGTTCTATCTTGTTTTCTTCATTTTAGAGGAGTATACTTTATTATAATTATTATTTATTTATTTTATTTATTTATTTATTTTTTTTTTCAAATGGAAGAATTAATAGATGGTGTATTAGTGAGTACTTCTAATTATGGAACTAGAAAAAGACAGAGAATTGGTGGAAAAAAAAAAAAGAAGCGAAAAAGAAATGATATTCAGCACCTTTAGATAACAACATTTATGCTCCATGCAAACATTCTATTAATACTTTTTCATGCACTGATGTTAGACCTAATGACGTTAAGAAGTTTCGGGATAGACTTTACGAAATTCCGGACAAACAGCGACAAGATTCTATTATAGCCTCATTTGTTGTTACAAAAAATGTAACTCGACGTAGACCTAATAACCCAACCCAAAATAAATCGCAATCATCTGGCTTACAGCATGCATTTTCTGCTTCTTATTTTATTACTAGTAGCAGTGGTAGGAGAATTCCTGTGTGTAAAAACAATTTCATGGCTATAACTAAAATAGGTCGTACAATGCTAGCCGATATTGTTACTAAGGTACATGCTGGTGAACCTATTAAGGAAAAGAGAGGAGGTGATAGAAAAAGCCACTTAAGCATTAATAAAAAAAACAAGGTAAGAGAATTCATCTCAAACTTAAAGGCATCAGAATGACGTAGGCAAACTTTTACAATTACTTTATGGTGAAGAGTGAAAAAATCAGCCTGATTTTAAATGGTATAAAGATATCATTACTAATAACTTTCATGTAGAATATGAAGAAACAGAGGAAGCATGAAATTGCTTAAGTGAAGATATTCGTTTAAAAATTTAAATTTCAAATTGGCTTAAAAATTTTAGTTCTTCCCTACAAGTTGCATGATGATTTTTCAAGCGTAAATATTTAATTTAATTTTATAATTACATAACAAAATCTGTTCTGTTAATTACTTTATTACATTAAGAATGTTATTTCATCAATATTCGAGCTACATACTTTTTCATTAAAAAAATGTTTTGTCCACATTGGAAACATTCAAAACATGTTTTCTCCTCTGTGTTTCGGTCAAAACATGCTTTCTCCACATTGGAAACATTCAAAACATGTTTTCTCCTCTGTGTTTCGGTCAAAACATGCTTTCTCCAAATTTCAAATGCATTTTTCTAATTAACTCTAAGTTTATTAGGTAAAGTAGGCCTCCAGATCTTCCTAGTAACCAATAATACAACTAAAAAAATGATAATTAGGGTCTAAGAAGGGTTATTTTTTAATTTATCAGTTTTTTGTGTTTTCTGAAAAATTGCATTCGAAGGAGAAAACACGGTTTGAATGTTTGCTCCTCAAGTTTAATTTAAATTTAATTAGACTTCAGAAATTTAAAATAACATTTTATTATTGATTTATTATTTTTTACTTTCTCTTACCCACAAGGTAGAGAAAGTATTGTTTTGGGGTCAAATTTTGGAAGTGAGATTTTGTTATATTTACACATTTTGAGGTCTCCTGAATATGAAAATCATGTTTTTAGCTGTTGGTCTGTGTGTCTGTCTGTTATCAGCATATCTCAAAAATAAATTATGGCAGAAATTCCAAACTCAGTATTCTAAATGTGTATCATATAGGGATGCTACAGTAAGCTTTTCGTTGAGATGAAGCAAATGGTTCGTGTACAGGGACACTCAAAAGTATTCAAATACATTACGTCTATGGGGGAAATTGCAGGCAAGTAGAGTTTAACATCTATAGACTACACTAAACCAAATGAAACGACTATATATTTTTTGTAACAGAGATAGTCAACTGGGAAAAAATTTTTGTGTATGTAAGACCTGGCCTCCCCCCCCCTGGGGGGGGGGAAGTCCCTCCTCGAGGGGAGTAAATTTTCATGATGGGTATCTTTCAAAAGAGCTCGCCAATACCTTTAAAACGAATGGTTGAACCATCGATCTGCGATAATTTAAAATAAAGTTATCGATTTTTTTCATTTTTAACAAAAAGAAAAAAAAAAAAAAATTCATGTAATATTGAGAATAAATTGATATTTTGTGTTATACTACTACTCTAATATGGAAATCGTCTGCATTATCATAAAAGATAATTTGTTAAATAATAATTTTAATAAATTATTTTTTAAAAACAAAATTATTTTTTAATAACGGAATTAAATTCTATATAAATGTCGGTGCATTAATGAAACGAGTTGTTGAGTGGGGCGGTAGCCCCCTTGACACAGAACTAATTATCAAATAAAACTCTTCCGAAGCCTAATTTGAATTGTTTAACATAGGTTTACTTAACAGTACTCGTTATCGTACCTCTTAATCTACAACCTGTATCTATAGTATTAAATTTCAGGTAAGAGAAAGTAGTGTGAGTGACACACCAGAATATTTTATAATATAAAAGTTATTAACTCAGACGAAAAGGATATAAATCAAGTAGGTTTTACATAAAATATTTCAAGAAAAAAGCATCGGAATATAAATATTATTCAAAACAAAACTTTTAGAAAAAGGGCAAGATAAATAATAATATTAATAATAAAACTAAATAATAGTACTGTTCAGTACTATTATTTAGTTTTATTATTAATATTATTATTATCTTGCCCTTTTTCTAAAAGTTTTGTCTTTTTAGCGATATGTTTTACTACTAAGCCTACTTTAATCTGACTTACCCATTTTACGGCAATCTTAATATTTCTTATATAAAACGAACTGAAAAGACCAACCGCCAATCTAAGGTTCCACCGGCGTCTACTGTTCATATAGGTAGGCGCCTCTGACGTAACTCTTCATCCCAGCCAGTGTTCCCAGATAGGGATTTAAACTTTTCCCCAGAACACAGTCGATTTTCCCCCAAAATGGCACAATTTTCAGAGTTTTTCCCCAAATGCAATTTTTTTTTTTTTTTTTCTTTTTTTTTTTTTTTTCCTTTTAATTAATATGCACGATGTCATAAGGTGCTAAGCTTATGCGACATGTATACTGACTATACATAAACTGATGACATATTTTAACATGCAATATTTGCAATTTTTTAAATATAAAATTGAAATTTAGGAATGGGTAAGAATCGCATCCCGGCAAGAAAAATGACACAACTCAATAATTAAGTACTTGAAAAAAATCTACTTAATGATATTATAAAACATGACACAACTGCCTTCAGAGTGCGAATTCACAACTGCGAAATGGATGTTTGGCACTTTTCATACACATTGGGGCACTTCATACACGTTTTTCAATGACATAACCACAAAATTGCTATTATTTGACTTGTGTTACTTTTCTTACCGGAGTGCGACAAGTTTCCTACCAAAGTAAGGCTAGAAGCATAATAAAGCAAACGTATCTATCTTGAACTTTACGTATTTGGTAAAGGACAGAAAAGCCTTTTTTGTGAATTTTTTTTTTTTTTTTTTTTTTTTTTTTTTTTTCGGGTGGGGGGGGGATATCTATCTATTACCTTATTGCTATTAATACATTTATTTTACTGCCTATTTTAATTCATTAACGCTGAGACTGCGGTATTTCGTTCGTACGATTGATCTTGAAAATTACATAGAGCAATGGACATATTATGATATGAATGAGTTTAACTTAGTTGTTGCGATGTGGTACTTCAAGTATAAGTCGGATGTTGGAGAAATAAACCTGGCAAACCGCAATACGAATTAAGCTTTATTTACACTGTAATACATAAATTAACTGTAATCCGGTATTTACATTGTACGACAGAATTTACACTCTGCGAAAGTCTTAACGAGTTACCACAATTTGTCTCAAAGTACGATTATATGTAGTACATATTAAGTCTCATTGACAATAAGCTAGGGACTAAGGGCTGGATAGAATGTCCTTCTTGGGATCTTCTAAGAGCTCTTAGTCCATATTCACGCGAGTTTCAGAAAAAAAAAAAAAAAAAAAAAAAAAAAAACACGGAAAGCCCCAAATGACTTGGGACAATGAACACGGACTGTGCTTGAACCTGGCACCTCCCTTCCATTGATTTCGTGAGCAAAACCTTTCAGCGTTTGGTGAGTTTTAGTCTGTTAGATTATTAGTTTAAATCAAAATATACGATTAAGTTTTAGAATTAGAAATTTTAGAAGTATTATAATTTTTTTTTTTTTTAATATTTGTAGATTGGTTTAAATTACGGTGGCTGAGATAGAATAATAAAAATGGTGCTCTTAAAAAATGAAGACGAGTTCTCAAGATGGGTTTAGAACATAAGTAAGGCAACAAATAATAAAGGGAATCGTAAAAGTTCTTGTTTTTATTACAATAATATTCGGTAGCACGCATACTACTTTCTCTTGCCCTGATAGTTGTAGAAAATGTTTTTTAATTCATGTATTTATTTTTAAGAGGCTGTGATCCCTTTTACCCTGCTAAAATATTTTACCTGTATCCATAAAAAAATTAAGGTTGTTATTAAATTTTAAAATTTATTTTGAATTATTCGGAGAATTTTTACCCATACTACACTTTGAAACAGCGATTAAAGTCAAAATATTCAAGTAATATTACGATATGATCTTAAAATACAAAATTTTAACTTATTTTAATCTATGCTGATAAATGTCACAAAAACCAAAAGCTAAAATTGACTGCACTACGGTCTGAGCCTGAGGGGGAGGTCTTTCTAAGAGGTCCTAGCCCGTATTTACGCAAGTTTAAGAAAAAACACAGAAACCTTCAAACGGCTAAGCCGACGAGCGCAACCTGGTATCAAACCCGGCACTTCACGTTTACCAGCTTTGAGCGCAGTACTGCTCGGCCGCTGGAGGGCCACAAAAACATGATATCCGTGTACAGGTAACCTCAAAACGCATAAATATAGCAAAATCTCATTTACCCTGCAAATATTTTATCTATGAGTAAGAGAAAATAATTATTATTTCTCAGCAATTTTCCTGGACATGATATAGTTTTCTGAACAACTTTTCAGGTCACGCACATCAGTTTAGCTGTTCGGAGTTTTCGATGGTTTTGTACGAAACTCGCGCAAATACGATCTCGGAGTTCTCCCACGGAAAGCATTCCATCCAGGTTTAGGTGTATAGCGTATGTCAATCAGTCTTAACTACAAAACACAATCTATTTTAATTTCATATATTACATCTGACACAAAAGAATGCTGTCGTTTAATTTTGGGTAGTTCTGTGTGTTATATGTACAGCCAGTCAAAAAAAAAAAAAAAAAAAAAATAGAAAGAATCACCCCCACCTATCTCATCAGTAAATTGTTGCAGAAACACACCGAAGATGCCATTCGTCAGGGAATTTTGTCCGCTTTTAAGCTAATTGAAAAAAAAATAGCTTAAGGGGTCATCTCCATATTGAAATTGTGTCAAACTTTAATTTTTTTTTCAATGGTAACATATAATTTTGATTTCGGATATCGATTCTACAGTCAGTTTCATCCCCAGATATAAATTTGGAAGTCATAGGATGTATAAGTTTAGGAGTTATACGCATCTAAACTTTCGAGCTTCTAATGTTCGATGCTTCTAATGTCTTCTAATGTTCTGATTACACATTTATATTCATATCTCCTGCATTTTTATTTATTCATTTATTTTTACCTGGTCTTTTTTATGGTGTTAATAACAGGTTTTCCAAACATATTTATGAGTTTTATTAAAATTTTAATGTTTTTTATCCATAGAATAAAAATTATTAAATTAATATTTTAAAAAATTATGTATTGTGACCTGTAATTTTTTTAAACAGAAATCAGTTTCTAACACCTTAAAATACGCGTATACAAATTTGTAGCTCATTGGGCCAAATAGTTCTCGAGATATGCCCCATAAACGATTGAAGATCAAGTTTGCGGGCCATATAACGATTAATAACTGTATTTACAAGTAGCATTCACAACAATCATTTTTTTAATTTCACTGCAGACGATATTAAGAATAAAAAATTATACTTTTAAAAAATTAAAGAATACGCTTTTATTGAAATGTGAGCTAAAGAGCACAAAATATCTATCTTTATTGTATTAAAATGCAGGGTAAGAGAAAATCGTGTGAGTGACACACCATAATATTTACATATTTTTAAATATTTAATAAAAAAGAAATTTAATTGATTAATTGTTGCCACTCGACGTTATACAAATACGGCCAAATCCTGTACCACATACGATAGAGTTACATATATAGAGATTTTTTTTTTCCCCCTAGAACCTTCCCCTTATGGGATAGGAGCCTGGAAACACTTGTATGTAGTCTTGTCGTTGACTATGAAGTCGCGTGCAAAATTTCAGGTCAATCAAACGACCAGAAGTGGACGAAAATTGAATTACAAGATTCCGTTACATACATTAATAGTTACATCGTATCAAGTTAATGAAAGCATGTTAATAATAACATAATGAAGGAATGAGAAATAAATAATTTAGAATTAAACAAAAACCATTTTTAAAAAATCTCTCTGACTGAGCTCGAACGTTAGATCTTTAGGTTCGTGGCCCGGAGCTTTACCTCACAGTCACAGCGTTCACGTAGGGAAAGACTTTTTTTACAATATAGATTTTTTGTTTGCTCCCAGAGCGGTTACAAACATACATACAGGTGAAGCTAATAAAAGCGTGTTAAAAAAAATAAACAATGATTTTTTTTTCAGCTGAAATAAATTGGAATTGAATTCTGAAATAAATTGTAATATATTATTAGGCATGCGTAAATTGAAATACAAGACCACATTGAAGAATTGCATGCATTTTTAAAAATATAGTTTAAGAAATTTTTTTAAAATTAATCTCTTTTCTTACTGTATTATATGTTTTTGTAATTTTCTTTAGAAGAATTGCGATTTCTATAGTCGCTATTATTAATAGTGTTTGAAAATGTAAATTAACCTATTAAAATAATATAATATTATTACAGAATAAATTATTTGTTTGAGCTGGACAGAGCTTCATAGTTGAGATATCAAATTTTTACTTTCCGAACATATGTAAAGGAAGTATTGTAATCGTGTCAAAATTTCGACTTTGAGATTTTTGTATTTTGATAGTTTTGAGGAGCCCTGAGTTTATTTTTTATTAGTTTTCGATGATGTATGTATGTGTCTGAGTGAATACGATAGTGCCTAAACCTTCTGTTCAAATAAGTTGAAATTCAGTAAGTATGTTGTTTGGCACCATAGCACGATCTTTATTGATTTTGATGAATCTAGCACTTAAAAGTATTTTTTACAGGAACAAAAAGAAAAATTCTTTACCATTATAGCCTATAGGGCCAAATTTTTCAAAATGCCATAGCGTCTATACGCCATTTTCTTCTGGGCTAAAATATTATACGCATGTTATAAATCACTGTCGCACAAAGTGTATAGATTTTGAGGAATCTAGCCTTTATAGTTTTTTATACAGGGACACAACAAAAAATTCTTTACCATTATTGTCTATGGGTCCAAATAAATTAAAGTGCAATAACATTTAAACGCCTTATTCGTTTGAGTTAAAAACTTATATGCATGTTATTAATCACCCCCGCACAATGTGTATAGATTTTGATGAATCTAGCATGTATAGTTTTTTTTTTTTTTTTTTTTTTACAAGGACACAAAGAAAAATTGTCATTATGGTCTATGGGACCAAACATTTTAAAGTGCGATAGTATCTAAACGCCTTATTCTATTGAACTGAAAATTTATGCACATGTTATAGATTACCGTCGCACGAATTGTATAGATTTTGGTAAAGGTAGCCCTTATAGATTTTTACAGGGACACAACGAAAAATCGTATATCATTATGATTCATGGTTTAAAATTATATGAAGTGCAATAGCATAAAATTAAGCAATGGGAGAAAATACTCGAACTCTCTGTAATATTTTTCACTTTTGTTTACTTAACTATTTGTCTTACTTCAATTTATTTACGAAACCATTCATTACTTTAAGTTCAGAAAATCCAGAGGAGTCACTCCAGATTTTTTATTATAAACTAGCCGCCTTCGGCGACCAGCTGGTTCGCGATCCCTAAAAAATCCGACTTTACGAAACTCCCGCTCGGTGGCGCCTGCGGCGCCTTTCCCGTTTCAGGTCTAATAACAGCTTATTGATATATCATGAAAATAGCTTATTGAAATCGCAGTAAATTCCCGCTCGGTAGCGCCTTCGGCGCCCTCTTCCCTTTTCAATATCTGAAACAGCCTGTTCGCTCACCATGTTATGATCTTTCAAATTTCTGACTTTAGCTAAGTCCCGCTCGGTGGCGCCTGCGGCGCCTTATCCCTAGGGACCCTATATAGAGAGAGACTGGACATTGACCGAAAGTCGGCCATCTTAATGCCAATTCGGAGCGATCCCCGTAGAACGTAATGCTTTTTTCTTCGCGATTGACGCTTTACTATACAACATAAATGAAAGAAAACTGTACTAAATTTGTGCAGAAAGTAATGCAGAATATAAATATGTAATTTTTTCGTCTTAGAAAAAAAGAATTTTAAGAAAAACGAATTTTGTTTTAACCTTCGACATGATTACTTTTTCAACTCCGATCGGAAAACAGAGGAATTTTTGTTGTATATTTCTATATTAAGCAAAATACGTTGATTGTGAAAGTAATTCTACCTTAGTGAAAGTAATTCTACCTTATTTTTTCTGAGGACATACATTTTATATATAAAAAGTTAGAAATTTTTTTAACAAATATATGGTAATCTTAGTTTTTGTCAAGTAATTCATGAGTAAATGTAAAACTAGAAACTAGAACAGAAATTATTTTTTATTATTTTATAAAAATATTTACGTAATATTTTTACAAGCTAAAAAAATACATATTTTATTTATTTCAATTACGCATCATTAATAATAATGACTTAATTAAATATTAAAAATAAAAATTTAATTAATAATAATTTGTAAAAATATTAACTAATATCTTTAGAAATTAAAAAATGTTTTTAATTATTTTATTTACATTTGCTTATTTCATTGATTTTTTAATTTTTAGTTTTTTTTAAATATTATGTAAATAAAAATAATAACTTATTTAAATATTATTTATAAAATTTATTATGGCAATTATTATTTAAAAGAAATTTATATTTCATATGCTAGCAAATAATATAAACGTTATTTTCTGTTTTTTTAACAATTTATTTAAGAAATTTGATACATTTTGCGTACTAGCAACTAATCAAAAAATTGCAAGCTAAAAATACATATTTTATTTATTTCAATTACGCATTATTAATAATAATGACTTAATTAAATATGTAAAAAAATTAATTAATAATAATTTGTAAAAATATTAACTAATGTCTTTAGAAATAAAAAAAAATGTTTTTATTTATTTTATTTACATTTGCTTATTTCATTGATTTTTATTTATTTATTTTAGTTTTTAAAAATATTATGTAAATAAAAATAATAACTTATTTAAATATTATTTATAAAATTTATTATGGCAATTATTATTTAAAAGAAATTCATATTTCATATGCTAACAAATAATATACACCTTATTTTCTTTATTTTTATCAATTTATTTTAAGAAATCTGATACATTTTGTGTACTAGCAAATAATTAAAAAATATCTTTTTATATAGTTATTTTAAATATGTATTTTAAAATATATCAGAAAAATACATTGAGATCTAACATATTAAATATATTGCAAAACAGTACTTAAAAACTAATAGCTAGAAAATAAATAATGTAATTAATCTCATATTTAGGAAATAAATACGTAAAACAGCATACAATAAGAGAATTCAAAGTATTTAAAGCATGATATAAAATAAATAATTATGCATTTTTATCTTTTAAAAGTATTCTAAAATTAAAGCAATTTATCTTCCAACAAAGTAAAAATGTAATAAATAAGTTCTTTTTCGATTATGACGTAAAATAATCGAAATTTCTTCTCAGCGTAATGATAAGCAATGGAGCAACTGGCACTAAAATGGAGAATTTCGTCAAAAAGCCGGCGCGCCAATGTCCAGTCTCTCTTTATATAGGGTCCCTACTTATCCCCGTTTTAGAACTTACAACACCTTCCTCGCTCATTAGAATTTGAAATATTGAAACTTTAAAATATTACAGCGCCATGTGGCGGTATAAATTTTTGTAATATATTGTTCAATTCCAAATCAAGAAAGCTTTCAAATGATGTATTACTTATGAAATTATTTTAATTAGTAGCTGAGATACAAAAGAAAACCTAATCAGGAGACCTTAAAACGCGTAAATCAGGTGAAATCTCGAATTCCACTTTCGATTTGATAATATAAAAGTATTTCAAAATGTCTTTCGAATGAAGTATTAAAAATAATTTAATCATAATTAGAATTTGAAATACACGTATATTAGAATAAAATTTTATTTGCAATTAAATGTAAATTAAAATGTATTTTTTTTTTCTTTTATTCTGCGAAATTTCTTTCAGTAATCCCTGAAACTTGCATAATTCCGGGCTGCAGAAATTCGAATTCGAAACTCTGCAAAATATTAAAGAATAAAGGTGTTCTGGGTATTCCGTTGTTTTCTCCGAAACTCCCGTTCCTTTTCTACATCTTTGCCCCTTCGCTCCCCCCCCCCCCCCCTTTCCGCCAATAATAATAATTTTACACTCGAAAATATCCGCATTCGATAAAATACTGCAAAGTATAAAAGAAAACTTAATTTTTTTCCAATAAATACGTCATTTTTTTTATTTATTCATATATTTTCATGAAAATTGAACAGTAGCTTTATAATATGCTGTCTAGGCCAAATATTAATTCAAATGTAACGTGAATGAAAATTTAAAAAAGGTTGAAAATTGAAATTTTTATCCCCACTATGAAGCACGTGATATCTTAATTGGTTACATTCATGTCCTTTTTTATCGCAGACCGTTGTCTCCATGTGTTTTGTTTCCGATCGAGACAGTTTAGAAAATCGTCTGCTGATAGAAAGTTTCTTTTTCTCGGTCATTTTTCCATCGACATGGGTCAACATTTTAATTAATATCTCCGCAACTAATTAAAATTTTTAAATTCTGTTTTCACTATCAACTCGGGAAGGCTTCTGGGCACCAATATGTCAAATTTTATACTTCTGCGTTCTGTAGGGGCTGAACGTATAGATGCTCAGACAGACAGAGAGACAGACAGACAGACAGACATCTTCTTTTATTATTATAGATAACATTAAAAAATGTATCACAATTTCCGAAACGTTAATTAGGCCTACACGTTGAGACTAAAAATGTTTTTTTCTTTTGGATCGAGAAAAATCATTTGAGTTAAAAATCATTTTTTGCCTGACGAAGGATCGTGATTTTATTTCGAACCAGAATAAATAAATAAATAAATAAAAATATTGCGATTAGTTCTTTTACAATTTATAGTATTTTTACAAAGGGTTGTTTACTTATTTGTTTATTTATTTATTACTTTTTTTGACTGAAACTTTGTATAGCAAAAATTCACAATACAGTTTTTGCTATGCATAGTGGGTCATGTAACGCATAAAAGTTCCGATATCTTCTGACCTATCAACGATATTTCTTTTGGCCATGTTACCTTCAATTAAACATAATGAGTTTGATAATAATATATTGAGCTATTTTTTTCAGGGAGAGGTGTGATTAAGATTGTTTATTTCTTTGTAAGACCGCATAAAATAATTGAAATGGTTTACTGATTAAAGTGGTTAACACCATGAAGTGTATTTTCGTTTTCTCTTTCTTAAAACTGCATTTTAATGAACTATAGTGATCTGTATGATTAACAGATCAAATATAGTGCTATAAAAAAAATGTGATAAATTAGGAATTATGAGTGCATTTTTGCTTTCGGTCTTGCTTTGAGCTTTAATTTATTTCTTTACTACTTCCTTCTATTCTCAGAATATATATATATATATATATATATATATATATGTAGAATCTTGGCTGGGTGTCTAGGGGTGGGGTAATGATGAGTGGCGACTTAGAAGACTAAACATTTATTACGAAACACACATACAATACAGGATACACAATGAAAAAATGATAATAGCAGACTTTCTATTATTAACCAACTGCTGGTTTCAAGGCTTAGCACATAACAAGCTTTCTTCATCAGTATAACCGTAACGAAAAAAATATTTAAGCACCTACTCGTGCTTGTATTCACAAAAACACCTACGCGTGCTATCAAATAGTAAAATTGAAGTAATGAGCCCTCCATGGCTCTACACACTTATTAAGCGCATTCTGTGCTCAAATTAGGACTAAATGACGACATCAGCCTTCGCGCTGACGGTCTAACCGCTTTCCACTGCAGCCAGATCTCTACTCACTCCCGTCCGTCATCTCGTTCAAAGATAAGCATCAGAGACAGCGCCATCTGTTGGTTGTGCAAGGAACTTCCCACAACGCTCGGCCATTCTGATGTGCGGTGACCTCACCGTAAACCAGCCTGGGATACTAAAGGATATCTGCAAAATACAATTAAAAGAAAAAAAAACAAAAAAGAGAAACAGACATTAAAAAAAACTTATGTACATAAAAATTCACAGTTAAATTTTTCTTTAAAGTTTATCAGTCTAGTTTGTGGATTCCAGTTCAGTTAGTGGACCATAATTTCATATGGTCTGCAGAAGTACTAGTATGTATAGGTCCTTCGTGATCGCCTATCTTCTCGACTTCATATCTGTCTTTAGTCTTTACTCGCACAACTTTATAAGGACCTAAGAATTTTGGTCTTAGTTTCATGCCGGTTCCAAACTGAGTTCGCTGGATGGCAACTAGATCATTAATTTTATATACATGGGCTTTCTTTCTCTTCTTGTTGTAACATCGGCGATTTTCTTCTTGAATCTTAAGAATGTTTTTTCTTGCTTCTTCACGAATGGTGTTAAGATTATCAAGCACGGAATTTATCCTTTCCTCTTCGAGAAGTTCTAGTATTCTCTTATCTTCTTTCTTTCTCATTGTTACTCCAGTGAGTAGTTCAAAAGGAGTTCTTTTGGTACTTCTCGATGTGGTGGAATTAATAGTTCTCTGAACAGCCTCAACAAACTTGTACCACTTGTTAGGGTCATTTATACATAACTTGGATAATACAGGAATGATTGTTCGATGAAGTCTCTCAATTTGACCATTCCCTCTTGGGATTCCGGTTGTGATGGTGTCATGTTCGATTCCCTCGGATACACAGTAATCTGCAAACTCCTTAGATATGAACGCAGGTCCACGATCGGATATTATTCTTGCGGGATTACCAAAAATAGCAGCTTGCTGTTTTAATTTTTGCAAGGCGTCTGCTGAAGAAGTTGATTTGACTGGATATAGCCACGAAAATTTACTAAATCCATCGATGACGGTGAAAATATGATTGTAGCTTTTGTTAGTGGTTGGTAATGGACCCACAAAATCGATGTGATACGTGGATAATGGTATATCTCCTTTAGGGATAGGGTTCAAAAAACCTTCTCCTTTTCCCTGTTTCTTATTTACAAGTATACATTCTACACAACTTTTTACAACATTATCTATGCATTTTTTCATATTAGGAAAGTAATAGTCTCGTTTAACTAAATCTTCAGTTTTATTAGCCGAAAAATGTCCTAAGGCATGACATTTCTTTACGACCTCAAGTTGCATGATCTCTGGGACAATTAGTACATCCCTATCATTTAACACTTTATATAAAACATTATTTTTTAACACATATTCGTCATTTTGGTTTTGTTGTAAAAGAGATTTCATAGTATTGATAAACTCATCATTTTCTTGAGCAGTAGCAATACGATGAGTAAGGGTATCAGTATTTACAGCCATTACAGGGTGTCTGCTAAGCGCGTCAACATGCTGCATTTGTTTACCAGGTCGATGTTCTACTTCGTAGTCGAATTCCTGTAGCAGGAAAGACCACCTGGCTACCTTAGGTGTCAATTCACGTTTATCTAAAGTTTTAGTGAACGCTTGACAGTCAGTATAAATTTTAAATTTACTACCTAACAAATAGTTCCTAAATTTTTTAAGGGCTTCTACTATCGCTAATACTTCTAACTCATAACTACAGTATTTTTCTTCTTGTACAGAGGTCTTTTTACTCATATAATGGATTGGATAGTACTGTCCATCGTCATCTTGTTGTAATAAGATTGCACCGAATCCTAATTTAGATGCATCTGTATGAACTTCTAACTTATAGCCTTGCTTAAAAAGGTGTAAGACAGGTGCATTAGATAAAATGTCTTTAAGCTTTTGAAAAGCTAATTTCTGCTCTTGCTCGAATTTAAATGGAGTGGAAGCACGTAATAAGTCACTGAGTGGTCTTGCTATGTTGGCATATGAACGAATAAATTTTCTAAAGTAACCCGTTAAACCCAAGAAACTCTGAACTTCCCTAGCATTACGGGGTTCTGGGAAATTTTGGACTGCAAGAGTTTTTTCTACTGAAGGTTTAATCATGCCATTCTCAATTATGTGACCTAAGAAATCGATCTTTCGTTTCAAAAACTGACATTTCTTTAAATTTAACTCTAGACCAAATTTTGATGCCGTTTCTAACACACGTTTTAATTTATCTAACCCTTCATTCTCATCTTTAGATGGAATAATTATATCATCTAAATAAATAATTACAGTACCATCTTTTAATAGGTCTTTAAACACATAATTTACATATCTTTGAAATACTAAGGGACTATTACATAATCCATAGGGAACTTTTAGAAACTCATACTGGGCATTATCGGTCACAAAAGCTGTATATTTCCTACTTTTTTCCTCTACATCAACTTGTAAAAACGCATTCTTTAAATCTAGTGTCGAAAAAACTTTACCCTCCCCTAATCTATCAAATAAATCCTCAATATTTGGCAACGGGTATTTATCCTTAATAATTTTCTTATTTAAAGCACGATAATCACAGCATAACCTTATTCCTCCATCTTTTTTCCTACACACCACTATTGGCGAAGCATAATTTGATGTACTTTCTCTAATTATACCATCTTTTAACCACTGGTCAATTTGTCTCTCCACCTCTGATTTCTCTACAAATGATAATCTGCGAGAGCGTAAGCACACTGGTGTATCATCAGATAAAATAATGGACATTTTTAAATCAGTACTTTTTGTTTTAACTGGCTTATAACTTTTTATTAATTCGCTTAATCTCTCTTTTAACGACTTATCTAAAATATAACTGACATCGAATTTTTCTTCTTCTGAAAAATTGCACATATTTGAAAAAAAAGAATCTATTTCATTTTCCTTTCGATCGAATACAGGAAAAGAACACTCATTTGCTTCATCGAAATTGCTTTCCCCCGAACTCAGAAAACTATCTTTCCCCCCTACGCTGGCACTCGAAACATCTGCTTCCTCTTTATTTTGTTGTTTCAAAATATGAAAGATATTACGAGGGAGAATTACGTCGCATGACAAATTGTTGCATAAAGCACCGATTATGTTTACTGAATCATGATTAGGTAAAGATATTTTAAATTCAGTCAGATTTGCATCTTTCTTTTCATTAAAGCAGCTAACTAGAGTGGTTGAAGAAATAACATTTTTAGTCTGTGGAATGCTATTTTTATTTACAATTAGAATCGAAGAACCCGAATCTTTCAACCCTTTTAGTGGAATATCATCCACTAAAATATCAACATATTCGAGCTCATTAACAATTAGGTTAATCGGACTTGTTTCGGATTGAACTACTGAATTCGTTGGAAGATTTTCACGGAATTCTTTTTTCTCTGAAATACGTTTAGGACACACTCTAACGAAATGAAATGTTTTCCCTTTTGCACCACAAATATAACACATTCTTTCATGCTTTTCGTGAGTTTGATTAGATACCGAATTACGTATTATGGGATCTTTATTATTATAATGTGTCTTTCTAAAAGGAGTTTTGTTTACAAACCGCTTATTCTCTGAACTTTCGTTTCGCGTATTATTATTAGTTTCAATTAACGATTTCCCTCTAGAAGAGTAGAATAAATCACACTCCCGACCTAATTCGTTGGGTTTAAACCAATTTTGACCTTCTCGAACACTAATATGTTCCTTAGTTCTAGAATCCAACGTTTCATATAATTTATCAGAAACTATAAGATCACACAATTGCTTAACGTCGTTAACCCCTCTCAATCTACAATAGTAATCGAAAGAAGCGCTTAGACGGGAAGCGAATTGGACATGAGATTCTGACGGATTACGCAACGCATTTTTAAAATTACTTAAACATTCACGCGGCGTTGGTTGAAATTGTCTTAAAATTAATTCCTTAACTTTTTCATAATCGTTAATTTCTTCGGTGGTTACGTACGCAAGAACCTGATTACATTTATCTCCCAATAAATTAATCAATATTTCCGATTTAAATTTAGACGGTACATTTTTAGAAACGAATGCTTTTTCAAGGGATTGAAAAAATAAGTGCAAAGCTTCCGGTTTCTCTGAAATGGTTAATGTTCGAATACTTCTAATTAAATTTTCTAATGATTGTGAAGTAGTTTCTGAATTTGATTGCTCAACATTATTACTAGAATTATTTGCTGCAGCCTGTAACTTTAAATTCTGTAACTCTATTTCTTTTTCTAACTGGGATAATTTAATTCTTTCTATCTCAATTTTGGTTTGTTCTTCTACAGATTTCAACTTTTGTTCTTCTACTAGCATTTTAATAACACCTCTAACAAATTCTAAATCATTTTTATAAATATCAGAACTCTCAATTAAAGTTTTGATTTCAAGTACCTTAGCTTCCGCCGGAACAGTTAGGCCTAATTCTTCAGCAATTGTTCTTAAATCGGCTTTTCTAATACCTTGTAACACGTTTTGGGCCATTATAACTCTAAATAATTACTTATACCAAAAAATATTTCAATACTTCTACCAAATTAATATCATACTTAAATAGAAACAAAATAATATGAGAACAATTTTCTCAAAAAATGATTCTATGGTTTTTGTTCTCAAATCAAAATTATCATGATTTTTAAATAACCACATGCAGAACAATTTGTATTATACTACAGAATATTTAGATCATCTTATATATTTCTTAATTATTACACATATTTCATATAATATCACCATTATCATTATTGTTCTCTATTTAATAATTGTTATCACTTTCGTTTTAAAATAATATTGTTATAATATTGTTAAAATATTATTGCAAACAGTAATAAGCAAAATTATAAAAGATTACTCAGAATATTTTTTCAATCATAATTCTTATTTCTATTCATTCTTCTCAAGTAATGTATTTATTTAATTTCATCACACAGTGAAACCAAAAGTGTTCTCAAATATTTCACCATTAATTTCTAATTCAAAACTGTATTAAATTCCCTTTTCTCAATTTATGCATTAATCATTAATTATCAAATAGAATGATAAATATATAACAATAACAGTTACCTTTTATAACTTGTTGGTGGTAATATCGCGGCAGAGTCCCCACTTGTAGAATCTTGGCTGGGTGTCTAGGGGTGAGGTAATGATGAGTGGCGACTTAGAAGACTAAACATTTATTACGAAACACACGTACAATACAGGATACACAATGAAAAAATGATAATAGCAGACTCTCTATTATTAACCAACTGCTGGTTTCAAGGCTTAGCACATAACAAGCTTTCTTCATCAGTATAACCGTAACGAAAAAAACATTTAAGCACCTACTCGTGCTTGTATTCACAAAAACACCTACGCGTGCTATCAAATAGTAAAATTGAAGTAATGAGCCCTCCATGGCTCTACACACTTATTAAGCGCATTCTGTGCTCAAATTAGGACTAAATGACGACATCAGCCTTCGCGCTGACGGTCTCAACCGCTTTCCACTGCAGTCAGATCTCTACTCACTCCCGTCCGTCATCTCGTTCAAAGATAAGCATCAGAGACAGCGCCATCTGTTGGTTGTGCAAGGAACTTCCCACATATATATATATTGTATTTGAAAAAAAAAATAGACTTCTGGTTTTCTATAAATTTATACGTTTAAGTTTTTTTTTTTTTTTTTTTTAAACAAGGTTTTCCCTTTATTAGAAAATATCATTCTGTCTGATTGGGAGTAAGACAACAATTTCTTGACAATTGTTTTTCAGGAAATACTGTACAGAATTCCATATAAATTTCTATGTAATTGCATCGTAACATAAGTCAGTGCCTAACAAAATTTGTGCAAATATTTCAGCAAACGTCGCTGTCATAGTGCGATGATTTACCTTTAGAAAAAGTCCATATCTCAGATGCTGTAGTGTATTTTCGAACAAAATTTGATAGGTGAGTGTCATTATGAAATATTTGATTCAATTTCAATGCATATCGGCCAATGCTACGCTGGAAAATTTCCCCCTTGAATGGAAAAATTATAGTTCATATTCTAATGTATACAATTGGCCAAAAATTTGTATAGGATAGAGTCATTATGAATCACTATACTGATTCAGTTTGAATGCATATCGGTCAGCATGCGACATAATTAGATTACAATTTATTCCATGAACTGTAAAGCTAAATCTCAACTTCTATCATTTGCTTTTATTAAACTAATTAAACACATGCCGTGTTATATACATATAAATATGTATGTCTTGTGTTTCTCGGAAACGGCTCAAACGATTTTTATGAAAGTGTGAGATTAAGATTATTTGGTATGAAAAATTGGACTTACTCGCATCTTCACGAAAATTTGAAAATTTCTCTTTTAACAATTCATTTATCATTTGAAACATATGTCAAAACAATGAGTTTACTCGCAGGTACTCTTAACAGTGTTAA
Organism: Salticus scenicus; assembly: GCA_963930645.1. Lineage (NCBI taxonomy): Eukaryota > Metazoa > Arthropoda > Arachnida > Araneae > Salticidae > Salticus > Salticus scenicus. The sequence goes on from OZ005651.1 coordinate 167,475,471, forward strand.
TAACAGTTTATGATTAAAGTTTCTTTCTTTCTTTTTTTCTTTTTTTTTTTTTTTTTTTTTTTTTAAATAGGTTGGATTTATCCTCATCTTCAGGCGAAATTGCGTTCGCTGTTAACTTTCCATAAACCGTTTGCAATAACTGAGAGAAATTGGATTTACTTAATAATATATGTAAAATTTTTCATGATTTTTTTTTTTTTTTTTTTTTTTTTTTGTCTTCAGGAAATTTAGCTTTTGTTATTATCCGTTCATCTACCGTTTTCAGTATATTGCAGAAATTGCGTTTACTTAGAAATATATAAAACAATTTTGATAAAAAATACTTTAAGGATTTTTTGAGATCCAAAATCGATCATCCTCATTTTCAAGAAAAATTCGCGTTTGCTGTTAACCCTTTATCCTCTAGTTGTGTGAAATTTGGTGAAAATTGGATTTACTCGGAAATTCTTATAACAATTTTAATGAAAATTCGGGGTTATTGATTTTTGAGGTTGCAAAATCAATTAGACATATCCTTATCTTCAGGAAAGTTCAAGCTCGATGCAAAACCTCCATCCGCCGATTGCATGATGTAACGATTTTGATAAAAATTTAGCGATTGAAAATTTTTGAGATGAAAAACCTATCTGAATTAGCTTCATCTTAAAAATAAATAAATTAGCATTTTCTGTTCAAAATTATTCCGTCTGTGCCAAAATATGGCAGAGAACTAGTTTTGGTTTTCTTGGAAAACAATTTAATTATTGCAAAAAATTTAGGTTTTTGAGCGTTTTGAGTTTACAATTTAGTCTGAACTGCCCTCTTGTTTAAAATATTTAGTGTTCACCAACTTTCTTCGAATGTATGTGAATGATTTCAATAAAAAGTTACAGTTAGCGTTCTTTTGAGATGATATTTTCATCGATTCTCTCTTTCGTCATTACCCTTAACATCGTGGTAAGTAGCGTTCATTGATAATTTGCATTCCGCCCGGGAATCATTATGCAGAAACAAAGATTTTTCGGAAATCGTTGGAACGATATAGAAAAAGTGTGTATAGGGCAGGTTGATATTTTTAGATCTAATCCAGATCTGATAACCTGTGCTTTGTCTGGAACAAATTGTAACAAAAAACCTAGTTTTCTAGGAAATTGTTAAATGGTTTTGATAAAAATTTATAGTAGGGATTTGATGAGATAATTCGATTTTAATTTTCCTCATCTCGAGGAAAATTGGCTTTTACTGGTATCTCGCGCTCTGTTCTGGAAAAAAATAAATTAGAAATACATTTCTGAAAAGAAATCGTTTGTATTCACAAAACGAATGATTTTTACGAAGAGATCGAGTGGAATTGATCATCCAGGTAGTGGTATATTAATGATTAATCCAACCGTTTTAGTACTCCCCGAAAAAACTTAATCCGAAATTTTCCTCCAAATCGCTATATCCATTTCCCAGTAAACCCAATTTCTGCTATGTGTTGCAATTGGCCAGTAAAGGGTTTACTGTGAACGCTAATTTGTCTGAAAATGAGATCCATTTTTTTTTTTTTTTTTTTTTTCCCCTCATCAAAAAGCTCTAACTGCAAACTTTCATAAAAATCGCTTTGTCTATTTCCGTGTAAAGCCAATTTCTGGCATACGTTGCATTTGGTATTTAAAGGGTTAACAGCGACAAGGAATATTTATGGCAATGGGAGTAATTTATTAGTTTAAACTTCCCCAAAAGCACTTAACGCAAAACTTTCATCAAAATCATTATATCAATTTCCGAATGAACCCAATTTATTCCATTTGATGCCATTGGCCGATAAAGGGTTAACAGTGAAGGCAAATTTTTCTGAAGATGAGGGTAAGTCTAAGTACCCCGAAAACACTTAATCCCAAACTTTCATCAAAATCGCTAAATCCATTTCCGTGTAAACCCAATTTCAGATATGTGTTGCAGTTGTACGGTAAAGTGTTAACTGTGACCGCTAATTTGTCTGAAGATTAGATCCAATCGTTTTTCTCATGGAAAAGCCTTAACTGCAAACTTTCATAAAAATTGCTTTGTCCATTTCGGAGTAACCCTATTTCTGCCGTATGTTGCAGTGGGAAGGTAAAGGGTTAACAGCGAACGCAATTTTTTCTAAAGATGAGGATATTTCCAATAGCCTTTTCTGAACAAAAAATCCCTAACTCCAAACTTTCATGAAAATCGCCATATCCATTTCCGTGTAAACCGTATTTCTGCCATATGTCGCAACTGGCCTTTAAAGGTTTAACAGCGAACACAAATTTTTCTGGAGATATAAATAATTCCAATCATTTATGTAACCCCAAACTTTCATTAAAATCCCTATACCCATTTACAAGTAGACCCAATTTCTGCCATATGTTGAAACTGGTCGATAAAGGGTTAATGGAGAACGCGAACTTTTCTGAAGATGAGGGTAAGTCCAATATTTTAGCACTCCCCGAAGAAAATTAATCCCAAACTTTCATAAAAATCGCTATATCCATTTCCGAATAATCCCAATTTCTGCTATGTGTTGTAGTCGGCCGGCAAAGGGTTAAATGTGAACGCTAATTTATCTGAAGATGAGATCCAAACGTTTTTTCTCATCAAAAAGCCCTAACTCCAAACTTTCATAAAAATTACTTTGCCTATTTCCGTGTGAAGCCAATTTCTGACATAGTTGCAATTGTTCTTTAAAGGGTTAACAGCGACAAAGAATTTTTATGACAAATTCCATTCGTTTAAGCATACCCAAAAACACTTAACGCTAAAGTTTCAACAAAATCCTTATATCAATTTCCGAATAAACCAAATTTATTCCATTTGTTGCTATTGGTCGATAAGGGGTTAACAACGATCGCAATTTTTTCTGAAGATGGTGGAAAGTTTAATATCCCGAAAACACGTAACTCCAAACTTTTTTTTAAATCGCTATATCCATTTTTGAGCAAACCCAATTTCTGCGATATGAGGCAATGGGCCAATAAAGGGTTAACAATGAACACGAATTTTTCAGAAGATGAGAATATGTCCAATCGTTTTTAAACCCTAAAAAACTCCTAACCCCAAATTTGCATTAAAATCGTTAAAGTCGTTTCCATGTTCCCGAAAAAAGATCACGTTTACTTGTTTAATATAAGAGAAGGATGAATTCGTTGACTAGAACTTGCTTATGATTTTATGAATTACATTCTACATGCAAATATGTCGACAACTTTCACAAGTATGTCATTCAGTGTTTTAAATAATTCTGCTGTCTTTAAATTTTACCTTACATTACTTTATTCTTTGCAGAAATCACTCATTTTAGATTCAAATAACACTGGTTATAGGCATAAATAAATTCTCACACACACACAGACATATATACACACACTTCAATAAAGTAGAGAGGCGTTGGTTTTTAACCTGACACCTAGAAAAAAAAAAAAAGGCAGGATAACAGAAACCTAATTTCAATAAAAAGCTTCTGAAAATGCGGTAATAAAACATCAGTTTTGAATCACGGTGCCCCCCCCCCCCCGCACACACACACAGGAGTTATCAGACCCTTCTGTGTTAGCCTTTTTGGACAGAATATTTTTTATAGTACAGGCATGAGATTTTTCCGTGGATCCGCGATTTTCCGCTTTTATGTGATGTCCAAACTCCAATAACGATCAGTGTTCAAACGCTTCACGAAAGACTTTAGATTCTCAATCTTTCTCCATCCAAAATATAAATGTCAGTATTCATTTTAAGCGGGCTTTTTCATATTCTATAACTTATAAAAGAACAGAATTATTCAATATTTCTCTCTCATGTAATTTTTTTTTTTTTGTCCTGCTCCCTCCCCCCACCTTTTTTTTTTCCATCTCTAACTATCGCCGATCAAACATTCTGCGGGAAACCTTTTATTTTTGAATATTTATCCATCCACAATAAAAATATCAATGTTAATTTTAAACTTACTTTATGATATTCTATAACCCATAGAGAAGTAGAATTGTATTTAATATTTCTCACTCATACTTTTTACCCCCCCCCCCCCCCCCGCCCTTTCCCATTTTCCATCAGATATCAATGATTAAATGTTGATTGCTAGCTAATTTTTTTTTTTTAACACACGTTTTATTGTGTTCATGTGCAATATTCTTTTAGTTTAATTTGTCACTTTTAAAATATTTTGTATTGTTTTTCCCTGTGCGCATTATTTTTCATTTGAAATAAATTTTATGAACATATTTGTATTAGTTTTCCCCACACGCGTTATTTTTCATTTGAAATTAATTTTATGAACACGCGTGTTTCCTCTTTTTTTAATTTTCTGCACTCTCATGCCTGATAGTACGAAATTTCCACATTAAAATGTTCATTGAAATTATAATCCTTTTGATGTATTTAGAGATTTATAGATCAATGAAACGCATTGAATAATAGAAGAAAGTAATAATAAATTTGTTGAATTTGACCTAAAAAGAAAAAAAAGTAAACTTGGAGAAAACCCCCAAAAGAAAAACGTTAAATATCTTAGGAACTATTGTTGGGATCTTGATCTTCGTGCAAATTTGTATCTAGGCTATTTTGATGCTCTAGAATCGTTTTCTGTTGTCAAATTAATGGGTTAACATTCGAATCTTTAAAGTTAGTTTTTAATATGTAGACGACCCCATGTCATTTTTTCCAACATACAATAAAAGTAGACATAAATTCCTGACGATTGCGGCGTACTGCATGTTTCTGCGATAATTAGGTAATGAGATACGTTAGGTGTTTCTTTCTTTTTTTTTCTTTTTTTTTTTTTTTTTTGACCGGCTGTAAATTGCATACACTAAAGTGCACTTAAATATACCACAACAATAGAAACGTATAGCTCCATTTAAAATACACTTCGAAGAATTTCCAGTTATAGACCTTAATACATATCTAATACAGGTTTTTTAAATTACGCTTATTGTAGATTAACACACAGAGACCAGTCGCTAAAATCTGATTTTCTGATTAAGGGAAGTTCAAAACGTGTAACTATATAAAAAATTCGATTCGGAAATTTTGATACAAATACATTTTTTCTTCGTCATACGGATTGGTTTAAAAAAAAAAAAAAAAAAAAAAGTGTTTTCCGCTTTTTTTCCCCCCAACATTTCCCCAAGAATGTATTTTCCCCCCAACATTTCCCCAAGAATGTATTTTTCCCCCAAACATTTCCCCAAGAATGTATTTTTTCCCCAAACATTTCCCCACCAAATACTTTTCCCCAAATTTTCCCCATATACAATATTTTCCCCCAAAATCGCGCAATCCGGTACGGCGCGATAGATCTTGGCCGCACATCATCGCCGATAGATGACAATGCATGCCTCGCTCACTGGTTGTGTGGTTTAAAGCCGATTGTCTACAATAGAGTCCTAAGTCTACAGATGAAATGCCCTCCGTGAGGGTTTTTCTAAAGGGTCTTAGCCGGTATTTACGGGAGTTTTGGAGAAAAACACGGAAAACTTCGAACGGCTAGATCTATGATCACGACCTGGTATCGAATTCTCTTCGCACAATGACAGCGTTACCTCATTGCAAGCGGCGTATAATGAGTTAGTGGATTACCTATACAAAAATACATTTTTTATTTTGACAATATTTATGTTCCAAAATTTGCCATAATAATTTTTTTATTTGTGAACCAACCCCTCCCCCCCCTTCCCCTTCCTGTGGGTGCATCACTGATACATTCATAGTACGACAGTGACCATAAAGCAGCCCTTATCATTTCGCGTTCATAAAACGCTAATATAGTAGTTATCACTATAATGAAAAATCTCCCTATAAGGGGATTCTGTAGTACCCTTTGCGTATATAATTTATTAATTCAGAGTGCAATGTAAAAGGGCCGCCATTTATAATTTTTAAGTAACCAGGCGTTCACATTTTCTGAGGACAGAGCTCATTTTTTGATAGTTGTCCTCATTTCCTTGAAAAAGTCACATGTCCTCATTTGTACTCACTTTTGGACTTTTTGTTCTCATTTGTCTTCATTTCTGTAGGTTTTTCCATTTTTTACCTAAAATTTTAACACCAGGCTACTGACTTGATATTAGTTTTCAATGCTTATGTTTCATCGCAATGAAAAGAAATGAACTGTCTCATTCATGAATGTGATTTTAATCTTACAACACAACATATACGATGCATCTGGTGTCACATTTATCAAATGAATGTTTGATTTAGATTTTCAGCTTTGTTTTATGGTGTGATACATTATTTTATCGATTTATATTTCAAATAGCCAGCGCCAAGTGAAAATGAAAATTTTCAGATACTTGGGTTAAAAAGAATAAATTTATCAGAAGAGCTACTGATTGTAGTGATTAATTGTTATTTGTACATTATGCAATTACATATTCTCAATTGCTGGTAACATACAATCTCAAATCGAAAGTCATGTGCGGACAGAAAAATAGAAAATTTCTTAACTGTAGCAATTACTTGGTTGATTTTGTTAAGTTTGCAAGCTCATCAAAAAATAAGTCTGAAAATGCAGCTGCTGGGGTGCTCTGATATTTTATGCGATTCAACAATATTATAGGTTAGGATTGATGGATTGTCTCTCGAATATACTAAAAGCAGTATACAATGCAATTTTTCCAATGGACGGACTAAAAGTCAAGGACGCGATTATTCTGGAACTATGACCGCTCACATTATAACTAGGCTCTTTTTAAATAACAAAACAGTATTTCTGTCATGTAGTAATAATTTAATTAATATAGCTGGTTTTCGAGTTTTTAAGATGCATTTAAACCAAGACCTACGGCTTAAAGTGGATTCCAAACCCTTATGAACATCCGCGTCTGAACTCGGATTCGAACATAGTACCTGGAAACTAAAGGCCAGAGAGTCAAATATACCAACATACCGTCGGTGTTAGTGCTAGGCTTAAGGCCAGTTGACTACACGAAGGTCCTAGGCCTGAGTGGTGTGCCCTCCGTGGGGGTCTTTCTAAGGGGTCCTAGCCCATATTTACGTGAGTTTCGGGAAAACTCCGAATGGCTAGATTGACAAGCGCGACCTGGGATCGAACCCAACACTTCTCATTTACCAGCTTTGAACACAGAACTGCTCAGCTACTGGTGGGGCACCAACATACCGTCTTAAGATGAACAAATCTCGTTTTCGTAAAGCTAACATTCGAACAAAATTTGTGATTTTTTTAGCAGTATGGAGACAATTTGTCTACACAATTTTTCTTAGCGATACACACTGGTGGGTGTTTATTAAACAGTATGTTCCAGTTAATTTAAAACGATCTTACGACACAAGATGGTGTTCAAAGCATAAAGGTGCACGCGATTTTCAGAATATACAGTAAATAAAATAGGTGCTTGAAAAATCTTATGAGATGGATCAGAAAAAACTGAAGAAATTAGTTTGTAGGATTTTTTATAGTTTGTAATATAACATGCTTTATTTTTCGTATCTTTGTTTTTTGATCTCTGTCCTTGCTGAAGTGAATATAAATACATAGGTGAATAATAAAGTGAATAAATACATACTACACAAAATGGCCTTTCAATGTGAACATTTTATTTGAAAACAACGTAAAGCATTTGGGCACTCAAAAAAAAGGAGAAATTAGCAGAAATGAATACACTTTATGGGCTACCGGCTTTTCTGGAAGTTCAAATATTGTTAAATGTACAAAAGATATTTATATGTTTCAAATACTCTACTTAAAAGCTGTGATTATGATATTGTGTTAGACAGAGGACTTAATTCTTTATTTAATGAAGCTTATCCAGAAATGAGTATTTCTACGTGTATACTTTTAAATTTAATTTCCTGAATAATTAAATGGTAACTTTGGAAGAGTTTAATTAATGTTATTGTTTCTCTGAGAATTCCCTTAAGAATTACTGTTATTAATGCCAATTGTAATAAATGCTTTTCAAAATTAAATTTAATAAATACGTATCACCGCTAAACGATGACTTTGGCAACTAAAGGAGATTTACATAAAAATTTTGACAGTGTAATTTGTGTAATATTCAGCTATGTGTAATCGAAATGTATAAAAATAGCTTCCTTTTTTTTTTTATAAAAGTTTTTTTAAATCCTTTTATTTATAAATAGCAAATATTATACTCTATTATACTTATGAAACTGGGAAAAAAAAAAAAAAAAAAAAAAAGATAGCTGCAAAGGAAATAATTTTTTTTTTATAAATAAAATGTGAATTTATCAATAGCTCTTAAATTCTTTATAACTATAGTTAGTTGTTTGGGTTGAACCTCATACTAAGGCTACGCATTTAACTCCATATTCACGGAAGTAAACCATCATTGGCCAAGAGGTTCTGCTATCGACGCTGGGAAGACGGGACGGGCTGAATTCGAATTCAGATCGTTCTCGTCGGCTTAGAAGTTCTGAGTTTTGCGTGTTTTTCTCTGAAACTCGCTTAAATGCAGGTTAGAACCTCTTAGAAAGATTCCTCATGAAGGCACTCTATGCAGGCTTAGAACTCTCACGTAGTCAATCGGCCTTCACACCTACACTACTATCGCCGGAAGGAGAGGGACGCGTAATTTTGAATTGCCCTGGGCGCTCTAAACCTACGCTATATGCCACTAAATTAATTAAAAGAAATTTTATTGTTTTAGAATAATGAATATTTTCGGAGGAAAAAATACATAAGCTAAAAATAAATAAATGAAAAATACGGGTCCTAGAGATCAGCAATTTTAAAAATACTGCGTCCCTTTCACTAAAATTGGAGTCAATGGTGCGCTATAGAGCACCTGCATAGCCCTACGGGTGTGCTGGGGCTCAACCCTCGATTATTGCAACTTTACTATTTCCCCGTCTCTGGTCATTAAATTCCATGTAAAATTATGGCGAAATTTAGAAAGATAAAACTTCTTCACACACCGTAAGTTTTAAGTCAGCACAACCGGTTTCGAAAGGACATAACCTTTCTTCATCAGATGCAAACACGTGCTACTGCCTTGGAGGCAAAAGCAGGGCAAAATCCAGAGGGGGAAGAGCAACACAAACAACCAACAGGAAGCATCATGCAGGGCAGGACCAATCAGAGAGAAACACACGTACACACACATTAAAAAAAAAAAAAAAAAAAAAAAAAAAAACGCGTTTCCGAACTGGATTTTTTGGAAAATTTAGCTATTTACCTTAATCGTGATAAAATTGTCAATGAAAAATCTGATTCCACTTTGCTGTCTACAGCCTGGAAAAATCTGTTTAATTCAATTAAATAATTTCCTTCATTATGTTTATAACATAATATTAGTTATAATAAAATCATTCACATTAAAAAAATAATAATAATAATTAATAAATTTTATTCGATTTACTTATTAGTATAATATTAAATAAATAAAAAATAAATAAATAAAATAAAATAAAATAAAAAAATAAATTTAATTGGCTTCAAGACTTAACTTAAGAAATGTAAGTATGATAAATTGACTTAATACGAATAAGATTATGATTTTGAATTAGTTCTTGTTTGTAGTTCAGAGGCGCATCGCACCTCTTCCGAATCTCGTGAGCGACTAGTAAAAACATCTGCTCAGAGCCGTCCCAAAGAGTTCAGTTCCGCGCATCATTACTTTCACTGCACTACTTCCCACCATCCTCCGGGGGGGGGGCTGAGCATGGCAGACTAGCGATGCAATTCAACGGTCTTTTGATGACTCCAGCTGGCGTTTTCAGAGTGACGATTCTTACGATGCCATCATCACCAGGATGCACGTCCAGAATTCTGGCCAAGTTCCACTGTGCTGGCTGAATCGAGGGCTCCAAGACCAGGATGCAGATGTGTGACACCCTTTTGCCACTCAGCTCTTGACTGCAAAGAAGTAGGGTAGGTTCGCTGCCAAGTTCTCCAAAAATTCGTCTTAAGCTGTTGAAGGAGTGTCCATCTGGAAGAGAAACTGGTACAAATTTTATTAGTATGATTAATAGATTGTTCGGGAAGCTGAAGAAGCGGAGCTCCAATTAGGAAGTGTCCTGGGTGGGGTAAGTACCAGAAAGTTATTGGGCTTGGTGGAAAGTGGTACTAAAGGGCGTGAATTTAAACAAGCTTCAATAGTTGTGAGAATAGTGTCTAGTTCTTCAAAAGATAGACAACTGCCTTTACAAGTTTTAATTAAATGGCGTTTAGCCAATTTAACTGAAGATTCCCATAGGCCGCCAAAGTTGGGCCCGTAAGGAGGCATAAAATGCCAATGAATTTCTTTATTGGTGACATAATTTTGAATAGCGTTTTCTTTTGAAAGTGTCACTAGCCTTTTTAAATGGGCATGGGCACCAACAAAGTTGCGACCGTTATCGGAGTAGATGTCAGTAGGATAGTCGCGACGCCCTATGAATCTTTGTAGGGCATATAAAAAATTTTCGGTGGATAAACTAGTGACCAATTCGAGATGAATTGCCTTGGTACACATGCAAATGAAAAGGCAAATATAGGATTTAAATTTCGTACTTTTCCGTTTATGGTCACACTTCGTTTGAATAGGGCCTGCATAGTCAATTCCAACATGTTGGAATGGTCGACAAGGGTTGACTCTGGCACTGGGTAAGTCACCCATAATTTGCTGAATTGGGGTTGGTTGGACTTTGGCACAAGTGACACATTTTCGAAGCTCTTTTTTAACAGTTGATCTACCATCAGGAATCCAGTAAGACTGGTGAACCAAATTTAACACTAGGTCGACACCTCCATGAAGACTATACAAATGAAAATGTTTTATTAGAGTTGATGTAAAAGGGTTATTTTAGGTAACAATAACTGATGCCTAGTGTCATATGGTAGGGTCTTGTTTTTGTCAATTCTACCTCCCACTCGCAATAGATTTTCTGAATCAATAAACACATTAAGAGATTTTAATTTACTATTGTTTGCAACGGGTTGGCCACGCTGCAAAAGGGCGATTTCTGAAGCAAAGGATCTTTGTTGGACGACTTTAATAACAGTTTTTCTAGCCTCTGAAATTTCTTGTACTGAGACTGGTCCCTTCAACTTTGTAGTATTTCGAATATTATTTATGAATCGCTTAATAAATGCAACTACGTGAAAAAGTTTTGTACTTGAAGAAAATTTTGAAACCAAATCCTCTATCACAGAGTCAATCATTGGGTTTGACTCTATTAATCCAGGAGTTCTCACAACTGTACATTGGGCTGAGGTCGAAATCTTTGAATCGTGATCTGAGGCTGGGATCTTTTGCCAACTAGGTCCAGACTACCACAAGTCAAAGGTTTTTAATTTGTCGGGAAACAGCCCACGGGTTGCACAGTCCGCTGGGTTGTGTTTGCTTGGTAAGTGATGCCATGTAGTTGGGTCTGTCAGAGATTTGATTTTGTTGACTCTGTGTAGGACATATGTGTTGCCTTTTAAGGGTGGATTTAAGATCCAACTACGGGCGATTGGGGAGTCTGTCCATAGGAGAATTTTCCCAACCTGATAATCTAGCGAGCTCTGGACGACTGACAAAAGTTCCGATAACAATACAGCTGCGCATAGCTCCAATCTGGGCAAGGTTATGGGTTTTAAAGGTGCTACCCGGGTTTTAGCTGCTATCAATTTTAAAGATGAGTACTGACTTGGACGTATATAAATTACGGCAGCATATGCCTTTGTTGAAGCATCACAAAATCCCTGTATCTGGTAAATAGATTTGGATTTCAAATTTAAAAATCTAGGTACTGACATGACCTCAAAGGAGGCAATTCTTTCATAAAATTCATTCCACCTGTTTTGAATGTCTGGTGGTAGAGGATCATCCCAACCAAGTTTTTGCTTCCAAGCATCTTTTAGTAGCATCTTTAAAAGAATAGTGGCAGGTGATAAGAGACCCAAAGGGTCGAAGATACGTGCAATTACGGACAATAATTGTCTTTTTGTTGTGACGCTTTCTTCGGTATTAACTCCCACCTTCAATGTATCCGATGTCAAATTCCAGTTTAGTCCTAAAATACGTTGGGATTGATCAGGGTTTAAGGATAATCCCCTGATTTGTTGATTTTAAAGTTTCTGGGACATGAACTAGAGCTTCCACATAATCTGAAGCCCATTTTCGCAGCTTGAATCCCCCAGCATTAAATAAAGCCTGAAGGTCTGTGACCAAGGCTTGAGCGGCCTCGATTGTTTCAGCCCCTCCAAGGAGATCGCCCATATACAGGTTATTACGGGCAGCCTGCACAGCTACGGGAAAATTTGTTTCCTCATCTAACAGTAATTGTTGTATGGTACGCAGGGCCAAAAATGGTGCACAGGCTGTGCCATAAGTAACCGTATTCAACTGGTAAACACGAAGTGGATCTGACACATTGGCCCTCCAAAATATTCTTTGGTATTTCCTATCAGGCTCTGCGACTAGAATTTGACAAAACATTTTCTCAATATCACTAGAGAGGGCGACTTTATTTAATCGAAATCTAATCAGATTGCTAAATATACTCGTTTGAAGTTTTGGCCCTTTATGCATGTTAGAGTTAAGTGATTGGCCATTTGTAGTTAAGGCCGACGCATTGAACACTACCCGTAGTTTGGTAGTGCTACTATTTTCATTTATAACTCCATGATGAGGCATATAATAATTTGGTTTACGGTTAAGTTCTTCAGCTGATAGTAGGGTCATATGACCTAGATCCGAATATTCGCACATAAACTGACAATATTCTTTTTTTAGGTTAGGGTTCTGAACAAATCGAGCTTCAAGTTTTTTAAACATTTTTAGTGCACAGTTGGCACATTCACCCAAATCTATCTCATCATGGGGGGGGGGGTAATTTGACAACATAGCGCCCTTCGGGGTTGCGCTTGGTGGAAGATTTATATAATACTTCCGCCGGGTCGGCTTCGTCATCACCACCCTTAGAAGATAGTATTGGATCATTGTCAAAAAATGCTTTTAAGTTTAAACAATGTAAAGTTTGACTATGAGTAGATTCTGGCTTCATTCCATCCCTTGAGAGGGGGCCACTCAGTAAGTAACCGAGTGAACTGGGAATGGCAGAGGGTTCTCCTGGCCTTCCATGTACTGGTTTGCCACAAATTAATGATGAAAAAATGTCTGCGCCTAACAGCACATCTATCGGTTGTGGCTTGGAGAAATTCATGTTGGCTAACTGAAGATTTTTTGTGTGTGGCCAAGACGTCGTCCTCACCCGGAAATTTGGCAGAGAGGCAGTAACTCTATTTACTACTAGTGCCTTCAAATTTCTATACTCGTTAGCGAAATATGGCGAGAATGAAAACTCCGTAAAATGTAAAACAGTTTCTGCGGACATACCGTTTATCCGTACAAGTCGATGAGAAGTGCCAAACAAAGGCAAATTTAGCTTCTCAACGCACTCTTTTGTTATGAGACTATTTTGTGAGGCACTATCAACTAACGCCCGACATTGATTAATTTTACCGTTAGGTGACCTAACCTTTATAAGGGCTGTAGACAACAAAACGTTTTGATGATTGAAATTTGATTTCGATTGTGCACTATTTGACACGGTTGTAGTAACAAGGCCACCTCCCTGATCTGCAGAATTCTGTGTATAAATGTGCAGAAGAGTGTGATGTGAACCTGCACATACCTTACATTTAATATTAATTCTACATTGTCGCCCTTGATGGTTAGTTCGCAAACAATTTTCACACAATGATTTAGATTTAACTAAGTCCCATCGCTCCTGAACATTAATTCTATTGAATTTGGGGCATTTAAACAAATGATGTACTTGAGAACAAGCGACGCATTTATTTTCTTTGACTATTATTGAATTATTAACACAAGATTTTTTTACACTACTACCTTCTACTGGCTTCTTACATCCCTGGTTTATTTTCAAGTTTTGTTTGACTCGACGCCTCCCTTTCAATGAATGTACGAAACGAGTTTAAATCGGGAATAGTTTGCGTATTCTCTAGACTGTGCTCCCACCTATGCCTAACGGATGAATCCAATTTTGAAATCATGAAATTTATAAGAATAAGATCGCTAAGAGGATTTGATTCCAATCCGAGGGTCGATAAATTTCGCACCGCTTCGTTACAAGTATCTATTAAATTGAAAAACGATTTAGGATCATCCGCTTTGTTTACCTTTACCGAAAATATTTTATTTATTTGAGTTATAGCTAATTGGCGTTTATTCTCATAGCGCTGAGTAAGGATTTCCCAACAGTGTTTAAGATTTTCCGATTGTAAAGCAAATCCACGAATAAGTTTTGATGCACTACCTCTTACACACGATTGGAGGTATTGTAGCTTTTCAACCTCACTAAGGCTGTCATTATCCAAAATAGATGATTTAAATAAATTTTTAAATGACAACCAAGATTCATTATCCCCGTAAAAATAAGGTATTTCAAGCTTAGGGAGACTAATATGCGAATTAACAGAAGTCCCTGGTTTGGTACGTGCATCATTATTTACATTTGGAGTACTTGATTGCGATTTACTTTCTAATACAACTGATAATTCTAACAGAATGTCCCTATTTTTTAACACTTCTTCAAAGTTTTCATCGTTTTCCTCTTCGGAAAAATTTGAAACTATTTCCTCTAATTTCTGTTCTAATGCATTTACCTTATCCTTTAGGATCTTTAATCTGGCTTGATCGCCTTTATCACAACCATTGACTTTCGATTTTATAAAATCTATTTCCTTAATAATATTTTCAAATTTTATCACTTCATTAGATTCGGGGAACAACGCGCTCTGTTCTACCTCATTTGTTTTTGTGCGAGCTTTCCTACCCATCTTTTGAGCAAACTAATTACAAATAATTAAATTTAAATATGAATTAATCGATTGAATTAAATTATTATTCTGCAGATCAGGAAGTAAAATATGAAAAAAAATAAGAACAAATGAAAAGAAACAACACATATAGAATAGATTTTTTTTTTTTTTTTTTACTGAAATAAATAATAAAATATTAAATGCAATTTTTGCATTTTCATACTCTTTTTTTATTCAACAATTATTTAATATGAATGTTTGTTTCTTAAATTCCAAACCGAAACTGTTACAGTTTGAAGCCCGCAGTACTCTGAATTACGTTTTCTCTCAAACCGAAACTCCTAAGTATACACCAAAACTTCTGAAACCAAAACTACTTTGAATTGCGTTTTATATTCTAAACCGAAACTATTACGTTTTATTTCAAAACAATTTAACTCCATCTTAATGATTTATTTCAACAAATTGATTTTAACTTCACTTAAAGCTCTTATACAGAGAATTTTATACTACGTAAACAAGAGAATTTTTTCAATTTTCAAAAAAAAAATTTTTTTTAATTTAACGAATTACAATTAATTATCTAATTAATAGATAATTGAGGCTCCGTTTTCGACGGACCACTAATGGCTATGAATCCAAAAGAAGAATATACGACTAATTTTCATTTATAAGAATTTCCATTGAATTTATGTTAAACCCAGAATATCTGACAATAAGATTTCCATATGATTATGCTTTAGATGCAAATTTAACTCGATTATGAAATCAATATAACATGCATTAGAATAAATGAGAATAAGTTTAAATCTACTCACC
The DNA here is from genome assembly GCA_963930645.1 of Salticus scenicus. Lineage (NCBI taxonomy): Eukaryota > Metazoa > Arthropoda > Arachnida > Araneae > Salticidae > Salticus > Salticus scenicus. The sequence goes on from OZ005651.1 coordinate 167,491,003, forward strand.
CTCTACCAGCATCCCGGGATTAGAAAACGACAAGGGCTCACACAGATAATTCTAAAAGTGAATCCATCGTTGAAGAATAGAATTTATTGGCTTCAAGACTTAACTTAAGATATGTAAGTATGATAAATTGACTTAATACGAATAAGATTATGATTTTGAATTAGTTCTTGTTTATAGTTCAAAGGCGCATCGCAGTTCTTCCGAATCTCGTGAGCGACTAGTAAAAACATCTGCTCAGAGCCGTCCCAAAGAGTTCAGTTCCGCGCATCATTACTTTCACTGCACTACTTCTCACCACTAACTTTCTGACTAGCTAGACATTTGAAACTTTCAGAACAGTTCAGAACACGGTGAAAATGCATTTTTTAAATATTTTTAACCAACTGCTTCGGGACCCTGCTGCCTTCGGCAGCGTTACCAGTACAAAGCTTGCAATCGATTTTTAACTAACTTCCCGGCTAGCTAGCCATTTGAAACTGTTATAATAGCTCAAAACACTATAGCAATGAATTTTTGTAATACTTTTAGCCGATTGTTCCGGGTTCCCGCTGCCTTCGGTAACGTTTATATGATTCAACAGAAAATTTAAAAACATGGTATATAAAAAGTTCTTTTTATCTTGTAATTATTTAAATTCCGTTTCCACATTCAGAAAATTTACAATGTGACGAACGATTTGTAGACGCCATGCTCACTTAACTTTTGATTGGAGCTGTTACCTGATTGCTTAATTAATGAAGAAATGACAAAGTCAGATTTATAAAATAAATGAGCTTTTATTTTGAGCTTAAATAAAAAGGTGGGCGTTGGACTATAATTATATTTAATATCGTTATAAATTTTAATGGGCACTTCTTAAATACTTTTAACTTTACTTAATTAACCACAAATAATTTTAACTACTACATTTAACTTCATTCACCCCCGCGGCTCAGTAATCTTTCGTACGTGGATGGATTCCCTGACACCACGATACTACTCGAATTACTATCTCCTGCTATAGCCGCTAACAACCAACTTCCCACTCACTCACTTCCAACTAACCTTCTACTAACTCCCCTCCAACTCACTCCCTTCCAACTAACTTCTTTTACTCTCCTTCCAACTGACTTAAAAACAATCTTCCTTCTCTTTTTATACAATCGCTTTCCAAAATACTTTATAAAATTAACATATCGCAGATTACAATTTCAATTTTAATTTAGGGTGAGAACTAATTCTATTGATCAGCCGAATCCTAAATTCTTCACATTCACGTTTTACTCGCAAAGTGCGAATTTTAATTGTAGCACTTTGCTATACCTCACAGTTCCTCCCGAAAAGAAAAAAATTTCACGTAAAAATCCACAACGGGTTTTTACCCGTGAAAATTTTAATGCATTACTATGCAAAGAAAAATTAGTTGCAGTGACTTACTGTTTAAAATTAAACTACATAAGACTTTAGAAAAAAAGAGGGGGGGGAACTTAAATTAAACTGCCCAAGAATAACTATTTGCTTTTTTTTTTATCTAATAGTGAAAAAAATTAACAGCGCCGGGCTTAAAACTGTCCACTTAGCCAAAATGTATGATAAAAATAGTGGTAAGCTCAAACTAAGGTGGTTTACGACAGAAACCCTATGCGCTTAACTTATTTAACTGTAAGTCCAACGTTTTTACAGCGGGGATTACAGGTCAACTTTCCTTAAAACAAATGGAAAGGGAAAAATTTTTTGAATCTACAAAAAAATTTAGTACAAAAAGGATCGCCTAAACAGAAAATGCGATCATTTATCATTCAATTCAACTTGTGCAAAATGATAGCAAAAAAGAAAGTCTTTATTTCAGATGTTCATAAAAAAAAAAAAGGGATTTCCAGTTTTCTATTAGTTTTATCTCCAAAGAGTCAATCCACTGCTGGCACGCTTCCAAGAACTTTTTTCGACTTCAGAAAAGAAAAGTGGCTGGCACGCTTCCAAAAATACTTCCTTCTAAAAATTATCAGTCTTCATTTCAAAAAGTAACAGGTGAAGGAAACAGATTGTACTTCGGATTAAGAGTCAGGATAAGCAACTGGACCTCAGAATTTCAAAAAATTAAAACTCTTTTTAACGTATAAATCAAAATAGAAGGTACACTTGTATATTGATAAATGACATATTAATTTTATAGATAAGCAATATTCCAGCTAGCTATTTGCATACGGAAAAACTAAATTGTTAGATTAGTAAGGTTAGTTGTTAAACGCGAATTTACATGCAAAATAGCGAAGAAAAAAAATCTTTTAACCCCATATTGATATACAGGGTGCGGCAGCTATTTGAGAACACACGTTATAAGTGATACAATTCCTTATATATCATCTTTAAACAACCATTTTTGTTACAGATAAACATGGCAGAACATATTCTAACCCAGGAAAGGAAAAAGCACGCTGTTAACGTCTCCTTGGCTGCAGGATACTCTGTTTCTGAAATAGCTGCATTTCTGAAAGTCGCCCGATCATTCGTTTTCAGAGTTCAGAGAGAACTGAAGGTTGCCAATGCTAATGTGACAACTGTTTTGCACAGGAAACATCATTGCCAGGTCTCGGACATTACCAGGACACCTGAATTCATCAATTCTGTTCAATCTGCCGTCGAAGAGGACCATGGAAAGTCCATAGGGGGTACTCAGCTGAAATCTGCGGGTTAGCGAGGTCACAATTCCACGTGTGGCTAATGAAGACCTCTGTTACAAGTCGTATGTAATGCGGAGAGGACAGTTCATGTCCGAGAAAACCAGAGAGAATAGAGTAATCAGATCAAAGCGCCTTTTAAAGAAGCTGAAACATCAGGAACAGACAGGAACGGTCTGGTTTCTTTCGGACAAGAAAAACTTCGTCCAGGACCAGAAAATCAACAGGATAAATGATCTTTGGCTGTGTAAAAGACAGGAGGAAATTCCCACTGTCATGCACACTAAATTTCCTGCGTCTGTTATGGTCTTAGGGATCGTGAGGAAGGAAGGTGACGTCATGCCTCCACATTTCTTTTCACAACGTGCCAGAATCAACGCAATTACTTATACCGATGTGTTAAACACGGTTGTGAAGCGCTGGATTATTGCTCTAGCACGTGGTAGGCCATATGTTTTTCAGCAGGACTTTGCACCAGCCGATACGGCCCATTCAACACAAGAGTGGATGGTAAACAATTTTCATGATCACATCACTCCACGCATGTGGCCCCCTAGCTCACCTGATGTTAACTCTTTGGACTATTAAGCTTGGGGCGTTGTTGAAAGGGTCTCTAATAAGTACCCACATAACACCGTTGGTGTCTCCAGACAGCTCTTGTGGATGCCATGACAAATATTTCCAGTGTCCCCCTCATTTCTGCCTGCGGACGGTTTCAACAGCGTGTTGAGGTTGTTATTACAGCTGATGTTGGATTTATTGAATGGTGTCATGTATTAGGACCGACTTCTTGTGTACACACCGTTCCATGTTCATTAAATGATATATCTATAGTGTTTGCTCCCTTTTTCTATGGACGATACTTTGTTCTCAAATAGCTGCCGCACCCTGTATATTCTTTAACCACATTTCTTGTGACCATGGAAGCAGGTGCGGATGGAACGAGTCCAGTGTTAAAATAGGGGTGACTGAGAGAAAACAAGCGATAAGGGAACACCGAATAACTGGATGTTTGCCAAATAATTATCTCTCGGCCAATTTTGCATCCCTCCAAACTTTTGGACTCGGCCTCACTGCTAGTCGTAGGAAGCGTGGTCGCACTATACATACATTAAACTTTTAGTTTAGCATACAAGAGTTTACAACAAGAAATATTCATTTTATACATTTTATCAAATTTTATTTTATACAATTTATAAGACATTGAGAGAAAAAGATAAGGAATATATACAAAATATTTCAAAAAGTTTTTTTTTTTGTTTCAAACTGGCGTGGACGGCTACAAAATAGAAAAAGATTAGAGTATGTACATATAGATCATGTCAAAAAACTAGAGAGAAAATTTATACACAAAATGTAAGAAAATTTATCGTACTAATCAATGCAGGTGATGGCTAAAAAAAAAAAAACATTAACGTACATACATATAGATTATTCACAAAACTAAAGGGGGAAATGTATACAAAGAAGAGAAAAAAAAAATTATCGTACTAATTTCTGCTGTTGATGGCTAAGGAGAAAAGACATTAACGTACATACATGCATATATTATATAACAGAAAAAATTTATGACATGTAATCAAAACATGAAATTTCGGGAGTTAAAAGTTCATGCTCCAAGTTTAAATTTTACATTTTGGAATTTTAAAAAGTTCATGGCTTTTAGCTCATGGTTGAAAGTCCTACATGTCGTAGATTTCATAACTGCTCTGATAGACCAATACTTGAGAAAAAATAAAATACTGAACGATACGACCTGACAGATTGTCCTGGCATCCTTGATATCAGCAAAATTAGAGATGTTGGTCAGACTGGTCGGTGGAGTTGCAGCATTGGTGGCTTGCAGATTCAGGTCAGACGTTGCAGGATCGCTGTTGTCCTGAGGAGGGTTCGAACGTGATGCCTGGTCACTCTCAGGAGAGGGTTTCACAACCGGAACCTTTTCACTGTTCGGAGGAGGTTTTAAACTCGGAATCTGGTCGCTATATTGAGGGGGTTTCGAATTCGGCACCTTGTCACTGTTCGCAGTCACAGCAGCCGAAGACTGTCGCTCCGTACTTTCGAATGCATTGCTGCTAGACTGTCTAGAAACCTCAGAAGAGGGTAATTGCACTTTCGAAATTTCATTCGTTAAAATAACATCATTTTCTTTTACTTTAGGCGGCGGGTCATTTTGACCATTTACGTGCAATTTCTTATTAGCAACAACCGATTCTGTCGGCTGTAAAGATTCAAAACTGTCTTCTAAAGGCGAGTTACAAATACTAACCGCATCATGTAATGGTTTTTCACTTTCTTTTACCACAGTTTCTGTGAAAATAACAGAATCGGCCGACTTGACTGTTTTTAAATGGGAATTATCAGGAGATGAATTTAAACCACTAGAGGGGTTTGCCGGCTCAACAATTTCAAAGCCTAAACTGGAAGTATAGGCGGAAGGATTAGCCACGATATTTAATGATTTGCCACTTTCGCTCAGTTTAACGGTTTTAGCCACCACATTAATTTTAATTTCATTTTCGTTTACAATCTCCGTCGCTATACTAGAGAATTTGTCGGATTTTTTATCCGTAGCTAAATTCTGAATAACAGACTTGAATTTGTCTGTAGTGCTGGTTAAGGGCGAAGTTTGCTCGTTTGGTTCAAATTGCGTTTGGCTTTTGTCACTAGAAATAAAGTTTTCCTCACCAGTTTTAGGGTGATTTAATGTACTCGAACTTACTTGTTGCTACTGAATAACTTGTTGTGTTTTTTCCACTGGTTTTAATACTGTTTCCCACTGACGTTCTTGAGGGGGGGGGGTGAACGATCATGTTCTAATCTTAGTCTGTCATACCGAGTGGCAAAAAGACTTATCACTTTACTTTTTAACTCGTCATAGGTTGGATTTGGCCCAAGTGAATGGCAGACTTATAATTTATGCCACTGTCTCGGTTCTCCTCTTAAGGCATATGCTAACCAAGCATATTTTTCTACAACATCGGTTTTATAAAAATGGAAAAAATATTCAAGTTCATCGAAAAATTGAAGCACGCTAGTGGTGCCATCGAAAACATTAGCTCGGGGGGGGGGGGGATTCGAGCAAAGTTGGGCGCCAGTGTGACGAAGGATTTGTCGTCGCCATACCTATTTAACTTTAGGTTGAATGCTGAAACTTAATTAAATATGAAGTAATGACATGAGCACAAGACTTGCATTAAGCTTATTTGACTTTACTGAATTAGATAATGAAGAAATGACAACAAAGTCAGATATATAAAATAAATGAGCTTTTATTTTGAGCTTAAATGAAAAGGTGGGCGTTGGAATATAATTATATTTAATATCTTTATAAATTCCAATGGGCAGCCTTCTTAAATACTTTTAACTTTGCTTAATTAACCACAAATAATTTTAACTACTACATTTAACTTCATTCACCCCCGCGGCTCAGTAATCTTTCGTACGTGGGTGGATTCCCTGACACCACGATACTACTCGAATTACTATCTCCTGCTATAGCCGCTAACAACCAACTTCCCACTCACTTACTTCCAACTAACCTTCTACTAACTCCCCTCCAACTCACTCCCTTCCAACTAACTTCTTTTACTCTCCTTCCAACTGACTTAAACACAATCTTCCTTCTCTTTTTATAAAATCGCTTTCCAAAATACTTTATAAAATTAACATATCGCAGATTACAATTTCAATTTAATTTATAGTCCAAGCGGCGGCTGCAAAAAATTGACTTCAGAAGGTACGAAGCTGATTTTTTTCCTATAGATAGAATTCCTTGTTACAATGGAAATCTGATAGGGTTGCCTGGTCAAAGCCGTCAAGTTTAAGAGAAACAACCTCACTTCCGGTCACAATTTAAACGATTTTCGAACCCCAAAAGGTATGAAGATGGAACCGGTGCTAAAATGTAGAGATTAATCTGCTCTTTAAAATGGCATAGGGTTGCCTGGTCAAAACCGTCAAGTTTCAGAGGTTGCCTCGATAATAGGGGTCAAATTTAAACGATTTTCGAACCCCAAAAGGTATGAAGATGTAACCGGTGCTAAAATGTAGAGATTAATATGCTCTTTAAAATGGCATAGGGTTGCCTGGTCAAAACCGTCAAGTTTCAGAGGTTGCCTCGATAATAGGGGTCAAATTTAAACGATTTTCGAACCCCAAAAGGTATGAAGATGAAACCGGTGCTAAAATGTAGAGATTAATATGCTCTTTAAAATGGCATAGGGTTGCCTGGTCAAAGCCGTCAAGATACAGAGGTTGCCACGAAAATAGAGGACGTATTTTGCGATTTATTTACCTAAGTAAAAAGTGATTTACCCAAGTGTAAAGATGAAACCGGTGCTAAAATGTAAAGATTAATATGCTCTTTAAAATGGCATAAGGTTGCCTAGTCAAAACCGTCAAGACCCGGAGGTTGCCTCGAAAATAGGGGTCAAATTTAAATGTTTTTCGAACCTCACAAGTGTAAAGATGTAACTGGTGCTAAAATGTAGAGATTAATATGCTTTTTAAAATGGCATAGGGTTGCCTGGTCAAAACCATCAAGTTTCAGAGGTTGCCTAGATAATAGGGGTCAAATTTAAACGATTTTCGAACCCCACAAATGTAAAAATGAAATCGGTGCTAAAATGTAGGTATTAATATGCTCTTTAAAATGGCATAGGGTTGAATGGTCAAAGCTGTCAAGAAACAGAGTTTGCCACGTAAATAGAGGAAGTATTTTACGATTTATTTACCCAAATAAAAAGTGAGTTACCCAACTGTAAAGATGAAACCGGTGCTAAAATATAGATATTAATATGCTCTTTAAAATGGCATAAGGTTGCTTGGTCAAAACCCTGAAGACTCGGAGGTTGCCTCGAAAATAGGTCAAATCTGTCAAGTAAAGCAGTCAACCACAAAAAAATAGGCGAGTTTTGAAGATTTCTTAACGAAGTGTAAAAAAAATACGAATAGCATTAACAAAGAAAATAAATTAGGATGAAATTATATGAATATTTGAAAGGTGTAGCTGGTTCCAGAATGTACAGCGTAAGAGTTATTTTAAAATGGCATATGTTTGCCTGGTAAAATTCGTAAAGAAATAGCGGTCAGTCTCCAAAAAGCTAACAAATATTAAAGGTGTTTAACACAAAGTGAAACACACGTGAAGACTATTTTAAAAAGGTTAAACACGAAATGATAATATTTAAAAGATGAAATTGCTAGCTAAATGTAGAACATACAACACTTTTCAATTTAATTACGATTGTGCTTCAAACCTGTCAAGGTATAGCGGTCAGCTTAGAAAAGGAAGCGAATTTCAATATTCGTTTATTTTATTTGTTTAATGATATCAGAGATTTTAAAGCATAAAGAAAATTAAATTATTATGCGTGACCATTCTTTTTCTAATCTGTATAAAACTAATTTCAGCTCACGAGCTCATTTTTTCCCCATTTTTCAATACTTAAAATTGTCAAATTGTGTCAAAGTATTGAGAAGATAATTCCCTGAAGAAATGTATGCGGCTGCTTTGTAGAATTTTATACGAAAATATTGGGTTGTGTCGATTTTGTTATATTAAAAATTTGTCAATTTTAGAAAATTTTCTCAATTAATTTTTTTTAAATCTAATTAAAATAATCGATAATACCTTCTGCAAATTAATTATGGGTACAAATAAAGCGAAAAACATTTTTAAAAAATCGATAAATTTTTCGCGTTTCTTAATAACAATGAATTAATTTATGAAATTGAAATTTGTAAATCTTGCTGCAAATCCCACCCGGTTCCCGCTGTTCAATGTATTTTTCTAGTCAACTTTGTCCCCTTATTACTTCCGGTGTGAATTTTTTTTTTTTTTTTTTTTTTTTTTTTTTTTTTTTTAACACACTTGACATTGTGAGTTTTTTTGCTTTTCTTCCCATGCTATTCCTATGGGGTTTTTAGCCTTTTTTCCCCTCTTTTTCTACATTCTAAAGTGGCGGTGGTAATAAACCGCCACTTTAGAATGTAGAAAAAGAGGGGAAAAAAAGGCTAAAAACCCCATAGGAATAGCATGGGAAGAAAAGCAAAAAAACTCACAATGTCAAGTGTGTTAAAAAAAAAAAAAAAAAATCACACCGGAAGTAATAAGGGAACAGAGTTGACTAGAAAAATACATTGAACAGCGGGAACCGGGCGGGCTGGGGCATGGGTCCTATCGTCCGGGATTAATACGACTCGCCTAGTATAACTCTTGGCGGTGGTGGGGGGGGTGGGTGGGCGGGAACCACCGCCACTTTAGAATGTAGAAAAAGAGGGGAAAAAAGGCTAAAAACCCCATAGGAATAGCATGGGAAGAAAAGCAAAAAAACTCACAATGTCAAGTGTGTTAAAAAAAAAAAAAAAAAAAAAAAATTTCACACCGGAAGTAATAAGGGAACAGAGTTGAGTAGAAAAATACATTGAACAGCGGGAACCGGGCGGGCTGGGGCATGGGTCCTATCGTCCAGGATTAATACGACTCGCCTAGTATAAGAGTTTTTTTTTTTTTTTTTCATTTTATTTAATTATTTATTTTGTATACTAACAGAATTTTTTATTATGAGTTTCTTGGGCATTATTATCTTCATTTCTGTTAACTTTTGAGGTCGTATTTTCTTATCTGTATCCGCATGCTACATTTTTTATTTTTACTATTAATTCGTTGTTTTTATGGGAAATTTTAGAACAGTTTCAATACAGTTTATTTATTTAGTTTTTCTTTTTTAAATTCTTTTTATATTTTTTCTTCACATTGTATAAATAACCCTTCAAAATTAGCTTTTTTTTTTTCTCAAGGCAACCACTATTTTTCGAGATTTTCACCTGGCAACCCTATGATATAGAGAATATTATTCTCTGTATTTTATAAACGGCTTCATTTTAAATATGTTAGGGTAAGAAAACCGCGAAAATTCGCCCCCCCCCCCGACACACGCACACACTTTTCGTGGCAACCTCTTTTTTTGGCGGTTTGACCAGGCAACCCTATGCCGTTTTAAAGACCATATTATTCTCTACATTTTAGCACCGGTTTCATCTTTACACTTGGGTAAATCATTTTTTACTTGGGTAAATAAATCGTAAAATACGCCCCCCTTTTTCGTGGCAACCGCTTTTTCTTGACGGCTTTGACCAGTCAACCCTATGCCATTTAAAAAAGTATATTATTCTCAACATTTTAGAACCGGTTTCTTCTTTACACTTGTGGGGTTCGAAAAGCATTTAATTTTGAGCCCTATTTTCGAGGCAACCTCCGGGTCTTGACGGTTTTGACCAGGCAACCCTATGCCATTTTAAAGAGCATATTAATCTCTACATTTTAGCACCGGTTTCATCTTTACACTTGGGTAAATCACTTTTTACTTGGATAAATAAATCGTAAAATACGTCCCCTATTTTCGTGGCAACCTCTGTTTCTTGACGGCTTTGACCAGGCAACCCTATGCCATTTTAAAGAGCATATTAATCTCTACATTTTAGCACCGGTTTCATCTTCATACCTTTTGGGGTTCGAAATCGTTTAAATTTGACCCCTATTATCGAGGCAACCTCTGAAACTTGACGGTTTTGACCAGGCAACCCTATGCCATTTTAAAGAGCATATTAATCTCTACATTTTAGCACCGGTTCCATCTTCATACCTTTTGGGGTTCGAAAATCGTTTAAATTGTGACCGGAAGTGAGGTTGTTTCTCTTAAACTTGACGGCTTTGACCAGGCAACCCTATCAGATTTTCATTGTAACAATGAATTCTATCTATAGGAAAAAAATCAGCTTCATACCTTCTCAAGTCTATTTTTTGCAGCCACCGCTTGGACTATTAGGATGAGATCTAACTCTATTGATCAGCCGAATCCTAATTTCTTCACATTCACGTTTTACTCACAAAGTGCGAATTTTAATTGTAGCACTTTACTATACCTCACAACAATAGTAAAATTAGTACTCGTTTTCCAAAATTAATTTTTTTAATTTTAATATTTCATTTTGCAACTAAAAAAAGAGAAAAATGCATTTAGTTAATTTTTCACATTTTTAAACTCAAAATTACATTTTTTTTTTTTTTAAACGAATGCCAATTTAACGGTTGTGTATTTTCAGAATGTGAAAGCGGAATTTAAAGATAGCGATTAGGTAATGTGTAATTCTGTAAACAATTTTACCCAACGAATGGCATGGACTTTGGCTGACTTTACGATCTGTGAATGTACCCCTTAAGAGCGTGCGATATATAACCTCACCAGCAGCCAAAGCGCATGTTATTCTATGGGAAATTTGTTTCCAAACTTACTCATTACTTATTTATTTTATTTATTTATTTTTTAATTCCGTTTTCACATTTAGAAAATTCACAACCGTTAAATTAGCACTCGCTTTTATTTAACCACCGCCACTTTAGAATGTAGAAAAAGAGGGGAAAAAAGGCTAAAAACCCCATAGGAATAGCATGGGAAGAAAAGCAAAAAAACTCACAATGTAAAGTGTGTAAAAAAAAAAAAAAAAAAAAATTCACACCGGAAGTAATAAGGGAACAGAGTTGACTAGAAAAATACATTGAACAGCTGGAACCGGGCGGGCTGGGGCATGGGTCCTATCGTCCGGGATTAATACGACTCGCCTAGTATAAGAGGTTTTTTTTTTTTTTTTTTTTTTTTTTTTTTTTTTTTCATTTTATTTAATTATTTATTTTGTATACTAACAGAATTTTTTATTATGAGTTTCTTGGGCATTATTATCTTCATTTCTGTTAACTTTTGAGGTCGTATTTTCTTATCTGTATCCGCATGCTACATTTTTTATTTTTACTATTAATTCGTTGTTTTTATGGGAAATTTTAGAACAGTTTCAATACAGTTTATTTATTTAGTTTTTCTTTTTTAAATTCTTTTTATATTTTTTCTTCACATTGTATAAATAACCCTTCAAAATTAGCTTTTTTTTTTTTTTTTTTTTTCTCAAGGCAACCACTATTTTTCGAGATTTTCACCTGGCAACCCTATGATATAGAGAATATTATTCTCTGTATTTTATAAACGGCTTCATTTTTAAATATGTTAGGGTAAGAAAACCGCGAAAATTCGCCCCCCCCCCCTGACACACGCACACACTTTTCGTGGCAACCTCTTTTTTTGGCGGTTTTGACCAGGCAACCCTATGCCGTTTTTAAAGACCATATTATTCTCTACATTTTAGCACCGGTTTCATCTTTACACTTGGGTAAATCATTTTTTACTTGGGTAAATAAATCGTAAAATACGCCCCCCTTTTTCGTGGCAACCGCTTTTTCTTGACGGCTTTGACCAGTCAACCCTATGCCATTTAAAAAAGTATATTATTCTCAACATTTTAGAACCGGTTTCTTCTTTACACTTGTGGGGTTCGAAAAGCATTTAATTTTGAGCCCTATTTTC